>CM052316.1:11409064-11480008 GCA_028455605.1 Lasioglossum malachurum | reverse complement strand
AGAAAGAGACAAAGTTCATAGCATTTCCCATACGCTCTCCTTCTTTGCGTCGCAAATTTTGATCGTTCATTATTTTTGAAATGAACATTTTTCTTTGATTTTTTTTGTATTAGTTGTTCCTGATCTTGTTGTAGCTTCATAATTTTTTTTGCATTAGTTATTCCTGATCTTGTTGTCGCTTCATTATTTTTTTTAGTAGTTCCTGATCTTGTCGCTTCATTAGGATTACTTACCATTTCCAATCTTAATTTACTTCTAAACATTACGTTTTTTTTTATGAATGAACCAAACAACTTCAATTTCTCTGTAAGGCTAGAAGAATTAGTTTAGTAAATGACGTCTAAAAAATATTTTGAAAAAAATGTATTTGGTCGGAATTGCGAAGAAAACTAGTAAAAATTGATTTTTACTACTTTTTTAGCTGCACCAATAACGAAAATTTAAAAGATGTGTTTGGTCAACTCGTATGAATTATATACGCTCCGTAAATTTCATTGAAATTGGTTAATTGGTTTACGACCTATAAACGATTAAAAGTGGTAAAAAGGCCGAAAATCTTGAAAAATTGCAATTTTTACCACTTTTGATTGTTTATAACTCTCGTAAACCAATTAAAAATATTTTTTAGACGTCATTTACTAAACTAATTCTTGTAGTCTTACAGAGAAATTGGTCATTTGGTCCATTCATAAAAAAGTTATTCTCATATGAAGTGTGTTGAATCAGTTATGCTCGTTAGTGTATATCTATTGCACGCCTATATGGTTCTCCAATAGCTGTACATTAACACAACCAAAATATAGAATATTATTTCGCTTTAAGAATTTCAATATATTACAATGATTTCAAAAATATTGTGTCAAGTATCTGCTCATATATTGTAAATATTCTACGACATATAATGTATAATTTATTATTATATATATATAAAATATATATAAAATATATATATAATATATATATATATTCATCATTCCAATTCAACCCTTTCTTCAATCATAATACATACTATCGTAATATTGTATCAGACACGTGTCGAAGACTTTAAATTAAATTTCACTAATAGAACTTCTTACTTCATATTATCTGAGGGGAATCATTATTTTACGCTTATGAATATAAAGTGTTTATTGTTCAATTCATGTTCCCTCGGGCTCATAATAAATGCTCAGGGGTGGTTGAGTGTTCCGTGTTTTGGTGAGGGTGATTAATAATAAATATTAAATTGTGACAGTGATCACAAACTTATAATATTCTCTCTCTTTTCTCCTACTTTTCCTATTAGGAAAGGATTAACATCAAATTGAATCTCGTAAATTCAAAATAAATGATTAAGAAAGCGATTCATGAAGCTTCTTTATTCATTTTTAGTTGATTTAATATTTGTCTCTAAAACGGTATCATATACGATATTAAATTATACATATTTAATGAACATTTATTTGATATAATTTGAGAATAGCTTTTTTAACTGATTTTTACTTATTCAATCTTATTTAAATTGTGTTAGAATAGAAAATTATTTAAAATAGGCCACATTTTTCTACAGAAATTGGTATTATCTGAGACCAATTTAATTTAATATTTTGAAGTGAGTCACGTTTACTGTTATCGATAGTAGTAATAACAAATAAGGTAACTATAAGATTTTGAAAAGAGTAAAAATTGCAAAGAAGAATCACAATCCCCAATAATTCCCACAAAATCGAAATGATTTAGTTAGTATAACCAAAACTGTAAAAATAAAATTATTCCTTGAATCTTTCTGTACCTTAACACACGTGTCACACATGACCGACGTGGCAGTCAACGTTTTAAATAATATCTCCAGAGGGTGCAAAAATCCAAAATGCGCTGTATTATACTATGTCGCAGTTGCTCTAGAACGAATTAATCTTGTCAATTGTGAGTTTCATTCACAAACATCGCACAATGATTTTGTCGATACTCGCGAATAATTATCGCCAGGAAAACCGGAGAAAAGAGCGAAAGGAAACGAGGTCGAAACTCACGTGATAGAGAAGGAGAAACAGAGAAGAAGAGGAACGATCGTGTGGCGTCGACGACAATCAGTAATTTCTTCGGTCATCGATCATCGTGGAACGTGACGCGATTGGCCGGCGTTTCGGGGTTGTCGGTAGAACCGGGGCTTCCGATTGGTTCGCGGCAAGTGTGAGAAAACCTCCTGCGAGAGTGCTCAATGCCTGTCGAGCGAGATGATTTATCGCAATGACACTCTTTTTTTCGATTTCCCTTTCGTGCACCTCTGTCAATGTGGCCAATAATACGCTACTGTTTGCGAAATGCGACGATTTTCAAGCATGTACGTTAACATATTTCCGATGACAATTTTTATACAGATTTTCTATATTTTTATATCTGTATATAACATAGAGTTCCTCTTTTAAATATTGATTTGTAACACGAATATTTTCTATTTTAATTTAACGTAGCTTTTTCGAAAATATCTTGCAGCCGCATTATTGTTTAATTGACAAAATAAATGGTTGGTGAAAATAATTGTTTTTTCCAACTATTAATTTTCAAGCCCTGATAGAACTACAGTGAGCCACGAAAGTATTCGAATGTCCTTTAAAACAGAATAACTTTCTTATAAGTGTACCAAACGACCTGATTTTTTATAATCAATTAGAAGCATTGGTTTATGAAATGATATGCAAAGAAGTTTTTCCAGAAATTATAATTTACATTGTTACACGGTTACATGCAAAAATAAAAATGGCATTTTTTAAAACTTTTTTATTTGGCTCCTTAAAAGGAAAATTTAAAATATATATTTTATAGCTCTATGTTAGTTATAGACATTCTGAAAATTTCATCGAAATCGATTGACACACACGAGCTACAATCGGTTAAAAATTGTGGAAATCGTAGTTTCACACGACTTTTGATCAGTTTCTGCTTAAAATCCATAGAATCGTACATCTTTTCAGCATGTGTATAATTAACATAGATCTACAAAACATTCTTTTTTTTTAACTTTCATTAAGGAGCCAAATAAAAAAGTTTTAAAAAATCCCTTTTTTATTTATGCATGTAACCTTGTAAATTATAATTTTTGGAGAATCTTTTCTGCATGTATCATTTCGTAAACCAGTGCTTCTAATTGATCACAAAAAATCAGATCGTTTGGTACAATTATAAAAACGTTATTCTGTTTTAAAGGGCGTTCGAATACTTTCGCGGCTCTCTGTATGTAGATCGGATTTCGGAAATATAGAATTTGTTTCATATTAAATGTTTGAATATGTCTGACTTAAATAGTAACTATAATGTGAGCAGATTTAAAAAGTTGAAAAGATTGAATTTATTTAGATTTTGTTATAATTAGAACACTCACGAAGTACAAAACCGGTCCTTTTCCTGTGGTAGGTTCAGTGTTAATTATTATTGGTAAACTCGTCTACCTTAACGTATTATTAAAAAATTAAATAATTAAAGAATTTTGCTTGATTAGACGAACAAAACGTAACTATAGTATGTGCAGTCTTAGGAAATTATTTAGAGAGAATTATTTAGAGAGAATTATTTAGAGATTTTGTTATAATTTGAAGATTGATAACTAGACTGCGGATCTTTATGCAAAATAAAAAATGTTTGCGTTGATTGCAAGATACAGGAGTGAAATAAAAATTTCTTTCTTCCTTTAATTATCTGATTAAGCTGAAACCAATACGCTGATATCTTTAAATCTGTTTAATATGTCCACAGCTTTAAATTGTGCTTACCCATTTTTGTCATAAATGCATAAAATCCGCAGTCAATTGATAACATATGAATAAAACCGATCATTTTTTAATATGAACTTTATTTTAAAAATATTCTCTTTTCGATTTATATTGTCCATTATTGGTAAACTCGTCTACCTTAACGAGAGTATTATTAACTAACATTGACTATGTAGAATACGTGATGAATTTTGTCTGATTAGAACTGAATCGAACGAACCTCCTTTGCAACAATTGTCTAATTGCAAATTGAAATGCGCAGACTATAAACAATGGGTTTTAATTGAATCGGACAGCACCGAAGTGAATTGGTGGGTAAGCCCAAACTCCTATGGCGCCTGCAGTCTCAATCACGGTCTCTTTTTTCATCCTGGTCGATGACGTGCATCTATGCGGCACGATACTCGGTGCGTTCGCCGTTATATTCGTAGCATGTAAATAATGCATCCGCTGCACCGCATCGCTGAGCGCTTCGGCGTCGAAATTTTCATAGGAGGGTGCGCTCCCAACAATGGACGATGATCGAGCTATTTTTGCAGGTGAGCCGACACGCCGCGTCGCGCCGCGTGAAACGATTTTTCGCTGTTGGAAACTCCCCGAATTGCTGTCGGACCGAAAAAATTCAATTTAACTCGCACAACGTTCTCGCCAATGGAAACGCTAATTTAATAAATTCTAAAGTTATTAGTAGACTGCGGAACATTATTCGCTTATGATAAAATTACGGTGGAACAGAAAACTGTGAAATCATTGCAAAAATTCAAGAATGCTGGTACATTTAAATGATTAAAACAATAAATACACAGCCATTTTACTTATGTTCTTTACGATCAAATTATAGAGATTAATTTTGTATAAAGATCCGCAATCTAGTATAATTGACCAAATAAGTTGTTTATTAGTTATGTCTAGGTTTAGATCGCGGAAGTTCAAGAATTATTTATGTATTACCTAGAAATCGTACTTGCAAGTTTCCCGTATGTCTCGAAAGTAACATATTGTTTCTAAACGACAGTATTTAATGCTTTTCACTCTATGTACAGTCAATTCTGTCAATTCTCCATCTCCGCTCTCTGTCTCTCTCTCTCTCCCTTCATATTACAATTTATGTAATATTTTAAATTAAATAAGATTAAATCAGTCTCTGATTTTTCGATGATTTCTATTCTTAATCAACGATTAACTTCATCAATCGATTGGATCAATCGTCCATTTTCCATTACCTTTTTTAATCCAACACATTAATCAATCAATCTTGGTTAAAATTTTCATTGATTAATGCCCACCTCTGTCTCCCAGCATACAATGTATCATGAAGGCTGATCGATTGAAACAAAAGAAATTGTTTTCAAGGAGATATTGATTTTTCGAGAATCATCTGTGTTCCCTCGCGTACCGCTTTTTCATATTATTGCTGCGAGCACAAAGGCCTGACTACTGGCGATATATCTGAAAAGCATAGGCTCCGAACTGGCCGATTATTTTATGATCACCGCGCTCTGACAATTGAAGGTTCAATTGAAAGTTGCTATTGAAGCTTCCATTGAAAAGTGTTTAGCCATGTACCATAGATTTTACAAAATTATTCAATAATCACCGGTCGGTAATGTGTGTTAAATATTTAAACATTTAATAGACAATCGAAGGCATCTTTTCCCGAGTTACCTTATATGATAGTATCAATAAAGATATCTCTTACCGTTCGAAATCTGTAGATCCCCTTGATAGTAAAAAGGGTGAACGCGTTTAGAGTACATAGTTCGAATGAAGGAGACGATCGAATTTATCGGTCGATTACTTACGTAGTCGTAGTGGTTCGAGCTAATGCACAGGCTGAAGAGTTAATTTAAAGAAGGTACCGCTTCGATTCCGGAATAATGCAAACGTTTCGTTGGTATCTGCTTACGAGGACGCGGGGTCTGCAGACTCTTTACGAGGGTGCATGTCAATGACCTCGAGCTTCGAATCGTGAGCTGCCACACGGGGGTGGTCCCGGGATCGGGGGATGAGCGCTGGGGACCGGTCGTGTTTCGGCATTTTTCTGCCGTTTATGGTAGGGGGTTGATGAGCTGCTGTCGTTGCTGCTTTGGGGTAGGTCGCGGCACACGGCCGCGCCGCGCCGCCTTGTGATTTAAGATACGTCCCGGAAAAGGAGAAAGGAACCCGTAAGAGAGGGTTATTTTACCGGCAAAACTCCCCGGCAGTTTATGTTTCACTTTCTTCTTTGTTCGCGGGGATATAAGGTTTTTGCGTTTCCGCGGAAGTTCCCCGTTGTCGATTCGCCAACCGATGCAAATTATATTTTCTATGGGACAGAACGCGTTCTGTGAACGATGCTTCACAATATAAATGCCACTGAACGGTTTATTACGCGATGTTACGCTTTATGTGCCTCTATCTTTTCCTCTTTTTCGGGGGAGCAGAGTGCACGGGGCGGGGGTGGCTGAATTTTTTGTCGACGTCGCTCGGGAAATGCAAGAATTGATAGTCTTTTAAGCGTTACGTACGGACTGAGTCGAGTCGAGAAGAGCCGTCAAGGGACTCTTTAAGCGCCGTCCACAACGAGATTAGATATTGCAAATGGACGTGGCTTATCTCGGACGAAACGGCTGGCTGGACCTCAGCCCCGGTCACGATAAGGCCGACTCCGGGTGGATTTCGCGCCCTCTTTTACGGTTCGACAGCCGTTTGCATTTGCATTTTTCGCAAATTTTCCACACCCTACGCCAGTTTCGGCACGCCGCTTGACGAAGTGATTACGACACGCTCGTGCTTCATCTTATCCACATTCCTCGATAAAAATCAGCTTCACTTTTTGCACACGTGGTTTCAGATGAAGTTGCAGTGCGGTTACCAAAAAGTTCTGTAACTCTGTTAATAATCACTCTTTAGTAAACCTTATCCATCCTTGATGTGAATTTGTAACGTTCTTACTGGTTCTAAATAATTAATATGTTTCATATCTTTTTTTGTTAATCATGGACGAGACGCGAATAAGCTTATTGTTAGTTTAACACTTACGTTAATATCTCCATTTACGTTGACACTTTTTTAGTACAATTGTAGGTTCGTTTATCATTGTTTTTATTTTCAAAGTATGAATTTACAAAATTAATTGTTCCTCTTCCATCATATCGACATTTTACTGTATCAATTTGACACCAAGAGAAAAATCAAGTTGGAAAAATAAGGAAAAATGTTCTCTAATATATGCCTAAAATGATATACAATTCCGTGTGCGAGACATAATCATTTTTTCATGAATTAATTAAATTCTGTTTCGCATGACGATGCTAATCTAAATTAAAAGTAACTTTCAGATATAAAATTAGCAAATTCATGCATCAACACACGAGCAGATGTGGAAAAATTCTACGACACTTACTAACCCCTTACTTGCGTCGGGAAGGGTAAAATTTGTATTTTGTATTCCGTGCAGATCCACGATAGACCATGACACGCTCTTAACAGTCACCATGTAGAATATTTAAAGTCAACAGGGAAGTCTGTCTACGTGTGCAATTTGTAATGATGTGAGTCATAATTTACCAAAGAACTTACGCCCGACAAATTTTACCATATACCTTTTACGTTTTTATTTTTGAAATTCATTTATTCAGTATCGTTATTTTCATTACAGTTGTGTGATATAATGTGTAAAATAGGTTCTTAATAAGAGAAGATAATCAATTATTGAGTTCTACATTATGTATATTTCTGAATTATTAACACTAAATCTATACCATCACCGGGGTCAAAATGCCTGGTTCCACATTTTCTATTTTACGATTATTGATACACTAAAAATACTTTCATAAGAAATGATTGTATAGATATCTTTAGTGGAGCACATATTACAATAGAATCTGCGCAAAGTCTAAATAAAAAATCAATCTTGTCATTTTTATAAAACTGGTCAAATTGCATGGTTCCAGATTTTTTATTTTACGCGCGATTATTGATATACTAAAAATACTTTCATAAGAAATTATTGTATAGATATCTTTAGTGGAGCACATACATATTACAATAGGAGCTGCACAAAGTCTAAATAAAATCAATTTTGCCATTTTTATAAGGGGACATGTACCAAGTACATGCAGTATGTGATATAATAATGCAATAACTAGACTGCGGATTTTTATGTTAATAATTTTAATCAGCTACAAATGATAGATTCGATTTCTTAAAACCATTTAATACTTTCACGTTTTGATTTTCATTTTTTTCATAAATGCATAAAATTCGCAATCTAGAAATTGTATTATAAACGAGATTAATTGTTTTACAAGTTTGGAATCATTGATATTTTGCTCTCTCCATTTACAAATTATTTTATTCTACATTATCGAATAAATGTGGAGATTTTTTTCTTCATTAACTCTATTAGATTTAATTGTAAATCAATAATATTCTGTTTTCCTTTTCGTTTTCTTGAATTTCCATATGTAATTTCAGTAATGCCTGCGAAGAAATTAAATTTCGACTGGAATTACAGAAAAATTTAACCCATCTAGTTCAAAAAGTCGAGTAAAAATTGAAGAAAATCAGAGCACCTCCCTGAAAGAAATAAATCGTGAGCCGCGTTTGGGGTGTGAACAGGACATAGGGATTTTTTCTCACGCGCCGAAGATAATCGTGGCAGTTCCATCCCTCAAACGGATCGAGATAAAGCGAGTCTTTAACGAGCACTTAACTGTCCCCAGCCAATAAAAGGAAACTTCGTTTAACACTCTCGAACCAGTGACGCCTCTCGTCTAGCTGTTGATAAATTGAACGCGATTAGACAAAAGAGTTACTTTATCATCTCCGGTGTCCGATGATCTTCAAGTTAGATTTCACTGAACTTGTTGAAGCTCGAACAGGCCGCGAGTTTCGTTTCGAAGTAGGGGTTTACAGATTGTTGATACCAACAACAGAAGAAGATAAGTACACGCACCACGAGGCAAAATCTTCGGGGTGGCATGCGTTTGGCGTTGACTGGTACAGGTGAAGGCCTGAAATGTAATATATAGACACAGTACGCCGTAAATTCACAGACCGAGGCCCGGCTAATAGTGCTACAGCCATACAATGTTATTAATCACGCGAACGAGCTGCCGAGGGTCTTGCGAACTTAATTAATTAAATAATATAATAGCTAGAGAAACTAGGGAGCGACTCCTCCCGTTCACTCTGCCTTCTCTGGACTTCCACTTTCCCACCCCTTTCACTCGGCATGTCCTTATTCAATCGTCTAGCATTCGTCCTCTTTGTCTCTCCAGTATCAGAAACGTCCATCAGCAGCAGCATCCCCGAGGCGCTGTTTCTCTTCGCTGTCCAAACCTCGCGGCAAACGCACGAGATATCGCCGGTATGCAGCTGTAATTGCGTAATTTCTCCCCGTGTATGCTTGTACACGCCGGATCGCGTGTGTTTATGTTTCGGGTGTTATTGTCTGCCATTCCTCCGTCGGAATAAAGACACCGGCGATTAGGGGTGGACCGTAGTGGTAACAGTTCCCGCTGCTCGATCGAATCCTCTGGAAATGTTCCGCCCCCGTAGCCTCGGACATTAGATTTTATTTTCTGTTGGTTTTATCTTAGGGGATGTTAGAAAATGGCTCTTTGTGTCTCTTACGAGGATATTTCCGAAGAAATAGATTTTGGAGATAATCATTTTTAGATTTAAATATTAGGTTCTCCCGAAAGTTTCTTTCGCATTTAATATTGTTACATCACACGAGTACATACAAACAACGTGATTATCTGTTTATTAACTTTTCATTACTTGGTAATAAAACGGACTGGGTTAACCTTTCCTAATACTTGTGTGATGTAACACTATTAAATGTACGCATTGCGAAAGAAACTTTTGGGACAACCTAATAGAGAAATTAGTGAGTAGTTAGAAATTAGAACATGAAATTGGAACATGTTTGCTCATAAAAATGACAAGATTGATTTTATTTAGACTTTGTGCGGCTCCTATTGTATAATACGTGCACTATTAAAGATATTGATACAATCGTTTCTAATGAAATTAGTTTTATTATTTTTTGTAATTGTAAAATAAAAAACCTGGTACCGGTCATTTTGACCGGTGTTGGTCAACTCCAACAGTTTGCCGAATTGTACATGAAATTTTTGAAAAATTCAATCGATCTCATCGTTTCCAAAAGTACTGAACATCTATAAAGCAGAGTTGGGCAAAAATTTAATCAATGATTGACGAATAAATTTCTACTTCAATCGTTAATCGCAATTAACAATTAATCTCCTAGATTCGTCGTTAATTGCGGTTAACAATTAAATACTTATTAATCGTTAATTGCGGTTGACGATTAAATTTCTACTTTAGTCGTCGATTGCGATTAACGATTACATTCCTTTCAATTGTAATCGTCAATCGGATAATTGATTATCGATTAACTGCTGAAATTTCGAAATGAAATACGTCTATATATAATACAAACTCTGTTTACGTGCTTTTATGTTTTTTTTTCGATGATTTCTTCTTTTAATCAACGATTGACGATTAACTTCATCAATCGATTGATCCAATCGTCGATTTTTCGATGATTCCTTCTTTTAATCAACAATTGACGATTAACTTCATCAATCAACTGAATCAATCGCCGATTTTTCGATGATTACTTTTTTAATCGTACACATTAATCCATTAATGTGACACAGGATGAGCAGCCACAGGCCTCAACAATAATCATAAGCAAAATTTGGAAGGATTAAAGGGTTCTATTTCTCCGGTGAAATCAGTCCGAGCCACAAACGCATGAAGCGCCTCCATTCAGTAATGACCGGCATTCGTATTCTCAATGAGGCAATCCACTGATTACAGCAGCTCGCTGATAAAACTGATAAAACCGAACAGGATTGCGGCGCGACCGAAATCAGAGCATGGAGAAGCAGAACACGCGCGCGTACTGTTATCCGGGCAGCTGGTCCGCGACAAGAACTGATTGTGAGAGAGCTCCTCGGAGCCGTAAAACCACCGCGAATCTTCGTCCTGCGGAACGATCATTTATAATTACAAGCAGCCGGACGCGCGACCTCCCCCCCGGCTACCACGAAACTCCCGAACACTGGAAACACCAGAACACGATTGCGATGGCAAACGAGAGTGGGTGGAGGGGGGAGGGAGGGAGAGGCGGACGCGACCGGAGAACTCCTGCGTCATAATTTACGGAGCTAACGTAAGCTTCGACTTATCACCGAAACATGCAACTGGCCGGATGCAACCGATCGATAGTCTGCCCGATAACCTTGGTCCTGGCTTACGGAAAGAGTTTCGTGTCCCTTCTTCTCGGCCCCTGGTCATTGCTTTATCAGTGGATGCTCGTTTGGCGCCGGCGGTATGCATCATTAAGCTTCCAGCGTGCCGTAACGCCGACGAAGCTTACTTGCGCGGAGTTCATGCACACATACTGCTGTGTACATAGACGCTCCCGAGACCCATACACAAGCTTCCTCTTGCCGCCCACCCTCTTTATTTCATCCTTCACCCTTCCCTGCCTGTCTCTTTCCTCGTCCCTCTCACGGACAAACGAACGAAAAGACACACGGACAAGCGAACACGAGGGTGATCCGGACCTTCACACCGACTCGCACGTTTCGTCCACCCTTTCAGCCTCCTCTCCACCCTCGAGCTTCAACCCAATTCCCCTTAACGCTAATTTATCTTAATTACATTCTACGCGCGTTGGCTGGCGGGGCCGCGTGTGGGTGGCACTCCGCGTGCCCCGATCTACGAGAATGTGTGCACACGAAGTTTATGCACGACGCCGTTAGTCGAATCTATGGGGGTGTGGGTGTCCCTCTGTCTTCCTTTCTCTCTCTCTCTCTCTCTCTCTCTCTCTCTCTCTCTCTCTCTCGCTCTCTCTCTCTCTCTCTGTCACGGAGTGTATGCGCATGTTGTGTAGATGTGTGTCCGTGCGGACGCGTTTGTAATTGCATGCCGACGTTATATGGGTTTTCTGGATTTTACCCCGTGCCCGTCGCGCGTCCCTATGTGCGCGCGAACGTCCTACATCGACGAATCTCGCGCGCGTCAAAAAGTTTAAGGGTTATTCCGAATGCGGACCCGGTTGATTTAACGATGCACGCCGGAAAGAATGAGCGCACCGTCCATCCACGAAACGAAGATCCATCGGCCCGGTTTCTTCGGCTCTAATGCGAGAAGCCTGTTTCTGGCGGAAGATCAAAATAGTAGAGTGCGAAATTTAGGAGCTGGAATTGGGGATGCGTAGCGTGCTTGGAATACCGAGTAGGATGAATAAAAATTTTACGAGAGCATAGGAACGAATGGATGTCTACAATATCGTGGGAAAACTCGTATAAACAAGTACAGATTGGATAATGAACGTGTCCGACTAGGAAATTAGGGTCACTCGCCATTTTTGACGTCTTTCGTATTCTTAGCGAACTTGAAAGGCCTGGAGGGAGTGTATTGGGTTGGCAGGAAAGTAATTTCGGTATTTTAAGGTGAAGTAGAGTCCAATTCTTGTAGTCAAGCTATGGACTTTAATCAATAAGATATTTTCCCCTTTGTTCGATGATCTTTTGACAAAAAGAATAATTGAACTATTTTATTGATTAAAGATCATCGCTTGAATAAAGAAATTCGGTTTAATAGCATCTTGGAATACCGAAATTACTTTCTTGCCAACCAAATAATTACTTAATTACTATAATTATTTAATTTTATTGGCTATTAAGGTATCGCATACATGCGATTATAATTTGTATGCATTGTAGAAATCTAGAATATGCAACGTGTTTGAAATAACGGGTTGTTTGAGACGAATAAAAATTTTAGGAGAGGATGGGAACGAATGAAAGTGTGGCGGGCAGGGCGCATTATTCAAATTCACACTATTATATAGAGTACTTGTGTTACAAATTAAATAATGTTAGTGTTTTTAGAAATTTCGGTATTCTAAATTTTTAACAGTATTCCAAATATACCGAATTTCCTCAGCACTGCTAAGGAGTCACCTGTATCAGATAAAAATCGATTCTCCATAAATGTTTTAATTCGATACTGCCTTCGATATATGGTTAAAATGTATTTCTGCAATACTAGGGTAATAGCATCTAATATATGGAACACCTGACTTTTTAAGTTTACCGCAAATAGAGACATCCTCTTTTCCAATGAAACCACCGTTGAAACGCGCCAAAATTAATATATTTTTATTGGACAGTTATTATTAATATACGAAGTTATTATAGAAACGTACAAGGGTCTTAAGGTCGCGGTGAAATATATAACGTCAAACTTTGTAGTTTGTAAAAGTGGTACTTATCATTTAAAAAATTTGTAAAAGAATCTCACGTACCATGACAAATATAAATAAATTTTGTTAGTGTAAAAATTCCGTTCTTTAAAATTGTGCTTACCATTCTAGCGAATCTCAGTAAAAATAATTTTTTGAAATTCCTTTTTGTTTAATGTAATTTAATCCTCGGGTGCTGTAGTAGAAGCTCTGAAATGCTGAATTTTTCAAGCTAATGATAATTTGATTATATTTCTTACAAATAAAGTTTTAATGGCGAAGTTTATTTTAATTAAATTGGCTTGAATTTGAATGCTTCACTCTGTAGAGATTCTACAAACTTTATTGCGTGAAACAAGGTAAAGGTTTAGAGAGAAGTGAAATTATAGTATAGTATAGTCGAATATTGCGGGTCTTCATGCAAAATAAAAATGTTTTGAACTGATTGTGGGAAGCAGGAATAACATCAAAAGTGATTGCATCCCTTAACGACTTTGTTGCATTAAAAGCAACATTACAACATTCTTGAATTTTTAAAATCTTCTACTGTGTTTTATATTTCACGCAACCAATTTCTTCATAAATGCATGAAGGTCCGCAGTCTAATTATATTACATTTTACGACTTTTGGTCAATTTTTCGATGTGTGACACCGATTTTGATGATTTTTGGATATGTCATAGAAATCAACATTTTGCACAACTTTTTCCTTTCCAACAGTTGAACCCTAAAAACAGCAAGGGTGTCACTGTGTCACACATCGAAAGGTTCACTCGACTTTTTAATACACAGAACGTTCGTGTTTGCAAGGTTTAATCATGCACGATAATAAAGTCATAATTTTGTGATAATATTGTTCTACTTGTTACTCAATGAATAATTTAACGGTAGCGTTAGAATATACGGTGTATGGTATAGTAACTGTTATTACTGCGTATATTACAGGCTTGACGTACTTATGACGTAATAATTCAGGCCATAATATTACATTCGCGTAATTGCACTATCATCTTCGTAATATATTATACTCAAACATGCGACCTAATTTAATATCCAATGTTCATCGGAACCGGTCAAATCTAATTAATGAAGATTGATGAAAAAGTAGGTCTAGTGTTTTAAATAGGAGTACCTAATGGGAGTGATAAACTTAATGATAAATAATGCGTATCAACAACTCAATGACGTTAAACATTAAGGAAACATCAATTCAAGATTCTTAATTATCAAGTTATCTTAATTTATCGTAATGAGAAAAATATGAACCTTAATAGAAAAAGTAAAACATATTTATTTACAATTATACATTACAAACACCTACTTACACAGTGCGATTAATTGTATACCATACAGTGGATGATCCAAATATTAGCAACAACTGCACATAAGGGATGATTTTACATTAATAGGCATCAAGTTTTATATGAAAACCCAGCTATACTTCTTTTAATATTACACATTTATCTTATAGGTTTCTATAAAGTATTGATGCTTGAAAATCGCAAATGTACATCGAGTAGTACTATAGACAATGTTATTCGTCACTAGACAGCGGATTTTATGAATTTATGACAAAAATGAGTAGGTGTTGTGTGAAACTGTAAAAACATTAGAAGAATTTAAAAATACTGTTATGTTATTTTCAACTTATTAAACATATTAAGATAGAAAATAAATTTCTATTCCCCTCAAGTTTGTTGTAATTCAGGTAGAAAATTTTTATTGTGCATAAAGATCCGCTGTCCGATGAATATCACGTTTATACGAAACACTTGTACAAGGTGTCCCAAAAATATTGTACTTTCTTGAAAGAAGTGATTCCTGAGATCATCTCGAGTAACTTGTTCCTTCAGGAAAATGTGCTCCGCGGCTTTGTTAAGGAGTTATTAACTAAAAACACGGGCCAATCAATCTGCGCTCTGATTATGGTCGGTTTTTTTCGTTAATAACTCCTTAACGAAGCCGCGAAGAACATTTCCACACAGGAAATAGTTACCTCAAATTATTACTTCAGGAATCACCCTGTAGGAACTATTTGATGAATTATCGCTAATGAATGAGCACGCGTTTTTATCTTTTTCATAAAATACTATAAAATAGTCGGTTGTATATAACAAAAGCCGCTAATGAATGAGCACGTTTTCGTTTTTCACATAAAATAGTCAGTTGTAGTTTATTCCGCAGATCTAGCGTTAAAAAAATGACTTCCTCGTGCTGTAGCTCTAACAATTTGATCACCCAATTACAATGTCGAGATTGAATTTAACCTTTCCCGTATGATGCTACATTAATGTGACAGTGTCGTCAGTGATTATCAATTACCTACGTTCAGTTATGAAATAAGGGAGGGTGCAAGGTGGACCTATCTCCTCTATGTGACCATCGAGGGTGGAAAGGGGCGTCGGAGATGATTTGGCCTCGTTTATCTTGAGATTGAGCATTAGGATTCAGTATATGGTGCCGGCCTTGCCGGTGGGAGATAAGGGGGTAATTTCTGTTCACCGAGGGGGTCAGAACTGCCCGTAGCTCATCTCTACGGCATATACCTACCACCCCCGTGGCCACTTGGCCCACGAGCCCCCATGGCCGAAAGTCGTTTCCACGATCTTAGGGCAACGGGCTTGACTTAAGCCCCATGCAAATTAGATGCGGGATCTTATGGATGTAGATATAGCCATAAGACCGTTGATATAGATACGCGCGGCATCATGGGAAGGGGATAAATGACTGTTGCTTGGTCACCAGACTACCGCGTTAATGATTTACACTGTAGATTATAGGTGTACCCCGGTGCAGAGTTGGGCAAAAATTTAATCAACGATTGACGACTAAATTTCTACTTCAATCGTAAATCGTAATTAACAATTGATCTCCTAGTTTTATCGTTAATTGCGATTAACGATTACATTCCTTTCAATTGTAATCGTCAATCGAATAATTGAGTGACTGCTGAAATTTCGAAATAAAATACGGAATCAAAACTGTATAAATACTGAAAAAAATGTAAACTGAGTTTAGGTGTATTGTCATTTGGTCTATATATAATACAAACTCTACGTGTTTTTATGTTTTTTTTCCATGATATTTTTTTTAAATTCTTAATCAACTCAATCAATCGTCGATTTTTCGATAATTTCTTTTTTTAATCAACGATTGACGATTGACTTCATCAATCGACGATTTTTCGGTGGTTTCTTTTTTTAATCGACGATTCTCGATTAACTTCATCAATCGATTGAATCAATCGTCGATTTTTCGATAATTTCTTTTTTAATCGTATACATTAATCAATCAATTAATGCCCAACTCTGCCCTGATGGCCTATTAGTTTAATTGTGATTTTGTCCACCGCCATCGAGAAACACTTTGTTCTTCGCGTATCATTTGACTTGCATAAATACTAATTATAGAATCAATTTGCAGAATTTAAATATGTGATTTATATGGTCTAACGCAACATGTGATCGAATCACTAGAGCCACGAATAATATAATTATTCTGCATGTGTATTTGCAATTTCCAAGTAGTAATACTTCGTACAAAATAATGCAAATTCAGTATAGATATCATGTGATTTAATTTAACATAGTGGGTGATCAAATCAGAAAGTCGCAACACGAGAAATATTATTCATGCGAAAAATAATGTTATCTACAGTATTACTAGATGTTTATTTGCAATTTTCAAACATTAATACCTCACAAATCATAAGAATTTAATATAGACATGTTGTCGTTTAAAAATGTATTGTTTTAATGTAAAATATTAATGTTTAATGTCAAATTCTCATGGCGAACGAATAAAATTACAACTACAATATTTTAAACAAGGTGCTCGTTCAAAGGAAGCCGATCACTTAACAAAAAGATTGCCATAAACCACGTCCTTTTCAGGTTGATAACTCGGTGACTACTGCTTTTGATCACGTTTCTTCGGAGCGTGAAAGACTTCTCATGGTCATCCGCAGCGCCGAGGTTCCAGAGATTTTCTTATTTCTTACTATCCAATCACCAACGGGAGATAATGCAATCCGTACAAAGTAGAGTGGAGGTAAAAGGGAGCATAAAAGAAATTGATTTCCACGGAAACTCGGAACAATTTCCCTTCGTTCGTGTAATTGCTCGATAACCAACCGGCGCGCAGCATCCTGTCGATGACGCACGAGACTCCTCTCGTTTGGATCACACACGCGGTGACCAACATGGCAAAAGCACGCGATTCTCCGAAACCGGCCACGCAACTTTGTCAATGTCATTACGAGCATCCGACACCTGACGTTTCGTGCAACATTTTCGCGACACGCAGTCCACGATTCTCGGTACGGGATACTTTTGAACATTTTCTGCTCCCGTAAAGACATGCGATTACGTGGAATATTGTATGTCATTATGCGTTATTTCCCCATGTTTCCGTATCTTCGTGCAACGACTTTTTACAAGCATGTGATTTTTGAACGAATACCGTGAAACAGGGAGAACCCGTCTCTCCGAGTAATTTTTAGAAATTGCTGCTCGCTTACCGCCGCCTTTCTCTCTCTCTCTCTCTCTCCCTCTCTCTCTCTCTCTCTCTCTCTCTCTCTCTCTCTCTCTCCCTCTCTCTCTCTCCCTTCACGGCCTCCTTTTTTTCAGACAACGAAATAGGAGAAACCTATTCCACCCGTCCCCTCGATTCCCAGTCCCAGAATCGATTTTCCAGGATCGTAAGGGGTTCTTTACGGTGGGGGATGCTCGCCTTCCAGATTATTTACGAAGTTCTCGGGGGTTGTGTGTCCGTTTTTTCGGGGGCCGCCAGCGAACCTCCGTGGAGTTTTCGCGTGCTCCACGGTCCACGTACAGGACTCCAGCAACCCCTTTGGCTTCTACATCCGGCCGACACCCTCGTGGTCATTCCTCACATTCATAGGCGTAGAGCAGGAATTTTTACAAAAAAGATTTCCCCATTCAACTTACGAATCTTTGAAATCTCTACCACTCTCTCTCTCTCCTTCTCTTCATCTCAATAGGAATTGGTTAGCTCCATACAAATGGACAGACTGCGGATCTGTATGTAAAATTGACATTTGTGACTCAATTGGGAGAAACAGATGTTTACACAAATGTGGGTGGAACTAATTAAACAATTTTCTTCTCATTAAATTGTTAAAACTAGGTTTTTTCGTAAGCTAATGTTTGATTCAGACAGACTGAAAAGGACACTGAATTACATTCTTATTTAACTTCTTATTTAACATTTTACAAATATTTAATTGACCATGCTTAAGACCATCCACAACTTTATGTATGAAATTTTTTAAACATATGTCTTGTAAACACATTAGTCCTTCAGTTGTATTTGATATAACAGCTTCACATTTAATTTAATCATAAAAATGTTAGAAATTTAAACGTCTCCAAAAAGAGTTTTAAAAATTTTTCTCGTAAATGAAACTGCCACAGATTTGAAGATTGAAGCCTTCCCTTTACAGCGACTTTTTAAAAATTGACGTACGATTTTTTTTCACTGTTTTATGGAACAAAAATTAGGAACACGTTTGGTCGTATACAGCCCTCGCGGTGTAACTTATACTGCTGTAAACTTGGCGAAACACCTCTCGTTCAAAGCTCGATAGAAGAACTAAAAAAAATCGTACATCAATTTTTAAGGTTCCGTTTTGAAGAGGAAGCATCAATCTTTAAATCTGTGGCAGTTTTAGTCACGACAAAAATTGTTCAAAATTTTCACAGGCGTCTGAATGAATACCATTTTCGAGGAAAAACGAGTGATTAAAAATAAAATGAAACGAGTCAAAATTTATTGTTGTACGATCATTTTTTACGAAACTATCACAATTTTTAATTATAGGTAAGTTTAAAACACTGATGTAATAATAGCCGTATATACATATAACTATTTCTTATACTTTTTCATTGCAATAATAACATTGTTTGTGAAAACCATATAAAATCATTTTACTTTTAACAAAATTTCTATATTGTTCATATGCGTTACAGTTTATGTAGAAAATTTTTGCATAGACAACCGCACAGTCCAATTATTATATTACAATGTTAGTACATTATCCAATTTTAAAATCAATGCTACTCAACCTAATCGGCAAACTGCGAATTTTCCTCCAAGATAACTACAGATTGCATTAATTTCACCTTACTTGGGCTACATAGATATCCCTTTCATTTATTAAATGTTTTAAATTCCTTAAATGTTCATCACAAATTCATAAAAAACTCTGCTCATCGCTAGCAATTTTAATATTTCGGTCACGGCTGAACGGGTCAACAGTAAGAACGCAGAATTTTCCTTCGGAGGGATTAATAACGTCGGCGGCGCAACAAGGTCGTCCGAGTCAACAGAGAACGGCGGTATAAGAACAAGATCTCGTTAAGGTAAATCCAACGAGCAAACGAAAAAAGAGGCTCCCCGGATCGACCGGTTACGCCAATGCGCCGTCCACCCCTTGGTCAGGGGTGGTTTTAGGGTGTGTAAGCCTACGGTAGTGAGAGGAGAAAAGACGAAGGTGGGGGCGGGGGGGGGGGGCTGGTGGAGGCAGAAAAGAGAGCGAAATCGGACGTGTGCGTGCGCTCTTACGCACCCCCTTACGTGTTTCCAGGTAACGTACACACTTTTGCATAAACCAGCTGGCGACCACAGGCGCAGCGCTGGTACACCCACGTAACACGTATAGCCGGGGGTATCTTGGTGGCAGGACTCGGCGTGTATCCACACATAAATTCCCGCGACGCAACTGTGTGCCCGCGTGCGTGTGGGCGAGGGCACGGAACACGGAGTAGCCGCGCGTCCAGGCGAAGGTTTACCCCCGGAGAAACGGCAAACAAGGACGAGCAACTTGTCGTGGATGTTAGAGGAAGAAAGACAGAGCGACGCAGATCGCTCGGAAGAGGGAAAACGGAACAGAGGGTGGCCGACGGCAAGACAGAGAGGGACGCAAAGACGGACACGGGTCGGAGGTTGGCGGTGGACGGGGGTGGGTCTATCTCTTGCACTCCTAACTAACATGTATTTTGCATAAAGCTTACATTACTTGAATTACAATGCTCCAGTACCGTCTCATACCAGCCCGCTCTGAGCGCGCGCGCGCACGCAAGCTCACGCGGCCGCCCCTTATATCCCGGGACCAGTCCAACCCTTCGTCCTTCTGGAGGAGAGACGCTGCCATGTAAATTGCTTCCAGAGCCAAGTTTGCGCGCAAGTGCCCGACGTGCGTGCGTGTGATCCGTCAACGGGACGCGAGAGTGTGTTTCACGGCCGGCACGCCGCGCCGCCGCGCCGCCGCGCCGCACCGGTTCGAATACGCGGACCGCGTCGTCGCGCCGCCGCCGGGTCAGTGTTCGTGAGGGTGATTCTGGACAACGCGCCCTCCACTCTATGCTATTAGATACACAGACGCGATGGCGAGGGACCAGCGGGGAAACGGCCGCCGGTATCGCGCGGGGGAAATTCATTAACTCAGTCATCCCGCGGTGAAAGCGTTATCGGACGCGATATTATTCGAAAAAGAATAATAACCGGACATCGCGGAGTGGGATGGCTGACGGGAAAGCCGATCGAGATGAATGAGTTTACTTTTAGATGATCAATGAAATACAGATGGGAGCAAACACTGATCACACCCACTTTAAATCAGGATGACTTTTTTATGAATGGACCAAACTACTTCAATTTCTCTGTAAGACTGGAGAAATTAGTTTAGTAAATGACGTCTAAAATATGTGGTGAGAAAATGCATTTGCTTGGAATTGTGAAAAAGAAAAGTAAAAATTGATTTTTACGACTTTTTTAGCTGAACCAGTAACGAAAATTTGAAAGATGTGTTTGGTCAACTGGTATAAATTATATACGTTCCGTAAATTTCATTGAAATTGATTAATTGGTTTGCGAGTTATAAACGATCAAAAGTGGTGAAAACGCCAAAAATCTTGAAAACTTGCAATTTTTACCACTTTTGGTTGTTTGTAACTCGAAAACCAATTAACCAATTTCAATGAAATTCTCAGAACGTATATAATTCATACAAGTTGACCAAACACACGTTCCTGTCTACATCCTGTCACACGTCTCCTATGATACAGAACTCTGCTCTTTGTATTAGATTTTTCGCTGTCGCGAACAGTTATGCGATTCCGAAGTTCTTGAACATTATTGATTGTTGTGTTGAATACAACGGATTGCAGATATCCCCAAAGATAAAAATCCAACGGAGACAGATCCGGAGAACGCTTGTTATCAAGAGAGATATCCCCTATAATTATAATAGCATTATGGCTTATTGAAATTTTTAAGGATAACGCAATAAATGATCTGGTTCCTCTATTGTGCGTAACATTTTGGTTGTAGGTGAAATGATAATAGGACGCTTTCTGAAGGTATAATGAAAATTTTAAGTAGATTGGTTCAGTTCTTAATGTCAGCTAGTTGCGAATTACGCTTCAAATCCTTCCGGTCCTGATGAGATTTATATTAATGTCTCAGAAATATTTCTGATCCTTTGTTGAATTATATCACAAGTATGCTTTATATTGTACTCCCTTAGATTGTTTAATTATATGCTACTATCTCTTATGAGGCAATAAATATTGCAACGTGCAAGGCTACTTTTATTTAGGCAATATATGTGTTTAGTGCAGAGTCACAGATAGAAATTTTACTTTGCATAGATAATTGAACAATTTTCTTCGAAATTCGTACCGTAGTCTTTCAGTTTATACTATGAAGCAACTGTTCTGCTCAATTAATTTTTCAAAACGTTACGTTTTCATTCGTGTTTTTGAATATACACACGCCTGAGTCTCATACAAGCTTTTTCCGAAGATGCTTTCGAAGATTTAGCATCAAATTACAATAAACTTGAGAAGATCAAATTTCTTTCAATTTACAGTTTGTAGAAAAGTGTCGTCAGAATCAGAGCAACACAAAGTCGAACTTGTCACACAGTGGTGCTGTATATCCAAAATCATGTCAGTGAATTTTGAGCGAAATCCTTCATATTTTTGTACATATCGCCCCACTCGTAACTACATATACCATACCTACATTTAACATGAGATACAAATATTGACCCTGCAAGCTCTTCGTCGCGTATTTTGGGTTATTCTGGTGCCAGTGACACACATTCCATTCAGTGTACTAATACATCAATAAAAAAAGTATTCACTTACTCTCGTGGATTCGTTTTTATTGGAAGTTTGAGAAAATTTTAAATTTTGAAAGCATACTTGCATTTGCAAAATTTTTCGCGGTTTACCTTAATGAAACTTCTGTAGGATATAGTTTTGTAAATGATAAATTTGTATGACGAGGTGTAATTTAATACAGTAAAAACATTAGAAGAATTTGAAAATATTGTTATATTATTTTTAATCTAATATGAATACTAAGAAAAGAGAAAATAAATTTTGATTTCACTCCTTGTATAATTCAGGAAGAAAATTTGTATTATCTAATAATAACTATACCAACAGTAACTACTACAATCTAATAACAACCATATCTAATGATAGCATAAACTTTCATCATATTTTCATTTATAATATCCAGGTATAATATTATATACAATAGTGCTCCGGGAAGCAGATTTGATGGGGGATATTTACTAATTGCTCTACTTCCTAAAATTACCAGCCTCGAGAAAATTGTACAATTTCATTTCCATGTTTATTTGAGTAACCAATTATTATAGAACAATCCGTCCCAAAGTATACTTCATTAATTATATCGATGCAATTCGAACAAGGTCAATAAAATGCGATTCGTTGTCCCAATTATAGGACTAGTGGTAGCGAAAACGGAGGGATCAGTCAGCGGAGAATCTCTCGGAGAAGAATTTAACAAGATTCGATTTAAGGACTCGCCCTACTTTACCGTTTGCTGCAACTGGGTCATTTATTTTTAAGTTACTTTAAGAAAACTAAAACTTGAGCTTCTCCCCAAGACTTCGTAGATTTTACACGCCATTCGTCCCGATCTACCGATTCTTAAAAAGGTCAAAAAATGATATTGCAACTCCAATTTTATCTGTCGAAAAAAATCGATTCTGCAGCCATTTAATTAATTTACAACAAAGTCGTGGAATTCCTCTCGATATCAAAGCAGTTTCAGACTTCACAGAAAATTTTACACACCATTTATCCCACAAGCTTAGGGTTCTTAAAAGAGTCCCAAAAAATATTGCAAATCCAGTTTGAACTTTCGCCAAGAATTGATTTTCCAGCGTTTTAATTAATCTACAACAAAGTCGTGGAATTCCTCTCGATATATATCAAAGCAGTTTCAGTCTTCGCAGAAAATTTTAGACACCATTCATCCCAAGCTCACGGTTCTTAAAAGTGTCCCAAAAAATATTGCAACTGCAATTTGAACTTTCGCCAAGAATTGATTTTCCAGCGTTTTAATTTACCCGCAACGAAGTCGTGGAACTTTAATTCCTCTCAATGTCACAGCAGTCGGGAGATTCGTAATTAAAATAATTGTTAAGCCGTTGCTTAAAGGAGCGAAGGGCGAGAGAGGTAAGATCGCGCGATGAAAGGAAAGGTCCTCCGCGTCCTCTGTTTAAAAAGCAGAAAATTATTGTTCGCATTAAAGTGGAATCGACGCGAACTCGCTCGCGTATCCTGTAGCCCGAGAAGAAAAGAATTCCTCTCGAGCGCGCAGAGCGCAACCTTAATTCTTCCTTTCTATGTTAAACACACTTAAATGAGTTTCCTGATATTAAAGAGATTCCTGTGTTTATTTCCCGGAACTTTTTCATTTCTCCGTTAAACCGTATCAGTGCGTTCGCGCACCGAAGGGGACAAACGTTTCCACCCCCGTCGACGGGGATCGGCGATCTATTTCCGTACGAAAACTGCTGGAAAGTATGAAAACTTCTTTCTGCGGCGAAGAATAATTTTCTTCGGGACGTAGCCGGCGCGCGGCGATAGCCAGGGGAGCATCCCTTGGCTGGACAAGAGCCCTCGCATCTCGGCATCTCCCTTTCCCGGTTAGCCCTTCTCGAACCGGTTCTTTTCTTACGTATTACTCATGCTCACGTACTTCGAGCCGCGTCTATTCCCGCGCACGGGCCCCCGAAGAGAGAGGGAGAGAGAAAGAGAGAAAACACCGTGCGCGCGAAAGCGAGCCGGACAAAGACGGAGACTTTTCACGTACTAAAAAAAATCATTTTCCTTCGCACGCAGTACAAACCACAAAGACTTTTCCCCCGCGTGCGGAAGCCCTTATCGGTTTTTCACCTCGCAGATCCCTTTGCCCAGGCAAGTTCTCTCTTTCCATTACTCACGCTCGCGTGCTCTCCATCGCGCGTGCCCAGCATCCTATGAAAAAAATAAAAAGAACCAGCCCCGAAGAAAACAAAGACTTTTCAGCAGGTACTAAAAAATCATCCTTCTTTTTTTCACGGCTCTCTGTCTCTCTGTCGGACGCGCGATCGAGAGCAAGGGGTGGGGCAAACTGGGCCGACACGTCTTCTGCGCGAAGCTACCCCGTTGGACAAACCCTTATTGGCTTTTCTCCACGCCGACGTATCCCTTTCGACCAGCTTTTCCTTACATTATTCACGCCTGTGTGCCGCGAGTGGACATGCGTGGGCAAATGTGCGTGACGAGGAAAACTAATGCCCCGTGGATCTCTGCGACATAATGGGCACATTGGGTACGCGCGCTACCTTCCGCGTACGATTATTAGCGCTTTCGTCCTTTCTTCCTCCTGACAGCGTGGCCCCGAGGTGCAAGATCGGCTACCGGGCTACCGTTTATATGTCCGCCAGCGAGCTCGACCGCAACGGCTACCGGCCTACGCGTGGGCGTGCGTGTTTATCGATGTGCGAACAACCAGGGAAGGGGCTGCGAGCAGGATCGCACAATGGAAGACGATACCGGTAACCCGATGACAACGTGTAAATCATCAGCGAACACCGCGTATCGCTTTCTACGGGTGAAACGATAAGTTGAACATTACCGAGCCGGCCGCCAATGACAAACGCGCCTCGGTTCACTGGCTGATGATGTCCTCGCAATACCAGAGTGAACGATCGTGCACGGTATGCTTTTGGCAGCCTCGCCAGAATTCGTTGTTTCTTACCGAACAGGAATTTACAGTTGTTTACGTTATTTAAATTTAAAGGAATACTTGATTGGGTGTCTGGCAGAAGCGCCATTAGGAATTTATGTTGCTTTCACGTTTAATAAAACTAACCGTGAAAAAGTCTTTCAGATTTCTTCCAATGGAAGAACACAGTACACTTTCAAGTGGGGGGAAAATAACTCATTCTTGCAAATCTACAATGATAGAATTTCAGTGCATCTCCCAAAAATATGGGAGACGGGATTACTTGTCCAGATCTGAAAATTAACTTTTACACTGATACATGCGGTATATTGGCGTGGTTACGATTTGCAAAATGCAGAAATCTTGAGAAAGGACTTCTCGCCATTATCCATAAGGGTGAATAATACGTATCATACTGCCTCAATTGTTTATTATTGCAAGTCAACGAACAGTCCTGCAAATTTTATAATCTAGATTATATATCATTATAGAAGAAGAACACGTTATTCTATAATGATTGCCCACGCATCATCGCAATGGAGTCAGTATTATTAAATCTCTGAGAACGAATGTTGAAATATGAACGATATAATACGTATTAAACATTATTAATATCGAGTGTGCCTTTAATTCGTGAAGTCAGAAATATTCCTAGTATTTTTAAAAGAATCTCGTCCGCGAATAGTTGAACTCGAATAAAGTAGGCTAATTTGATTGACCCACAGGAACGTACAGGATGATTCCCTCGAATGAAACAAGAAATGTCCCACTTCCATCCTGCCTGCCGGATAACAGTTTTACGTCAAATTACTAAATTACTTTCTTGATTTGTACTACACCGCCGCAATTGATTGCCATAACGGAATGTAGGAATATACATTCCATTGTAGAACCTACATATATGTAGGTGCTGAAAATCAAGCAGCGAGCATTGCGGAAGTGCAGAAAAAATCAAGCATTTGAAACTTTTACATTTAAATGACCCAGGTCTTCCAGCGAGTCGTATCCGCGGTACGTACAGGAGGACATCGTTACCTTCAGCAAGATAACTTATTTAAGGCAGACAACGTACAAGACTCGGCGTACACGGCTGGCGAGCAGGATGAGCATTGGGCTACTTTGTATGTACGCATGCTGACATCTTACCCACCCTTTCAACCGCCTCCGCCTTCCTTCAACGGTGGCCGAAGAGGAGAGGGTCGCGAGATCAATACTGGCGCCCCCTGGACCAGACCCGCCACCGACTCCCCCTTTCTCACCCCCTTCCTTACCCCTCGAGCGAGAGCGAGCAAGAGAGAAAGATAGGAAGAGAGATAGAGCGAGAGAAAGGAGAGCGAGAGGAACGAGGCCCACGCGTGTAAGAGCCGGACCTCTTAGAATCACCAACCCCCAAAAACCCAGCCGCCTACGCCGCTGCCTCACGGCCACCGCCGTGGCAACCACCCTCCGAGCATCCACTCTCACCCTTCGTTGCTTTAAAGCGATGGAGTCGTATTAGGCTAGCTGCGTGGACCCGGTAATACTAGCAGAACTGGCTTCGACTCCTCCGAAGGTCATCCATCGATATCCACCTCGATATCCACAAAAACCTCCTCTCGTTCCTTTCAATGACCGTGGTAAATTCGAGGAGCAAAGTAAACGTGACGATGACCCGCCTGAATGCTAATATGCATACACCATTGTCTCCGATATTAAAGCATAAAGGGAGCTCTGGACCCCGGCCCTTGTCCTTAGGGGAGCGAGTGTCCCAGCGAGAAAATTTTATTCCTTCGGCAAGTAGCGGAGTTTGAAAGTTCCAAAGCCATACCGGAGAAGCATCTTCCTCCCGGCAACCCTTTCTGGACCAATCCGTGTGTCCCCTCCCCGAGTCTCTCGCGGAGCATCACGATGATCCCCTGTTTAATCATCCTGATAACTTATGCTGGTCTCTTTTGCCAGCCGGCAAAAACTCCGGGCAACCTGGACGCCGGCGAATGGCTGAAGACGGACACTCCTATCATTCCGTTAGCCATCGTGAGTTTTTGCATGGCAATTAATCCACGGAGGTAATGGTCCTGATCCTGGCCACCTGGTGCCCAACGTCCTGTAGGACAATGGCTCGTCCTGCGCTCTCTCGTCCTCCTTTCTTCTTCCGCGTTACGACTGGCTTCTGGTCCGGCTTTCATTAAGGGGGAACCGTGAGATGATGACCTGCATCTCGCGTCGCAGCCTCGTCACCGTGTGAATGCTGCAGGACCACCAGAACCCGTGTACTATCTGCATTGTTGAACACCCCGCTTCTGGCCAGTGGCATTTTTCGTAATAAACTGCCCCGGCCAGCTCCTCAAGCCGCGAGAATTTAGGAAGAAGATTACTCTTTCAGTCTGCCGTAAAATTTTCGTTCCGCTGCTAGCCTGACGACCGCCGCCGGTGCTAACGAAGGGAAAAACGTGTGGGAAAGAGTCGGATTCAATGCTCCAGACGCATTTGCTCAACTAGTCCAGACTTATCCCATCGCATCTTAACGGTACTCGTGAAAGTAACGTTGAAGAATCAATTTTATAAGTGTTAGGTCGTAAGTAGGCTAGAATTTGAAAATGGTTCAAGTATCAGAGAAATTAAAAACCACCCTCTGTTAACGCATTGTTCATCGGGTTTAGAAATTAATTTGTTATTGTAACATATTGAAAAAAGTCAATTTTTATTGGAGTAGAAGGGAGCAGAAGGGTTAACGGAGTAACTACTATAATAAATTTTGTCTTTCCGGTCTTGATTTCATTAATTAAACTACTCCGACTTCGCTAGGTTTCCTGGGGGTTGTAATTTGACAGTGAATGTGTTAATGATGAAAATAAAGGGGGTGAAATGTTCCCTTAAACCAAATTGATCTTTGTTCGTATAAAAAATGAATTATTTATTTTATTAACTACGATGAACTTTATAAAAAAATCTGAAAAACATTAAGAACGTTGTTTTCAATCATATATTACTAATTACTACTAAATTTTTATGAAACTGGCATCTCTGAAGTTTCAATACAAAATTATCATAATAATAATCAATTTGAAGCATTTTAAATTACTACATCGAATGGACTTGGGCTGTTACAAATTTTATGACAAATCTAGTTGTTAATTTGGAAATTGGCTTAAGTCCATTCTTAGTAAAAAGACATATTATTCACTTAATAATTGCTATTATTTTCACAGGAATTGTAAATTTAACTCTCTCTTAGATACACTTAAGGAGTGTGATTTTTAATTTCATTGAAACGCAAACTCTTAAACATCTCAATTTAAACTTAAATGGACTTAGGCCACTGTCAAAATAAACGGCTCGAATAATTCAGAAACCCGTGCTCGCTATGTAACTACCGTTGTTGTAGAAGTACCGACTGTAAATTTGCCACAATTTTTATTCCCTTGAAAAGTTCTTGTTTCATACATTAATTTACATTTACATTTCCTGCGAAATTAACGCAAGTTGTTATAAAATTTAATTCTCATAATTGCTAAGTTGACTGGCCGAGTGCAAAATAAAGGTCAAGTGGGTAAAACCCGATGGTTCCCAGTTTTCACTTGAATTGTTTACCCAGCGGAATCGGACCTCGCGAAATAATTAACTCGAACTGAGC
The DNA here is from genome assembly GCA_028455605.1 of Lasioglossum malachurum. Classification (NCBI taxonomy): domain Eukaryota; kingdom Metazoa; phylum Arthropoda; class Insecta; order Hymenoptera; family Halictidae; genus Lasioglossum; species Lasioglossum malachurum. The sequence continues at coordinate 11,451,315 of CM052316.1, read as the reverse complement.
GTGTCCCTCAGTAGCGAAACTTGAACGTTGCTTCCGTTACTTCGGTCGACATTCGAACTTTCCTCGGCTCGATCCGATCTTCTCGGATGGGTCAATTAATTTCGAAGGGTTTCGATCATCCGGAGAGGTCTGTCCACGTGGATCCGTGACCTCGGCAACGTGACCTAGGGTTTGCCAGAGGTACGTTGCCCACCCTTTGACCCGTTGCCCGTCACGATTACACGGTCGTCAAAGTTAATGACACCGTAATGATTGGACAGCCTATAAGGTCCTCGCGAGGTGACCGTGGTCACCGAAGGAGAGGGATGCACGAGGTACGACGACAGAGAGAGAGAAAACGAGGGCCCTCTGGATGACTGATGGTCATCACGCGAACAGTGGACAGTGCGATGTTAAAGGTCGGTTCTTCGGCTAATCCTGATTAATTGGGGAGCATGCCTCCCGTGCTTGTAGTTTTCTTTCCGTGCCGAGTAGTATTAAAGTAGGGTCATCCTGGAGGAGCTTGAGCTGCGGTTTCGGGCTTGTGGTCACTACATCCATTCACACTTGCACGATCTCGCAGCTCCTATTAGTTTCAGAGCGAGGCGGGTACAGGTGAACGTGAAAGTGAATTAAATCGGATATTTTCAAGACTGGAAGTCTTCCTTAATCTTATTTTATATTAGGATATATATATATAATATATAATATAATATATAGATATAATATATATTTATATCGTTACATATGAAATGTCCGATTTTGAACAGCAACGTTAAACAACCGCAACTGTTTCTTATTGATTAAAGAATCGCACGTTTCTTGATTGTATCATGGTAGACATTGAATTTTTCGGTCACTCGCATGCTTTAATTACGAGATTGTCATCTCTATTTTTTTGTAGTTCTTTTTACTATCAACGAATAGTGCGTTGTTAATCGCAAGTGGCTGGAGCCACATAAATAGTTTATTCTCACTTTAATAATTTTAACAAGCTGAGAAAAGTACATGGATTAGTATTCTTAAATCATCGCAACCTTTTTTACTGTTTTAAATTGCACCCACTCATTTATTAATATTAATCACTCCATCACGAAGCACCACCGACTTTACCAAATCACTAAAATTATATTGTATACATTCGACTCTCTTATAACACGGTACCTACTCTGAAAACACAGTTTCGATATAACACAATGCGCTTATAACACGTTTTCGATATAGGATAACTTGTTCAACTTATACAACCCTCCACATTCGCCTAATTTGTATGATACAGTTCCGAGTTTCCCTTAACTCGGTTTTGATATAACACAAATTAACCCTGTTCTAGGAGAATTTACTGTATAAACCCAACTCGGACTATTATTACTTGTATTAGTAGTTCGTGATTTGTGCCAAACGAATGATTCTCGAATCAAACGAATCTAAGAATAATAACACTTTGATTTCGTATGTGGCCGTTACAATCCTTCGTCTATCTGTAAAAAGTAATATTGGTCGTGACAGAATTGTTTCAATCGAATTACATTGCGACTAAAAAAGTTGAAGGAGTAATCCCTGTGATACGCTTTAGCCCTGCTGTTTTTATTACAATGTGATTAATTTTGATTTTTTGGAGGTGATTGTTCGGTAGTCTACGAAAGAAAATTAAAATCATCATTCAATTATTCAGTTTCTGGCGAATTAATTAAATGCAGTTCTGCTGCGTTAGGGGCAATAGAAAAATGAATGAGTCTACAAGAAGTACCTTCAGAGGGATGTGTTTAAAAAAATTGATACATAAAGTAGGTTATAAACAAACTATTAATAAATACACTGCGGATCTTTATGCAAAACTTTACAATCTATTATCGTGACACAAGAATTATTTGAGGTACGGGATGAGAAGAGTGGTGGAAATAATGTGTTCGTTTTAATTCTGTTTTGATTTTATTATTTAGTACGGGGGTAAATCGGTATCTGTAACGTGAATACGGTGTAAAAGGAATGATATTACGCCGTCCACCGATTTTACTATCGCCTCGCGTGGAAAATACTTGAAGGAATATCTAGTAACGTGCTGTTCGGCCAGCATGGACAGGATTGGTGCTCCGGGAAAGGAGTTTGGAAGTTCGGCTATAGCGAAAGTTTACGGTGAAGCGGTCCTATAACCGAGAGAATCAGGGTATTCGAAGGTTGGAAGCGAATAGCAAAACCGAGCCTCATAATCGCCGAGAATGTAACCGAACCTTCCTCCGTGTCAAAAACGGCATTGAACTTTATTAATTACGTGGACCCATTACGGAAATTCCATTTACCGTTAATCGTGATAATTTGGTGCTATTAAAAAATATTAGTATTCGGTAAACGGAACACGTCTTGCTTTGCGTCGGAAATGAGGTTCATATCGAACATTTGAAAATTAAAACAGACTCAGATAGTAAAAAACGTACGAGCCTGTAATCATTCTGAAAGATACCGTAAAATGAATTAGATTATTGTAGAAGTTCGTATTCGATTTAAAATACAAGTACATTTTAAAATAACAGATTTGTTAACCAATTTGCAGGAGTTATGCCATAAAATATTTTAAAATGAGATTTTCATAATTCTGACACCACTTGGTTTCTAAAAATTAAACAATTTCCGATATTATTTCCTTGAATTATTTCTTCGAGCGTGAAATATATCGAAAATATAATATCAATAAGATCAGTTTGATAATGAGATTTTCATAATTCTGACACCACGTGGTGTCTAAAAATGTGAAATAATTTCCTATATTATTTCTTTGAATTATTTCTTCGAGCGTGCGTGCATGTGTGAAATATATCGAAAATATAATATCAATAAGATCAGTTTGATAATGAAAAACCTTTTTCATAATTTTTTAAGAGAACAGTGCAGTTTCGATCCATGGTTTCTTTCGCGCTTTTTATCCTTTCGATCTTGAAATTAACTTTGACCCTGTTGAAATCAATTTACACCCTGCACGTTCCACTTTCTAGACACATTCACTATCATCTTCTCCCCCGATAATCTGGCTAAAAATTCACATTTTTCAAAACAAATTCACACAGACCATCAACGTTTCAGTTTTACTCTCTGGCCAACTAAACAAAAACAGTGTAAAACGACGTACGTACAAGTATTTCGATTTACGCGATCCACCGGATAAAAATGAACAAATGAATATGTTGTGCTACCATTCTGTCCCCGACTGAACTCACGGTCCCAATAAAATCCGAATCTAATCCGTGGTCGGTAGGAAAAATCGTGAGAGTCCCGGCGCGCAATCAATTAACTCGGATCGGCGATCGAACGTCGCAGCTGTCAGCCCTAATCTTCTGTCGCGAACAATCATTAGCGTAATAGAGCGAAGGGCATCGGGGGCGTAATATCCATGAATCGCCGTTAGGAGCGCCATTCGACAGGAAGGATTCCAGATACCATGTCGTAAAGGAGCACGTGCAGTCCCGGAGAAGATCCCGGAGGCGTCCGGGTTCGGGCCGGGCCGGACTGAAAGAAGGTGAATTCGCATCCGGCGTCGTCATCGTCCAGGACGGAATTGAATTCCGTGCTACCCCTTCCACCGTGGCACACTGTGGCCGCACCACTCCACGCAGAGGTGTTTTCGGCGAGGACCACAGGTCACAATCTGGGCGTTGCCCAATCCTATCCGATTTCAGCTGGCAGGTCGACACGGCACACGGGCCGCTGGCCAGAAATTTTCTATTGTATGCAGGTAAAACGCGTACGCTCGTTACAGGCCACTGTTCGACGGACTTATACGGTTCTCTCCTTCCTCTAGTCTCTCCTCTCCTTCTTCTAGTCTCTCCTCTCCTCTACAACTCTACGCGTGTACGTTTCTTGGGGCCGGAGAGCACGTGCTTGTCAGAAGAAATGCTCGCGGTCAAACGACAGGGATGACGGGGGTACGTTGGACGCCCTTTGAGAATATGTAGCGAATCGCGGCCAGCCAACGGACCAGGCCGACTCTGATGACCAACAACAAAAAAATGAAAGAAGAGAGAAAGAAGCTTACAAAGCTTCTCCACGTAACTCGCGCGGCGAGGAAAAAGCGAGCAACTGTCGTAACGGATAATATGCAAATTATAGGAATTTCCAGGCGCCCGCGGCCAACGGATTTTTCGCGTCGCGAGCTTTGACGAGGGCCTCCCCCCAGAAGGACTTTTCGTGTGACCACCGAATACGCTTGATTGAAACGGGACAGGGTTGTGTTACCCTTATCTGCCGGCGAACGCTCACGGTGTCCTCGACATTTTTGATTCCTCAGTTTTGTGTCTGCGCGCCAGGTGTGAAGCGTGCCATCTGTACTCGAATATGACACTTTATGAAGAAGCAGATGACGCGTGTGGATTCCTCATGTTCAGTCCAGTTTTCGAGGAAACAATTTTACAATTTCTATAGGTGTGACTAACCCTTTAGGTTAATACACCTTTGTGCTGACTCCAACGAACGTTGCAAATGTTGTTACATCGGACCAGAATATCAAGCACACTTTCATACATTACTGCAGTACGTGCTCGCTCGTTGCACGAGGCGGGACCGACACGCGTACAAACATCGAGGTCGTACGTCGCAAGAGGTGTCCAATCGTAGCGATTCGTAGTGTCAATCTTCTTTTGTTTCTATGTAGATCTCCACCACAAGTTTCGGAACCTTGAACACCTCGTGTTCATTCAAATGGGGGTTCTTCTACACTTGTTAACTTTTCCCCATCAACAACGAACCCTGGGTTCGTCGACAACTCATTTCACCGACATTGTTTTTATCGACACGATTTGACCGACGCTATGTTTTCATCAACGCGGTCAAATCGTTGACATACAGTGACTCGGATTAATATTCGGACGCTCTAAAAAAGGCGATAACTTTTGTAATATTGTACTACACGAATTGAACTTTTTTGGGAAGATAGAGCAATTAGTTTACTGCAGGATGTGAAAAAATATATTCAAAAATTGCAATTGATCGGAATTGTTTTTTATGCGGGCCTATATTGAAAATTTAAAAGATAGGTTTTGTAGATCTGTGTCAATTGTATGCATTGTGAAAGTTTCATCGAAATCGGTTGATGCGGGAAAAACGACACGCATTGAAAGATGAAAGAATCCTTAGATTTATTGCTTAGTTAGAGGCCGAAAATCATGAAAATCTGCAATTTTTACCATCTTTAAACGTTCATTGCAACGTCGACCGATTTTTACGGAATTTTCAGAATATGTTTAATTGACCCAGATCTCTACAAAACATATTTTCTAAATTTTCGATATAGGTTTACATAAAAATGTTGTAAAATGCAACTTTTAGTATTTTTTCTACAATTCGGATCAATTGCAATTTTTGAAAAATTTTTTTTCACATTCTGCAGTGAACTAATTGCTGTAGCTTCCCAAAACAGTTCAAATCGTATAGTACAATATTACAAAAGTTATCATCTCTTTTAGAGCTTCCGAATATTAATACGAGTCACTGTGTGTCACCGATTTGACCGTGTTGCATTGATGAAAACATAGAAATGAGTTATCGACGAACCCAGGGTAATCCGCATCAAATAGCTAAAACCGCAATACAAGATAGGTATATTTTTTTCTATGTTTATTGTTACTTAATAACTAAGACTGTACCTGAACTTAATAATAAACATGTTTCACAGAAAAAGTAGTATGCAACGAACGAGGATTCCGTGCTACTAGCGAGGTTCCACTGCAATTGCTATCTGAAACTTGAAAATTGTTATGAAACACGTGAAAGAGTCTAATTAATAGACTGCGGATGTTTATGCATTTATGGCTTATGCAAAATTTCCAAAAAATGCTACAATATAAAATTCGACAGAATTTAGTACGCCTTTTATTTGTTTTAGATCTACAAAGGCTGTTCTCATGAAAAATTGGATTTTATTCCATTCCACTTTCTTAAAATTCGTCTATAAAAATTGGAAATTGCATAAACATCCGCAGTCTACTAATTAATAATATTGTGGGAAAATCTACGACACTGTAGACTGTGCACTGGAAGGTTAGGTATTACTTTTATAAACATATTCTAACCCTAAGCACACTTTAAAATTCACACGTGTGTACGTAAATTTCTATCAATATTTCCTAAATAAAAATCATTCAGATCGTTCAAAAGTGTAATTACAAAACCATGTGCAACAAACAATTCTGCAACGTCCATTGTGTACAAAAAAAAAACATGTGTGAGTGGATACAAGGGAGGGACAAGGGTTGATGCGGCCAATCGTCGAGTGTCGTCACGATTAATTTCTGTGTTTCTAACGTCCGAAGAACCGGACTGGGTCTTCGCTAAGGAACAGGTGCTACTCTGTATGACCAGGGTGTTTTCAGGATCAGCTCGTTTAAAACAATCTCTGGACCACGTTTGGCAGCACGTGCCCCGGTTCTTCTTGGCAGGAGGTAACCGGTTCTTTTCCTTTTGTGTTCCCTCCTGCGACAATGACCAATGGTCACTCGAGTTCCAATAGCGCCGGTATTCAGGAGATCTAGCACGTGCCTCGTCAGCTCGTCTTAATCCGAAGATTCGCACCGGAGACACGTCGAGTGAACTTTCAATCGTTTCCTTCTTCTTCGCCCTTCGTCCTTGCACGTGGCCCACTGCAATAATCCTGTCCGCGCGTCCCACGAGATCACGATGCCACGAACTTTTACAATAAAGGAATCACGAAAACTTATGTTGCGTATGCTAAATAAGTCATTCAGATTTCTCATTAACACATTAATCCTGGATAACTTTCCCTTCGCGAAAATTACGATTGGAATATTCGAACCTTGTGATACCGCAAAATGTTTCAATTAACAAATTCATAAAGCAGTGAACACATTTAAGAAATTTACGAACATCAACATATCAGTTTCAGTTTAATAAAATAACTAAAACAAGAAAGAAATTTTTATTTAATTTCTGTGTCTTAGAATCGACGCAGACATTTTTTATTTTGCATAAAGATCCGCAGTCTATTCATCACCAAATATAATTTTTGCATTTATCCTCTTTCTTTATAAGGTAAAATATTGTTGTTACTAAGTAAAAGATTTATAGAGTCGTGCTCTTGGTTGTCTGCTATCAACCTTAAAAATTCCCACAAAATAGAAACCTAAAATTGCCCATAGTGAACGCTATTAACTATTCTGAATTCTACAATTCAAAATTCACGATAAATTTCAGTTTATTCGTGCTGCAAACATCAGGCAAAAATTCAGCGTGGCATAGCTCTCTCTTGCACGTAAGAAATATAAGTTTCACAGACAATCATAGGAGAGCCGGTAATTCCGCTATACACAGGTATAAATTGTGGGACAATAATTAAAACACTATGCGGTAGCAGAATTGACAAAAATATAATTTTTAACCGACTTCGAAAAAGGAGAAGGTTACTCAATTCGATCTGTATTTTATTTCGCTTTTTTTTCTATGTATGTTCACCGATTACGACGAGATGGATGGACCAATTCGGACGAAACCTTTTGCATCTTGTAGAGTATGTCCCCAGGGTGACCTCGTGAAAAAAATTTTGCATATTTTATTCCTCACGATTTTATTTGCGAAAAGTGAATTATTTCATGTATGTTCATCGATTACTCCGAGATGGATAGACCAATCAGGACGAAACCTTCTGCATTCGGCAGGGCATGTCTCTCGATTGGTTCCTTGAAAACAAATTTTGCATTTTTTAATTCTTTGCGGTTTTTATTGCAAATAGCCAATAAGACCGATAAACCATCCTACGGTGTTCTACAAATTCTGCTCGTTTCACTAAAAAGTGTGAAATAAAAAAATTTTATAAGAAAAAATTAAACCGACTTCGAAAAAACGCACTAAAAAATGCACTAAAATGTTTGAAATAATTTCCGTTTAATTGATGTGAATACACACGAACTTAAATACAATACAATCTTTTCGGAGGCGGCGCAAAATTGAAAATTTTCATTGAATTCATTGGAATATGGTGAACTTGGAAATCAGTAGGTGGGAAGAGAAGATACATTAGTATGTGAAAGCATGTAGAAGAATTTAAGAATTTTCGCAATTTCCAGTGCCTCCGAAGAGATTGTATTGTATTTAAGTTCTTGTGTATTCACGTAAATTAAATGGAAATTATTTCATACTATTTAGTGGGTATTTTCGAAGTCGATTTAATTTTGTTTTCAATATTTTGTTTAGCTCCCTCTTGCACGGACCCCTCATATACCAAGTAATCAGACTATCCCGTCTTTTGTCTGTAGCTGTGCATCATTCTCATCGCGCGTATTCAAGCCGACAATTGTCCCAAAAACTTGATTACCCTGCAACCTGATCAATCCGGTTAATCGAACGCCTATTGTACCAGAGTCAGAGTAGGTTGACACGCGTCATTCCGAAAGTATCCAGAATTTGTTCGTACATTGTGCGTCACTTTACAGCCGACATCGAACGACAACGGGTTCTCCGGTTTTCGAGGAAGCGGTCACCCTTTTTATTTTCCTCGTGCACGCACAATGCCGCGATCAACGCAATGAACGACGCGACGGAAATCTACATAGCGTGAGCGCGCACGGTGAACCGGATAATATTCTTAACCGTTGATTTCGGCTTTAGAAAGACTCGTCGCCGTCACGTCGTCGTCGTGGATGGTATCGACGGGAATACCCCCAGGCACGCTGAAAGAGGAGAAATACTTCTGTTGCGTCGCGCGACAAAAGAGAGAGACTCGCATTGTGCCGGTTACCGCTCGCGATTGTGAATCGTCCCCGGCCTCGCCTCATGAGGTGTATGCAAAATCCTCGCGAATAATTCCGCCGGTTTAATCCAATTTCCGCCCCGGTGCCGTTAATGTATGCCGGCCCTCGTTCGGCACACATTCGCGCTTCTCACAAAGTCTTTCACTGATCGATACAAAATCCCCAGGCATTCGATAATCCTAGGCTAGAACGGGCCACGGGGAACGTGCGAGAGTTCCCAACCGTTTCGCTCGCCGGCTACGTGGCAGGTTTTCTGGAAACACCGTGTCCCGACCTCCGATTCCGTGACTTCCGGCCCCTGTTCTAGATTCCTGTCACCGATAATCGAAATTGGGGTGAATGATGCTCGCAACCAGTCAACGACATGCGAGAATATACCATTTTGCCAATTCCAGTTTTTAGGAACCTCTCTGTTCCCTCCTGTTTTAGCCGATGCTGAGTACTGGCACTCGTCTGCGAAATAAGGTAAACGCCCCATTACTGATTATGCGACTACTCTTGCTATAGTTTGTTGCATACGAAATGTCCGATTTTAGAATGCAAATGTTGCAATGCGTTTTGATCAAGAAATACTATTACAGTTGACAGGTTCATTGTATGTCACTTTGAGGTACAAAGCTTACGATCCTATCTTCAATTTTAATTTACACATATAAATTCTGTTTTAAATAGATTTGATTTCAACATCAATCAGTGCGATTGTCCCGCGCTCTTTTATAGACTGCGTAATTTTATGGATTTATGGCAGAAATGAGTGGGTGCACAATTTAAAACAGTAAAAAGGTTACAATGATTTAAGAATTCGAATCTATGTATATATTTTTCTCAGATTGTTAAGATTGTGTAAAAGCATGTGAGTGACAGAAAGATTGAATGTGTACCATAATACAATCAAGAAACGTGAGATTCTTTGATCAATAAGAAATAGTTGCGGTTGTTTAACGTTACTGTTCAAAATCGGACATTTCATATGCAACACGACCTAATAGAAACAAAGTGAAAAATTTATCGGTAGTTATTAAATATAGAAAATATAGCATCCTATTTAAAAGGACGAAGTTAATCTTGAAATACCACTGTATTTGGTTGTTTTATGTGACGGTGGAGTAGTGGAGTATGGAAAGTCCGTAAATATTTATATTAACTCATTAAAACACGTTAAGTGCCAAATGCCAGAAATACTATAACAATTTAATTAATAAAACTGAAACCCCAAAGTGTAGATTTATCATAGTGGATATGCTACTTTAATTGTTTTGCATTCTACAAATCATGATAAAATTTATTTCATTTGAATATATATCACAAATAAGATGAATTTCATGAGATCTAAAATTTGTCTACGGAGAATTAACAGTTCTTTTCAGTGGAATTTACAGTATTCGAGTCTGACGTTCATGTTTCAGTTATAAATTTCATTTTAGTTAGTATATTCTTCGTTCTCATTTTATTTTTTCCTGAAAGAGGAAAAAGTGTAATCTGAAATATGGCTAAAATGTGTCTTGTATAATATTCTAGATGCTGAATAGAAAGAAAAACAAACTCACGAGTACTACCACCGTTGTCTAATGACCATTATTACCTCACCGAGAAAGTAAGTTTAAAAATATTTTTATTATTAATAAGAACATATTAATTACATATAAAAGAAACTAGTTCGATTCCCATTCCAGCTTTACTTTCTGTTAATTTCAATGAATCAACACTTCTTTGTTTCCGTTCAAATAATAATGTAGATTTGACCAATTTTACCTAGAAATATTTCAGCTGTGCACCGACTTGTGTGACAACGTAACACACGAACCGTTCATTACCGTCAAATTAGCCATCAAGGGAGCAGGTAACTAATTCTTCTGGGAGGCAGAATACCGTGCGTTACATGACGCAACGTTCGGCACGGGCCAATTACTTTCGTTGATAATTTAATCTCGGTTAAACGGTTTCCCCGGAAATCCCCGGAAATTAAGTAAACGCAGCGGTTGCACATCCGGGGCGGAACGTTACCAACGGTTCCGTGGCATCGATTCTGGGTCGGTGGCATAACATTTCCTTAGGATTCGCTCGGTAACCCATAAATCGGTACGTTACACCATAACGAAGGGGTGGAAAAGCTCGTAAGAAAGAGAGACAGCGAGTTCTAGAGAAAGAGGCCCGCACTGAGGGAACATTATAATGTTAAAGGGATGCCACCTATTCGAAGAAGGGATGGAACAGAGCGATGGAGGAGAGGGAGAAAGTAAGCGAGAAAGAGAGAGAGGGAGAGGGTGGTTGGGGGGAGAGAGAAAGAGAGAGATAGAGGAATAGAGCGAGAGAAGAGGAAGCTTTGAAAGGCCGACGCGAAAGGGGAGAAATTAAAATGTAAAAGGGATGATGTGCGTGAAAAACCGGAGGCTGCCTTTGCCTCTCCTCATTCCCTTGTCTGCTTTCTCCCTCCTCTTCCCTCTTCCGTCGTTATCCCCGTTGCTCGCATTTTTCTCCGCTCGTCTGACAGTCATTGACTGGCCTCTGTGCGCTTATAAAGAAGGGATTTCGGTAGGAAATTAAAATTAAAAGGGATACAACCTCGCGCCGAGGGGTGCTCCCATGCTCTTTGGCCCGAGAGAAAACACGGGCGGTCGGTTATCTCCTATCGACGATACGTTTCGCGCGATCCCGTATGGTGAGAATAGACCCCACTGAGAACGATCTTTTTTCGATACCATCGGCTCCAAGATTAGTAGATCGCTCTCAACTGATTTATTTTACTTCGGAATTATCAAAGGAAAGCAGCATTCCACTTATAAAATACAGCGAATCGTTTAAACAATCTGCTTCACCCCTTGCAGTATTATTTCTCCCACAGCTACTATTTTGTCCTTAGTAGTGCGAAACATACTGCAAACCATTGGCGTATTCAGTGTCAAGATAAATCCAAATAATTTCTCTGTATATGTATATGGAATGAATTATTATTTGCTTCATTTATTACGTTATGTATGCTTGTATGCTCTACATATAACTGAACAGCGAATTTTTATGCGAAATAAGAATTTTTTATCTGAATTGCAACAAGACTGGAGTGAAATAGAAATTTATTTTCTTTCTTAATATATTTGACATGTTGAAAATTATGTAACAGTGCTTATAAATTCTTCTAATCTTTTTCCTGTTTTAAATTACAGTGATTTTTGTCATAAATGCAAAAAATTCGCTGTCTATTTATATACAAACATATACATTATTATCAAGGAGTAGGAACATTGTGGACAATATATTGGAAAATTGATGTTTTTTTATTTAAAGAAGAAGTAATTAAAGTAGTTACACCAACATTTTAATGTTCACTGGTATTGCTTTCTTAAACGTAATTGCTCTGAAAACATGATAAAAGAGACGTTTATTAATGATATATGAACTATGTTAATATGCAAGAAAACGTTTCGGTTTTAGTCGTAAGAAACTGTCAAATAGTTCTGTTAGAAATTCTGGCGCAATCTGCAGTTTAATTAAATTTCACTGTACAATCCCGAATGGTACTATTTCAACTGGATACAGACAGAAAGTGGAAGTCTTGCAATTAATCGAAGTCTTATCGACAGCATAGCACTTCATGTGTCTACAATTTGAACAGTGCCATAGAAAAGTTTTCCAGTGCAGTTGAACGTTGCTACTCCAACAACTTTAAACAGTAATAAATTTCGAAATTGGAGGAAGTTCAGAATCGTTCTTATATGAGTGTATACAGGTGAGTAACGTTTATACAATTACGAAACTAGAAACTATCCAGTCTTCTCGAAGACATTCTATAATAATAATGTCTAAACCTTTCTGAATATTCATTTTGCCACTAATAAACTTAACACATTACCGACCGGTAATTATTGCATAATTTTGAAAAATCTATGGTACATGGCTGAACAGTTTTTAATGGAACCTTCAATAACAACATCAAATTTCATTGTGAACTAACAAGTCGCCCTCGATAACGACATTTAATAGTTTCATTTAAGATTGCAATGTAAAAGAAAATTTCTTTGCTTTCTTTTGGTACAGCACAATTATTGAAAATCCTATTAATAGGCTTCCGGTAGGTAAAGTGTTAATATCCGTATTTTTATGATACGGAGCTAGGCTATTTGTATTAGATTTTTCGTTGTCGCTATAAAATTATATAGGGCGTCTATAATCCTCAAAATAAATATATTTTGCAACGATTGTGGACAGCAGGAATATATAAAAAAATGCACTTGACCCCGATTTTTTACATTGAAAACATCCTAACAATATTCTTAGACTTTTCTAATCGTTCACTATTTTATATTTCACCCAGCCAATTTCAACATGCATGCATAAAAGTTATTCCAAAGTTCTCGATTATTGATTGGTGTGTCGTATACAACGCAGAAATAATATTTAACACAAATAAACCAAATCTATCTTTTTATCCCGGACTGTAATCACTAGACTGCGGATTTTATGCACATTAAGACAAAAATGGGCACGTAAAATTTAAAGCAGTGGACACGTTAAAAATAATGATGGACGTCAATGTATTTGTTTCAGCTTATAATTGAAAGAGAAGAGTACAATTTTTATTTAGTTCCTGTGTCCTGCAATCAATCTGAACATTTTTTATTTTGCGTAAAGATCCGCAGTCTAGCAATCACAATCGCGACGGAACGGAAACAGATCTGTGAGCATCTGCGTGCTCGATGAGTCGTCTAGTTGGAACGGAAACGATCGGGCTGCGGATCGGTTCTGCCGACGGCAGATGACACCGATCTTGCTGGGGGTAAGGCGTTCGGTTCTCGAAGGGAGAGCTGCCCCAAATGGCTACAGGTGATCTCTTCAGCACTGTGAGAACATTCCCACAGCATCCGTGCAACGTGTCACCCCTTCTGTGCCGGATACCGCAGTCTACTTCTCGTTTCACCCCTCGTACCTGTGTTTCTCGGTGTTTCGTCAAGCACCATTCGGCTCTCGATCCACTGAAGGTGCTATAGTACTGCTCCATTGCACCCCTTCTTTCGGCCAGATAAGTTCGCGAACGGGAAACGGTTAGGGATACATACACGGTACGTATATTCTTTCCGGGGAACCATCTCGCCAGATTTTTCCGTCGCTTGTATTATAGATCCGGTGCGTGACCGTCTATCTCTCTCCATCTGTGTGTGGTTCAGCCGCGCAGCGCCGCCGCCGCCGGCTTCCAGAGAAATATTGGGCAGAAGAATACGAGACGACGACGGGACGCCATTGTTCCGAAGACAGGAAGACTGACAACAGAAACGATTCGCCGGCTCATCTTTACCTGAATGATTCGAGAAGCATGTTCAGAATCGTGCCACGCTGAAATCTACCGTGCCCCTTTTGGTACGTTGATCCGCAATCCTTAAACGGACGCATGAATGCCCCACTCCCCCCTTTTTCCTCTCGTTCTAGATCGCTCGATATTCTTCCCTCTTTTCACTGAAAAATACGGAATTGTAGTTAGCGAATCACAGAGCTGGCTTTTTTGTTTGTTTGCTGCGGTAGTTCGCGGTCGTAGACGTGACCCTTGGGACTGGGGCCATTTTGACCCAGAGTCACTAATTTTCCATCTAAATTCTAACTTTTTGGAAGTTGTCCAAATCATCAGCTACTTCTATTACCAACTTTGAAAATAGCTGGTTTCCCAACGTTCCATATTTATAAAGGTTTCGTTAACGTTGGGGTCTTTAGTTACCACAATGGTTTATTTGAAATCATAAATACGTCAGTATTACATTTTCAACATAAAAATTTTCTACCTGAATTGCAACAGACTCGAGTGAAATTGAAAATCCTCCAGGGTGAACGTAACATAACTGCTTCAAATTACACTGTGTTAGGTCTGGATCAGTAAGGATTATATTTAATGAAGAAGTTGGTTCGACGATATGTAAAATTAAAGTGTATACGTAAAGACTTTAATGGTACCAGTCGAGAACTCCTTCGAAAGTTATATGGTTTATGTGAGCTTACATAAAGTTTACACGAGTTTTACGTGAAGTTTTAACTTTGTCGATTTCGAAAGAGTATAGATCTATACTAGAGTATCGATACACATAACTAGACAGCGGATCTTTATGCAAAATAAAAATGTTTTACCTGAATTATAACAAACTGGAGTGAAATAGAAATTTATTTTCTTTGTCATCATGGATAAAAGGTTGAAGATAATATGACAGGATTTTTAAATTCTTCTAATGTTTTCACTGATTTAATTTCACCTACTCATTTTTGTTATAAATATAAAGATCCGCTGTCTACACATAACAATTGAGATGTTGATTGAAAATATTCAGATTTGTAGGTTACATTAAAAAAACAGTACAGCTATGAACATAGTTTTCATGTTTTTGTTCTCACTAATATGACCATTGTCAGAAACATAAATTTTGATCTGCACTACAAATTGCTGTTTTGTTTGAAATATTTGTAATTTCAAGAAAGAGTAACACCTTCTAATGTTACACGTTTCTTAAAATTTTTTCATGACGTGTACAACGAATTTCTTTTAGGAATTGTAAAGTATTCAGATTTGTAGGTTACATTAAAAGACGATACAGCTGTAAACATTATGTTTTTGTTCTTACTAATATTGTTACAAAAATAAATTTTGCACGGTAGAAATGGAGCTGTAAAATGTAATTTGAAGAGAGAAAGAACAACACCTTCTTATGTTACATTTTTCTTTAAACTTTCTCGTGACGTGTATAACGAGTTTTTTTGAGTAATTGTAGAATACGTCGTAAATATTCATGGCGAAACAGGTGGAGGTTCCACTTCCTTTTTATTCGTTGCGAAGAATCGATCTTTCATATCCTGGGAGCAAAGGTCGCCCGTCGAGGAGAATTGAGTCGTTCCAGAACCAGATTTACAGTGGCGTCCACTAACTCGCGTACTGACCCTTCTGACTCGATTTCCGGTTCGTCATCTGGACCTCTGACCACCGAACAGGTCCCTGTCACGGTCCCCATTAGGATATCGTTTCACGGATTTCAACCCCCGAAAAAAAAAAGAAAGGAAAATCACGACACGTACCCTGGCCCTACTATACGAAACCCTTTGAGAGGAATGGAAACGGTCTTCGAGTCCACGTCGAGATTATTTTCACCCGGTTCTTGATAAAGCATATTGAAGAGGAAATCCAGGGTAGGGATAGCCTTTTTTCAATCATGGTTAACGATGTATCTTGTTCTCACATTAATGTAAAAATTGTTCTTTTATTAACATCGTTACAGTATGAAGTTCACTATTGTCCAAATTGTCCTCTCATTAACATTATTACAATAGGACGTACATATCTAAATTGTTCAACCATTAATGTTGTTAACATATAAGTACACTATATAAAGTCGTCATAGAATTGATGTCTAAATTGTCCTCCTACATTAACGTTACTAAAATAGTAAGTACATTGATATGTCTAAATTTTTTGTCTATTAACATCAGCTGCTATTAAATAAATAGACTGCTGGATTTTATATTACACTTTATATAGAGGAAATCGTAGAGAATTAAAAATCGAGTAAAATCTTATTTTCTGCACAATGGATAATATTTGCAATCACCACAAACTTAAATAAGACAAACATATTGAAGAAAATTGTTGTACAATATAGTTCATGTATTATGCAAACATTTGTAGTATCATTTTTATAATAATATGAGGATGGAGCTATCAAATAGAGTAGATGATTTATCAATTATACAGCAATGTAACAAAAACGAAAATGAAATTATTCATACAAAGAAATTTTTAATGTGAAAATATTATTTTCATGAATGATCTTTATGAAGCTGGTTCGAAAAGTGGCGGTTCTATTTGGGGATCGCACTCATACACCAGCAAATTTAAGTAACCGTATTAATTCAGATAGTATCCAACACATGTAGGACTAGTATTAGTATCACAGTGGCCATCACGATCCGATGGTCTCCGAAATCGCTTGTCAAAGCGAATCTTACCGAGCTCGAATGGACGATTTACTTTTCCACGGGATGTCGACCCGGACGCCAAAACCTATGCAAATACCGGTAACGTATACCTATGGGAAAATCCACAGGAATTTCAGGATTTCATAATGGACGTGGATTTCGGACAATTTAGTAACTAAAACGGTCGGGAATGCCAGAGTAAATTGATAATCACGTTTAAATTGTTCGATCGTAACCGCCGAAGTCGGTAGTAATTGGAAGTACAAGTACACACATCGAATACCAAATATCAAAATGATATATGAATCAAACATTTTAGATATTATGTTGCATCGCAGGAAATTGCATAATTATTAACACGTTGCCCTTATGTAGGTAACCGTTTGGTTTTTCAAACTTAAAAATTAGGAGATTAGGAAGAGTAATTAATATTATAAATCTTTTATGCCTTATTTATGTTACTTTACTTTATTTATTTTATTTACTTGTTTACTTCACTATGCTTTGTTATTTTTATTTACTTATATACTTTACTTTATTTAATTTATTTACTTATTTACCCTATTTTCTGCTCTATTATTACATACTTACTTAATTTAGTTATTTTAATTTATATAACTAAATTTGTGTCTTTGTTTCACTGAATAAATTGCTTCAATTTTGGTATAACAGATTTTTCAAATACAAGTGAGAGCACTTTAACTTTATTATTATTATTACATTTCTTAACTTTTTGTATTAGTACCTAGTTTATTGTTTTCTACATTTCACTTACTGACTAACTTATTTAATTTCCATTATAACCCTACTTATGATTTTATAATTGCATAAGTTCGTGCCCGATTTGAAAATAAAATTCAATGGTTTCTTAAAGATTTGGTTAAAGATTGGTTAAAATAAAATTAAAAAATGGTCAAATTTTCTACAATTAGAAAAGAATGGTGACTACATGTATAATTGATTAATAAAGTTGTATTCTTTAAAATTTAACCATTGAATTTTATTGTCAAATCGGGCACGAACTTATGCAATCATCTAATACTTCCTAACATACATAAACATAAATATAATATAAAATAGTATCCCTGACCAAAAAATTAGGGCCACTTATAATCTTCCAAATTTTTGGCAAAGATCGTAGCACAATACATTCCTAAATTTAACAGGAAGATCCCGAATCGCGGATACCTGCGTCCTAGTAGCACTGGCGATCCGAATAAGCCATCAAACTACTCTAATCTCCGCATCTTTGATCGCAAATTTTGATGGCCTCGCGTAATTCAAGATACACCGGTCGATAGAGGCGGTTACTCGGAGGAGTTAAGAGCACGTCGCTCGTCATCCTAGCCGGGGTCATCCCCGTGGGAGCCCGGGTCACAGAAGTCGAGGGACACGAATAATCGGCAGGATTCACGAACCGGTCGCGCAGCGGAGTCGTCCACCGAACCGGAAACTACCGCGGACCTAACCGAACGATCTTATTTCGTGTTCGAGTGGATCACGATCGGTGGTCAGCACGCGCTCCGCACCCGCAGGTTGCTGTCGAACAGGATTCCACGACGGAATTGTAACAACGCTATTCTCGAATCACCGGTTCGACTGGTAGCCGACGATGAAGTGGTTGACGTGGCCCGGGAAGGTGGAAACTTTGTCAACGGTCGTTCTTCACGGGTCAGGGTCCGTCATAGGTCATCCGCGATCGCGTGGACAACTCGTTAGAAGGGTGAAAGGTTTCCAAGATCGAGAAACAGGTCGTCTTTCGAAACGGGATAGGCACGCTCGCGACCAACTGGTCAGCCAGACTGGACACTCGTCTTGGTCAAGCAGGGTCATGTGTCATGTGTCAACGGATTACCAGGCGATCACAGTGGCTAATGACGGGATGATTATGCCGCAGGAAGATATACAGGGAACGATTATTGTGCCGCTACTGGTTCCGGTTTTTGATCGATAAGCAGACGTTTCAGAAACTTCAGCTCTTTCCAACCCTGCACGCCTAATTTGCAGGATTTTCTGATCGAGATAGCGGGACAACGGGGAATGAGTTGTACATGGGAACAGGGTTATTGCCAGTTGAATTTTATTAGAGCGTTGAAGGTGCGTTGATCTAAAAGAGGAATATCAAATGGTGTCGTATCAGGCTATCCCAAAAGTTTCTTTCGGAATGTGTTCCTTTAATGTTGCTACGTAAATACAAACAATGCGATAATCTTTATGTTAATGTTTTCGTACAATACTTCCTAACATGAATTTGCATTATGTTAAAGGTACACATTCCGAAAGAAACTTTTGGGGCAATCTAATATTTCGTGAGAACGAACGATTGAAGAATCAAAAGAAGCATATTGTCCAAGAATTCCTATCAGAAAGTTGAAATATCTTGAACCTTTCTTATCTAATTCGCCAGATTTGCAGGTTGAAGAGATAACAGAACAACAAGGAATGAGTTGTACGTGGGTAAAGAGATTGATGTTTATCATAAATTGATGATATTTCGTGAGCAGAAAAGATTGAAGAATCAAAAAAGTTATCGAGGAATTCCTTTCAAAAAGTTGGATTATCTTGAAATACTTCTGTTTAATTTGTCAGATTTGTAGATTGAACAGATAATCTAACATAAACTGACTTGATCCAGATTTGGGGTTCAAAATTGATCTATCATATTACGTAAGTTTATATGTTATTCGAACTTTAACGTCAATTTTCAAGAGAACTGTTCATTTTTTACCCATGGTACCTTCCAAAAGTTCGTTCCTCTTGGTCAGCAGAACGCGCGACACAGTCATAAAAATTTAACCTTGAGAAGTCTGTCAAGGTCAACTTGTACAAAACTTCTTTAACAGATCTTTGCCGATCCTGAGGTGTAGAATCACACTGTAACGGTTTTTACACATCATTTCTTGACACCTTGCACGTGGGAATAGAGTCATTCGTGATTATGTCAATGTTAAAGCTTTAGAAGAACGGTTGAGGAATTAAAAGAATTCTTAGTTAATTTGCTATTGTTTGCAGATTGAGATGTGGACGTTGAAATATCGTGATTAAAAAAGTGCACTCTTTGGGTTAAGCTAAAACCAAAAATCAACGAAAGTTTTGCGATATTTTTGCGATTCCTGTAATGTATCACGCGGTATTGAACTCTCGTTTTGAACAATAAACGTCATGAATTATCTGTATAATTGTTAATTATAATATGCAGACGCCAATACTGCAATGTTCAGCGCATCTTCTGTATGTTGATACATTCCGACATGTATTGGCATATCGTAATTGTATGTTCGACATGTTACTTGCACATATTGACACACGTCGTCGACAGGACACATCGGTGGTAGAGTAATTAGGTCGTCATGAAGTAGTAAAACAGGAATTTAACGACGTGTTTCTTCGTTGTATATGCCCGGTGGGTTACCTTCCGGTCAGTTCGGGTCACATGTCGACGGATTATGAGGTGACGGGCTCTCGACTAATGGTCGTAGGATGATCTTGACCCGTGAGACACGAGCGTATAATCCGACGCTGACCAGACAGGTCCTTCGGGTCACCGTGATATGGGGTTCAAGCTTTCCAAACAAGTAATAAAAGCGAATATGTGACTGCAAATATCGTGTAAATTACACGTTACCAACGAAGGTGCGTGTTCGGAACCGTTCCACTATTTTCCCAAGTATATTTTACCTATATTTATTTTATATTTGTGTATACATACACACAATCCTGTAATATAGGATAAAACTCCAATTAATGTTCACAATGCGATTACTTCCTTAATAAAATGTCAGCTACGAAAATTTTTCTTTTTCTGTTTTTTTATTCAATGCAATTTGAATCTCCAGATAGAGATTATTTTGCCGTACATTATTTTTCAATACATTGTGTGATACTTTGTACAATACAATACAAATTACTTTATATAATACACAATACGAATTAAAATTTTTCTCTTTAAATTAAAGTACAATAAATATCTTTCCACTATTTTATGCGACAAGTTTCAATACTTTTAATGACTAAAATGACTTGATTTTCGTAATTGCGTGAGAAATTTTAATTATTATTGAATCCGTTGCCACATAATATCGAAGAACATTCATACTTCGATTTTATTTGAAGTTGGAATAAAATTCTCTGTTTCTAATATTTATAAGCATTAATGTAGTTAATTGATTTCGATCAGCGGATGAAATTAGAAAAATATTTATAATTCGTAATGCTTAGATTGACATAAAAATTGAAGGATGTGTCAAAACAAATCACAGATGTCATGAAATATTGATTTTGATTAAAGGTGCATTCGCTAATAATTTCCGTTTAAATACTCACTTGCTACTATTATTATGCGACAGAGGGAGTATAAATTTTCAATTAAGGAAGCTCTAAGAATCGTAACCGTGAAGAGCATTGCACGGCATGGTGTTAACGCATCATTTAATTTATAAAACGAATGAGTAGAAAATAATACATGGATACTTTGAAATTTTTCTCTACATCTTCATTATAAATGCATACAATCTGCAGTCTAGTGATGACTCGAATCACTGATTCATCTCGGGAAAGAATAAACAATGTTCGACGGGTTCGATAAGAGTGAGCTAGCGATTAAAGGTAAGCAGCTGTGCCAGACTGACAAGGTGGTATCCAAGGGTGGGAAAATCATGGCTACGCAGTCGTTTACTTCAAATGGGATGCTGCAAGGGAGTGATCTTCCTTTTTCAATGATGTCACCGACTCTCCTGAAAGCAGCTGTTAGCTTCTGGCCGTGTCTGCCCCAAGATTGATTGCTAGATTAGTCTAAGTATCCTTCGTATAGAAAGGGTTCGTTTTCGGTATCTGTTCCGGCGTAGAAAGTCGATTCGATCTTCTAGATCGAAACGGCTTCTGCACGGTCGCATTAACCACGCATGATCTCTTTAACCACGGGGACTTTGAAGATTCACGGAGATAACGGGTTAAGTGTCGATTGCCAATCCGTAAAATTGATATAATTAATACAAACTAAAGTCACTGTTTATCGGGTTCCTCTTCGCATTTTAGAAAAAGTCGATTCATTCGAATGTGTCAGCATGAAATTATCAGAAATTGTCAGTCGTGTGTGTCCAACATGTCACTTAACGTATAATATTAATGCGTGTATAGTTTACCTACTGTTTAATTTAAAATATTATACTGGGTGTCTCAGCTGAAGGAGGCCACCTAATATATCTCCTTTATTTTTAATGGCACAAGATATATATTTATGGCATAATTTAAATGGTATCGAAGGAGGAATATCATAGAAGAATAATTTTTTCTGTCCGGTTATTTTTTCATAGTTTTTTCAAGGTCATCGTTATTTTTTATAGGGAAAACATTTATTTTTATTCCATCTTGTTAATGACTTAAGCATATTCAAATGTATTTTCTCAGCCGCTATAAGATGGAATAAAAAGATAAGTTTTCCCGATAAAAAATAACGATGACCTTGAAAAAACTATGAAAAAATAACCGGACTAAAGATATTGTTCTTCTATGATATTCCTCCTTCGATGATGTCATTTAAATTATGCAATAAATATTTTTCGTGCCATTAAAAATAAAGGAGAAGGTGGCCTCCTTCAGCTGAGACATCCTGTGTTACTGGAAAAATGGTCAAAAATTTGGACAGACACATTCTTGTTATGTCTATAAAATAATGTGAAGTTGTTATTCCTAGAGCTCCGTAAACCGAGTGTTAAAAAAGTTATCGTCCCTTTACAAGTGTCCGAATATTACTGTGATCCGTCGTGTGTCTCATAATTTTGACGCTGGATGTGTTACTGTTCAGAGAGAAGAATGATTCACTGAAAAAATCAGAGAGAGAGGGAGAGAGCGCGCGAAACGGTTATACACGCCGGCGAGGATTGAAACTATCGGCGCAACAAGTGTATTACCCCTTGGTTGCCAGTTTCTTTGTATCCCACAGCTGTTTCGTCGGTGCATCGGCGATGCGCAACGGTCCTCGGGGCCCGTGGCGCGGCGCGGCGCGCAGAGGAGAGCGGCCCTCTGCGAGATGAGCCAACGACGAAGTATGCTAATGCCTCTCATAAACCTTCGCAACAGGTTCATTTCTTTGAGGAGCCCGACTACGAAAATCCACGAAGATATGCATCCGCACGTACGACGATCGTTTGTCACCTGGACACCTGAAAAATCAGGCGGGGCCTGCTCGCGCATGCGGCCGCCGCGGATTCGTTTGGTTAACGAGGAACAATCTACGGCCCGGCCAGGTCCGGCCACCTCACGAATCGCAAACGCGAATTATATCCGACGAAGAAGCTGCCGCGGCTAATTCGACGCGGTACACATTTTTCTACAACTTGTTTCGACTCCATGTTCACACCCCAAAAATTTTCCACGTTGTTCAATAAAGGCTTCACGGTGTTGTAACGAATAGTTTGTCTCTATAGAGACAATAGATTAATGTATAACTGCACGAGAAACAATTCACAATAATCTTCGTTACATTCGGTTATTCTAATAACGTCTATTAACGTCGTACTCAATTTTTATTGCACTTTTCATATATCATTATACATACTTTATATTTCTGTTTTCTTCGCTTCAACCTAACAAGTCATAGATATTATTTTTCTTTTTCACATTCGAACTACTCATTAGTTCACATATTTCATGCCTACAAATTTTTTATACAGACTGTGGATTTTATGCATTTATGACCCTTAAGGGTGAGTTAAAAATAAGACTGTGATGAATGTAAAACTATTGTTACGTTATTTCTGTTTAATTAATAATTTCTTATTAAATTCGTTGAAGGAAGAAGTACATTTTAATAAAACTTTCATGTCTTACAATCGACTCGGATAATTTTTACTCGACATAAAAATCCGCAGTCTATGTATTATATATTTATACACTTCGACTTGCAGAGACTTTATTATTCTAAATTCAAATCACGGAGGTGAAGTAATGCCTGCGATGCAAAATAATTCAAGCAAAAGTAAATTATTTTTCGAAATACACAGAGGCTCTCCGAGCGGGATAAACAAAATGGTCGTTTTACAGAGGTTTCCGAGGTGTAGAGATTCGGCAACATTAGCGTAGATTATTTCCTTACCGCAAAATTCTGTTGCATCGGCGAAAATTCGCAGCAGCTGCAGCCTCATCTGTCGCCGGGTTCCGTCTACGAAAGCACCTCTAGCTGCGCAGGATCGTGTAAAATGTAAAAGGACACCAAGCTGCGAAAATAATTGCTGCTCGAAAGACAGAGCCGCGGCAGAACGAGTCGGCGGCAGAAGGAACGTAGGAAGGAGAAAAATAGAAAAGATAGGTGGAAATAAATAAAGAAAAGGGGGAAAAAAACGGTTCCCAGGATTCAAATGGCTTCGTATGTCTCCTATAAAGGGAAGATTGTTCTGGCTCCATTCTGCTCGGAGGGATGTCTTCAAAACGAAGGGTCTACTCGTGGCAGCGCGAAGGGTGGTTCGGAGGGATGCTGCTGCTGTTGCTGTTCCCGCTTCTGCTGCATCTGTCCTCCCTTTAGTGTAATGATATCTGAAAAAAACGGGCCGGGCTATTCACTCGCAAGCCTCTCGGCCATCAATTTGCCTCTTAAATGGATTTTCGACGGGGTGAATTATCGCGATCGCCGCGCCGCGAGCCAATAACCGAGTGCCCGAGTATCATATCGGAAATGAGAGAGACGCCGACACGCTAGTTATCGCGGAAACTAATGTAATCTCGGCCCCGGACCATCGGGAGAAGTAAACGAAAGTGTTCGCCATTAATTTGTTCCCTAAACCGGTCACGCTCTGGGAATATTTCTACCGGTTTCAGTCGGTCCGCGATCATTCGATTGAAACAGACGACGCGACGGACGAGATTACTCGTATTTTATACGAAGCTCTTTCTGTTTCGAGGGGGCTGCATCCAGCTCCGCTTCCTTGTTTCGAAGTCTACGCATAAAGGTAGCAACCTATTTATGTCGAAAAATTATTAATGTGGCAGATATTTTAATTTATACAGGGTGGGTCACTATAAACAGGTCACCTGAATAACTCGCTTGTTTTTGAAGATAGAAGAAAATGCATCAGACCAAACTTACTTGATATCGAGGCGCTCGTAATCTGATGTCATTAATTTTTTTTATAGGTGGAGACGTCAAGAAGATATGAAGATCAACTTCATTTTTTTTATGGAATGAGGTATGTTTTAATACATGAATCGATGCAAACACCATTACTGTCGTACTAAGACGTTACACTAGTAAATAAACGCTAACGTCTTAGTTAGTACGACAGTAATGGTGTCTTAGAATCATTTAAATTGAAATATCTCCTGAACTACTAACTTTTCGACATACATAGGTTAGTACTTTTTTATAACGAATATACCCAGCCGGATCGATTGATGTATTAAAAAATACCTCATTCCATTTAAAAAAATGAAGTTGACCTCCAGATCTCCTTGACGTCTCCACCTATAAAAAAAATAAATGACATCAGATTACGAGTGCCACGATACCAAGTAAGTTTGGTCTGATGCAGTTTCTTCTATCTTCAAAAGCAAGCGAGTTATTCAGGTGACCTGTTCATAGTGCTCCACCCTGTATACATATGTATTGCGAATCCATATTAGTGCATAAGTGACACTCGCTGCATGTTTTTCCAGTGCGTATCGATTCATGGCATAATCGAATCGCAAAAATTTCAACAGTTTCAAATACGTAGCTTCCACCCAATGTCATCGTGAATACATAAGATCCACAGCAGTTATAACATCAATCGATCTGTATAAATTACAATCCCCTTCCACCATTGCCTTGTTATATTACCTCTCATGGAAAAGTAATAGAATACAAGGTGAAAGGGGACGTGCTGTAGGAGACTTTCGATCGCGTTTATACTCTCCGGCGGATCCTTAGCCGTGGATCTTGCGGGAGAGATCAAAGGGCGACGTGATGCGATTCGCCATGGTCCCGCGTCCCGTCGGTCAAATGGCACTTCACCGGAGGAATACAGAAATCAAAATCCAAGAAGGACCAACAAGAACGAGACACGGCGATTCGAGAACAAGCCGCAAGAGGAGAAGGTTGAAGAAAACGATCGTTTTTTGGTGGTAATACGGCCACAATGTGAATTTCCAGAAAAGGCGAATCGGCATGGTCACTTCACGGCCCGTTTCCTATTGTCCCGCAGGACGCGGAAAGAGCAGAAATACGGAGCAGGAGCCGGGATCTGAGGAGGGGAGAAAGACAGGCAGCCCGACACCCTATATTTTGGTCTCATTTTACTAAAAGCCGATCGTATTTCACGATTCCTCTCGTCGCGGGGACAATACCGCTCTTTTTCTCTCTCTCTCTCTCTCTCTCTCTCTCTCTCTCTCTCTCTCTCTCTCTATATTGCGTCCCGTTTCTACAAAATTTGTAACCTGACTTGGGGAATGACAGTTTTTTCAGCTACCATTCCGATACTCTATATATTATGCAGTCTCCTCCTCTCGTTTGTTAGATTGCCAACATAGACGTGGTCATTTGTCCGCAATTTGACCATAAATGGAGCGAACGTCGGGGATATTTACTTCCAACATGGGACTTTTTTTGTCCAATGGTTCGAATTTTTTCTGTCGGTCTTTTACGGCATTTTTTCCAATGCCCGCTTTGGTTCGCTGCACTTTTTCGTTCGCGATCGTCTTGCTGCGCGATATATCGTCTTGCTGCGCGATATATCGTCTCCAAGGTTCATATGGCACGTACCGTGGAAATGTCGAAGACTCGGAAAAGGCACCAGATCGTTTCACGGATTTACGAATAAAGCTAGAAGCTGTGTGAAATGTAAATAGTTGTAGGGGCGCAATTTGATCGGTTTATGGGTGTCACGGTTCCATGCTTTTTTATATGTTACGGATTCCTGTGAGGGAATCCAGGTGTCTCGGAGATGCGATTAATGATCCTTCTTCCAGAGGATTGCGTCTTGTGTGTGGTATTAACCATTAAGTGGCAAAGTGTCAAGGAAGATAGGTCACCACATTAACGATTCATCAAAGTATGTATGTATAATAAAATAAATGTTGGCAATTTGATCATTAGACAGCGGATTTTAGTCATTTATGACAAAAATGAGTAGATGTAATTTAAAACAGTTAAAACATTAGAAGAATTTAAAAATACGATCATATTGCAATTCGGATTATTGCTATTCAGTTAGTACATTTTTATTTTGCATAAAAATCCGCTGTCTATTGACCCTTCTATATTCATCTTCTAATATGTTTTAAGTACTTTACATTATTCATCTTTTATTACGCAGAATGCGGCACCACTTTTCAGCGTCGTAGACTACGTATTTTTAATACAAACTAACAATTGTCCGCATCAGTTACAAACAACAGGTATTTCTTCTTCTAATAATTTCAATAATCCGAAAATAACGTAGGAGTATTTATTAATTCTTTGGATGCTTTCATAGTTTTGTTTTTCTTTTACTTGTTTTTATTATAAGTGCATAAAATCCGATCACAATATTTTATTGTAGAGACTGTAGCAGCAAAGAGTCTATACAATTAAAATTTCTCGAACGGTCTTGTTAATAAATATGTAAATAGGTATAAACTTCTGTACGTTCTTGGATAATTATAAACGAATGTACATTTGTTACACGATGGAAATTATTCTTTTAAATTCTTCCCAACAGTTAAACCGAGCCAAAAAATGACACCTTTGGCAACTAGACCACTGGGCCACTGTAATTGGGTCAGACGTAGGCTGCTAGCCGACCAATGGCATTCGTTCTCGAACGAAAAAAAAAGCTTTACGAAAGATATCCTGCGGAAGGCTCTTGGCCACTCGTTGATTGCTATGTATAAGGGAGCAGAAGCCAGTGGAGGGGGAACGGAATCAGTAGAATCCTCGGACGATCAAGAAGGACACTTAAGAGCACGGGGACACACGGAATTCGTCGTAACAATGGCGTTTGGCCGTTGACGGGATTCATGCCCGGGCCGTTGATACAGATTTGAATATTAATTTAGGGTCGTCTACGGGACGGCAAGGATAATGTCCTCGGGTCAGCCACATGTCCGAAAGAAGGAAGATACCTGAGGATCCTTGGTACCCGGTGCAGTCTGTTAACAGGGCGCCGCCATGCTTGTTACAGTTTTCGATTACAAGATTTGTAACGGATGCTATGGTAATCGTTCCTTTGAAATATTTTATGTATTGGGTGTATGCACGAGTTTGTTTTCAGTTTTCTTTTGTCTTACCATTAGATAATGATTGGACTGCGCATATTTATGCGTTTATACGGCTTCTGACAATTCTCGAAAAATGCTGGAATATAACATTCGACAGGATTTAGTATAATTTTTATTTACTTCATATCTACAAAGGGTACTGGAAGTATAATAATATTTTACTTGATTCCTATTTCTTGAAATTCGTCTAGAAAAATTCTATATACAAAAATATATATATATAAATATATATATATATATATATATATATATATATATAAAAATATTACATAGAGACACCGTTACATTGCTTGCAAAAAACAGTATAACTATTTCCCCTTTTATTCTTTTCGAATCTAGTGTTAAATTATTGTTGCAGTAAAATTAACCTTTTGTAGTCGGAGGTATTTTAACTCGGAAATCAAACATTTCTTCCGACCTATTATATTATATTATACAGGGTGGGGCACCTAATACAGGCCACCTGAATAACTCGGCTGCTATTGATGTTGGAAAAAAATGCATCACATGGAAATTGCTTGGTTTCGGGGGGGCATTAATCTGATGTTAGTACAACTTCATTTTTTTTTTAATGGAATGAGGTATTTTTTAATACATCAATCGATGCAACTGGACATTCGTTATAAAAAAGTACTAACTTGTACACTAACTATGTACACCCTGTATAATATCTCACACAATAATTAAATGTGTAGTAATTCATTCAATATACGCAAATTTAATAACATAAACGATATTTTGAATAATGGTACAGTAATTGTTAGTGGTGACTCTGAGTGATCATTCGAGTGCTAAGGGTGAAGAATCGCATTGTCAAGTACCCAGATATTCGAAACTCGTTTTATTTTATTGAAAATTAATTAAATTCTTCGGGCATATTTAAACGGCCCGCAGGGTTAACAGCTGCGTCAGTAACTCCCGTGCAATCAACACGAACCACATCTATAATAAAAACCAGCCAATAGTGTGCACGGATACGCGACATTGAACACAGTGGGATCGGCGATGATATTAGCGTCTACGCTCTCGAGAATGTTTCATCGGTTTCAAGGAGATATTCCCGGCGCGTTGTTTCGATTCTCGGAAAGACAAAATTAACGATACCCACCGCTTTCGAGTTTCCTTCGAGTCTGGCAACGAGTTATTAGAGTGTCGTAATTACAATGTACGGATTCGCGAGTGACAGCGAGGAACGGAACGTTTCGGGAATTGATCGACCCGCGTCGAGATTCCTCTTCGACTACTTTCTGCTTCCTTTTTTCTTCTCTTTCCTCTTTCTCGTTTTTTTTTCTCCCCTTCACTCTCTCTCTCTCGCTCTCTCCGTTGTTATTATTGCCTTTAAAGAGATGCCGGCGGTCTTTCCGTCTCTCTGAAATCCGCTGATTGCCGGCGTGGAAATCGTGGGAGCGGCGGTCTCGAATAAATCGAATTATCATATTAATACCAGCGTGTCATCGTCGCATTATTCATGTGCCCGCGACGAATATCCTTGTGGACCGGCCGCCCCGTTTATAAATCAACGGTTCGTGGAAGCCGGCCTTTCCTGTGATTTTCAAAATTCCCGAGCCCATCATTTACAAAGAATCTCTTACTCTTCCTCGATAATCATCGGATCGATCGCCGCGGCGCGGCGTTGTCGCCTTGTATTATTACGATAGAACGATTGGCATCTCAGTCTTGTCTATAAAACATGCCCACTTTCTTATTTCTATCGGACAAGAATCTGTTAACAATTTCCGATAAAAATACCTTCGGGACAAACTTTGTCCGATTGTAATTCTTCGGCGATTACATTCATGCAATATTACAGAGCGGATCTGCATGCAAAATGTTTTCTAGCTGAATCGCAACAAACTGGAATGAAATAGAAATTTATTTTGGGTGTAATTACTAGACAGCGGATTTGATGCATTTATGACCAAAACCAGTAAGTGTAATTTAAAACAGTAGGAACACTCCAGTATAGGGTTAATATGTATTAGAATATACATAGATCAGGCATGTCAAACATGCGGCCCGTCGACAAGTATATACATATAGTCTGCGGACGGCCAACAACTTTGAAACTGTCGATGACAATTTATAGCTTTTACACTCCAAATTCACTCTTTTGCAAGTCAATTTCACCTTTCTGCAAATCAATTTCACCCTTTTGCAAATCAAATTCAACCCTTTGAAAACCAATTTCACCCATTAAGAATATTTAAAATTATTTATTTATTTATTTCGATTAAATTATATACATATTTAGACACACGTGAACGGGGTCATTACTACGAGGAAGGACTCAATACGCTTAAATAAATATACACTTTCATTTCTAAAATTTATTAATCACAAAAAAGGCTACAATGAGAGAATATACATATCTACACACAGTTTTCGCACATTACAAAGTTAATGAATTGGTAATTACTTTTAAATAAGTATTTGATGTTAAAAAATAATAAAAGTGCAGAAAGGTTAAGAAGAACAAACAAACGTGTACAATTAATTTCAGAATTAATTACAGTTCAACAAATTCAACGAAATTTTGAAAAATTCGTTATTGAAAGACATTCCCAAGTTTCCTTGAAACAAAAATGAAATAGCTTTATTCAAATAACGTAAACTTGAAAAAAAAACAATATGAGCTGCGTAGGTTTTTTTTGTATGTGTAACAGCAATGTTAATAAAAAAAATGTGTGTCCTTTTTTCTATAGCGGCCCTCGAATTAATTCACAATACTTAATGAGGCCCTTGGTGGTAAAAGAGTTTGACATGCCTGATATAGATGTACGCGGAGAGAAGTGAAGTGTTTTAACTGGTTTAAATTACACCTAAAAATGTGTTTGTCACAACTGCATAAAATCCGCAGTCTAATGATGATACATTTCGAGTTTCCTGCGCAAGAGTCTTCGAAGAAGCAGATTCTATTTTTGAAGTCGAATGATTTCTCCTCCGGGCCGTAGACTCCATGTTTCATCAGTATGCAAATCAGCCGTATTTATTAAATTTCGGCTGCGAGTGATGCCCGTGCACCGTGGAGAAAAAAAGCGAATCGGGAATCATGTGCGAAATCAGCTGGAGAGTGATAATAAAGGCGGCCGGCCCGTGCAGAAAAACGTTTATGAAGTATGACTTCGTAAAGCTGTCAGCTCGTGGAACCAGTCTGCGCGTATTCATAATTTTCGGAAAAGGGTAACAGCCTGGTCTCGCGAATGAATAATTTATTCGTGCTTAACTGATCTCGTGACTGATCGGGCGGATATTGTTCCCCCGTTGAATTTACTGCTGCCGCGAGAAACGTAGGTGGTCGGTTGAGCAGAAAAAGAAAAAGGAAGAAAAGACAATCGGGTACAATCGATCAGTGGACGTACAACGAAATTGAAAAACACGGTCATTTGAAGACGCGGAGTCCGGTGCCGACAAGAAAAGAGAAAGGATTTTTTTGTTCTCCGCGTAGATATTTTTTCTGTCCTCCAGTTCGAAGACCGAACATTGTGCGGCCGAGATTCGAGCAATAATTCAATTAGCCCCGAAGATTTAGTGGCGCCGACTCCATAATTCAAGGTGCACCGTACGAGTGAAATAGAAATGGAAACGGTTGAGGGACGGAAGGGGGCGAAGGGAGATGGAAGAGCGGCGGCTAGACCCACCTTAGCATAAATTAGAAGAACAATGCGCGGGACCAAGATAGACGAGCGTAATGGCTCCGGCCAGGGGTACGAGGAGGACGCTAATAATATAAGCCGCGTGTTGCGCTCGCTAGGTAGCCGGAAGAACGGACATCGTCGGACGTTTCTGCGCGATACATGCGGACCCGTGCCTCTGTCTTTCCTTCGGACATTCTTTAAAAACGTGTTACCAGCGTTAATGCACGGCTCGACAAAATAATAAGACACTTTACAACTTTGTGTTTCAAGCTAGACACACTTTATATGGTGACCTGTCCAATAATAATTATGTTATTGAGCGTTTGACTAATTTATAATTTTCTTCTGCATTCACATCGTTGCAGCCAGGGCTTGGAAACTAACATTGGTTCCAATTGTGAGAAACTTTTATTTTATGTAGCTATTACGATGGACGTAAATATTGTCCAAGCAGTGGATTGAATTATAATATGTTAATAAACGAACCATGTATTTAATGTAACGCAAACGATTATGATTCCAGCTTTCAATTGAGATCAAAGTTAACGGTGTATAAAGCAGGGATCCTAACTGTTATAAAGAAAAAGAGAAAAGTCATGGAATAAAAAGTACTTCATCGACTAAAATTGTATTGGTTACAAATAAGGATTTTAAGTAACCGAAAATTTGTTCTCTTGTTGGCAAATGTTATCGTTGTGAGAGAAATTCATTTCGATCATTTGTAACAGTTATCAATGAGAGAAATTTATTTCGGTCGCTCATAACATTCATCGATGGGAGAAGTTTATTTCAGTCGCTCACATAACTAGACTGCGGAACTTTATGCAAAATAAAAATTGTTTGCATCGACTGCAACAAACAAGAGCCAAGTAATAATTTCTTTCATTCTTCAATAATGTTCTGTACTGACAAATTATCCCGCAAATCATCTAGCGTTAATTTTTCTCATCGATAGCTGTTATGAGCGATCGAAATAAATTTCTTTCATCGATAACTGATATGAGTGATCGAAATGGACTTCTCTCATTGATAACTGTTATGAGCGATCGAAATAAATTTCTCTCATCGATAACTGCTTCGAGCAATCGAAACAGTTTTTCTTCATCGACAACAGTTATCGAGGAGGATCCAATTTTTTGGACTCTAATAACTGTTATTCGTAACTAAAAAAGTATTTAAAAAATCGATATTTTTTAATCGTTTTGTTCTTCCAATTGTTTTCTTTATAATATTTTGTGTAAATTATCTTAAATTTCAATAATAATAAACTTTTTAGTAATCATTTATATCGTAGAAAAGTCTAGAGTAACTGTTATTTTTGGTTCCTGGTATAAAGTGGTATAACGTGTTAAAAGTCTAGTTGAAGTTCCGAATAAAGATAAAATTACATGTTAACTATATTATGGAGGTCTAAAGGGTTAATGAAACTAAACGTGGACAAAAGAAATTTTTCAATGTATCTTCCATAGTGAAAGATAACAATACATATTTTTTAAATTAATTTAAATTGTGAAGTGAATAGAACATTACAGATTATATTTTGCAATAATTTTTATATTTCCTGGTTAAAACAGAAACATACACCAGGATCATTATCAAAATTGAATTGTGTCCAGTTCGAATAGCTGTGTAGATCGTGGAAATAATCCACTGCCCGAGGGCGCGGCACGAACATTTTTGTCCCGAGGACCTTTCCTGCGCGATCAACTTGAGGACCCAAGTCGTCAGAGTAAAACTGGACAATTACACACCACCTCTAGAGTATTATCATTTGGCAAACGGCGACTATAATTTCACGATTCGTCGCGAAAGTCGAAGAAACGAAAAGACCGAAGTCCGGCCGAAGGGTGAGAGCAGAGGGGATGCTAATAACTCGGGGCTGACACGGCCGATGTCCTGCGGAAGGAGGAACGGACAGAGGCGAAATTCATGCGTAATGTATGCGATGCGCGAGAGGCATGGCACCGGCATCGTTGGCCTCCCAAACAATTAGAAAGGGGTCCTCGGAGTGTAGAAGCGGAGAAGACCGAAACGGCCGGCGCGGCGCGGAGCGAAGCGGCGAGGGCCGTCGTAGGGGTTGCGTTTCAATTTCGCTAGGAACCGTTATATTGCAACGTCTTCCGAAATTAAAACGCTTGGACTGCTTCCAACGTACGCGAATGACCGAACAGGCGAAAGAGAGAAAGACACCGGTGTGTCTATGGTTGGCTCTCGACCCGTGGCACGAATACGTTTCTCATGAGGCTCCCGGCCGCGACCGTAGCACTTGCGACGACGACGACGCCCGGCTTAAATGTCCTGTAAATTCGTTCGGTTGAAAATACCGTCGTCATCGTCGATCCTTCCCTGCTTTACTTTCAGACGGACTGACGTCCCTGTAATCTGAGACGTCTCCGAATCTTCCGGAGGATGATGCTCCTCTTCTGTTCCGCTACGATTTTCCTTTCGGGATGCAAGATGACGAAGAATGTTTTAATGAGGGCTGTTTTTCGGGCTACCAGGTATATAGGTGCATTCTACATTGTTGATGACACAGAGGAAATGTGCCAATATTGTGCCACGTACACGTAGACGGATCTTCGCCTGCAAAATGAAAATGGTTTATGTTTTTATGCAAAATTAAATTCTTCCTTTCTTCACCATTTTGATAGGTCGAACGTAATACAATTTTTTATGTGATCATTTTCGACAAATACGCATGGATGTATGTTGTTCTTTTTCTTTAAATATCACAGCAAGGAGTTGAAACAATCTTCGTTCGTAAACAGTCAATTATAGTGAACGACTCCAATTTCTTGATATTTAAGTACAGGGTATTTCACCTAACTTGACCACCTTGAATATCTTCGTTGTTTTCAAAGATACGTCAAATGTCTGAAGGACAAAGTTGAATGGTAAAATGCGGCTCATACGATACCAAATAATTTTTGTTTTTATGTAATTTTTTTTTAGAGGTATGAAGGTCACCTTCATTTTTTAAATGGAATGAGGTATTTTTTAATACATGAATCGACGCAGCTGGGCATTCGTTATAAAAAGGTACTAACCTATGTATCATTACTGTCGTACTAAGACATTAGCGTTTATTTACTAGTGTAACGTCTTGAAATATCTCCTGAACTACTAACTTTTCGACATACATAGGTTAGTACTTTTTTTATAACGAATGTCCACAGCTGCATCAATTCATGTATTAAAAAATACCTTATTCCATTTGAAAAATGAAA
The DNA here is from genome assembly GCA_028455605.1 of Lasioglossum malachurum. Taxonomy (NCBI): domain Eukaryota; kingdom Metazoa; phylum Arthropoda; class Insecta; order Hymenoptera; family Halictidae; genus Lasioglossum; species Lasioglossum malachurum. The sequence continues at coordinate 11,416,560 of CM052316.1, read as the reverse complement.
GTGACCTTCATATCTCTAAAAAAAATTACACAAAACAAAAATGTTTTTGGTATCGTTTGAGCCCCATTTTACATATTCAAGGTGGTCAAGTTAGGTGAAATACCCGGTATATTAAATCGATCATTAACGAAATATGAGGTCATAATTTATTAAAAAATATAAGAAAGAACGGAGGAGGAGTTTGTTGTCTGAAGTAGCGTACATATTTCGATCTTCCACGACTTTCTTCTGTCAAATTGTAGCATCAAATGAAAAACATTTTAACAATGAATATGACCAACGAAACAAATACCAGTACCAAACTTGTTGAGCTTCTGCACGCGCAGAATTGTCGCGAATTTACGATCATGTAATGAGTATGATAATTTATTCGGACGAGATGACCGTTGGTAGGTAGCGCAGAAACCGATAGAATTGTCGACACGCCTAATAGCTACTGTAACTCTATTCAAGCGTAAAGCGAAGAAAGTATCGTAGAGCGCCTATCATTTAAAATGATCCGTGATAAGATCTCGACATCAGTGCTGGACTGATCCTCGCTGACCATGTCGAAGGGTGATCCAGGAAGTAACCCTTGGCCCGAGGGAAAGGGGTCAGCCACTGGGAAACCGGTAAGGCCCGTGCCCCAAATTTCGCTCGATCGACTCTGCAGTTTCCAAGTGAAGTGTCCGAGGTCCCGAAAGAAAAAAAAAAGGTTACAAGACGCCGGTGGACGATGACCCTTCCCGGAGGTCATCCGGAAGGGTCACTGATGTCCGACCAATGACCCAGCCCCGCCCTGACACTCTCCTGTGTACAATTATAAATGTATTAAACCCATCCCCCTTACAAGGTAATATTTAAATCGGCGGCGATGGTTTAGAGGACGAGCCGAGGCAGCCTTGAAGAGGGTTGTTTCGGAAGTGTGCTACCGACCTGTTTTAATCGCGTGAGTATTGGTGTACCTCGGCCTGGTAGCCTCGATTTTATTGCACATATTTTGCGTTGTAAATTCACTGACCGTCTTCGCGCAACCCTCGGAGGAAGCTCCGAGGCAAACGGGCTGAAAGGACTTCCGGGCTGGCTTTCTAAAGCGAGAATGCCCGCGAGGCTCGAACGACGCGGGTGATTTGCATGGGACGAATTTTTCCGCGGCCAGCGAATCGGAACACCGGGTTCGTAGAAGGCGAAAAGAATCGCCGGTGAATTGTTTGCAACGGCGATCGAAATTCGTTGAGTCAGTTAGGCATATATTTCTGAGTTTCGGGCCTGGCTTTGTTGGATGGCGATGTACCCAGCTCTGAACCTCGAGGGGAAACAGATGTGCTAGAGGTTTAATAACTAGACAGCGGATTTTATGTATTGATGGCAAGAATTAGTAGGTGTAATTTCAAAGAGTAAGGCCATTAGAAAAATTTAAAACTACTCTTCTATTATTATCAAACTATTAAACACATTAGGACAGAAAGTGAATTGCTAGGCCGTTTTTAGGCATGATGACCCACTGTCTATTAATGAAGGCATTTTTAATAAATATTGGAAGAAGGAAGAGACAAAAAAGCACACTTCGAAATTAATGTAATTTCTGTTTATTGAACATTACAAACTCAATTTTCTTTACAGATATATATTTTCATGTATACATGTATGTTATTGTTCCCATTGATCAGTATAAAATATCATAAATAAATAAAACTAGAAAATGTTTGCATTGATTGCAAGACACAGGAGCCAGATAAAAATTTCGTTCTTTTTTTGATTATCTTGTTAAGGTGAAACTAATACATTGGTGGCCTTAAATCTTGTTAATACCTCCACTGTTTTCGATTGTACGTACCCATTTTTGTCGTACATGCATAAAATCTGCAGTCTAGTGATCACTATAAAATAAATAAATAAAAAGTCTTGAATGTGTCCAGTATATGTCGGTAAGGGCAATTAAGTTCTCAGCATATTTTCACATAGGAAAAATAGCGGCGGTTACCACCTGTCTCATAAATCCTGCGACGATCTCCACTTGTCCGACCCTCGCAATTGTTTCGTCGTTTCTATAATAACGCACGTAATCCCCCGAATGTTAGCGAGGACAAAAAATACCGAGGAAGTTATTTAAACGGCAGCCGAGACACGCCATTTAGTCGAAACGATTGTCCGACGGCGACGGCGGGCCTCATTTTCCGCATAATTTCTGACCGGTCGTATTTTAGTAACTGTGTCACGGCGCTGTTTTATCGTGTGTATTTTCTGTCATAAATTCCACGGGAATGTGTGTCCATGTGCGACCCTTACCTCTGAAAGGGTCCCAGTTGCGGGGCCCGGAAACCTCCTGGCACAATGAGCAACAGTTCGAAGAGAGATGCCGAGTGATAGAAAGAATTCGGGTGCGTGTAGAACGGAAATAAGAGGAGAGAGAGAGGTCAGGTCACTGTGGGACAATGAGAAATTGCGTGCACGCTGCGTGGCGCCATTTTAGTGCGTGCAAAACGCGCAGTAAATCGCACCGACCTGACGGTCACGACTTCTTCTTTTCTTTTTTTCTCTTACCGTGGCCATTTTTCCAAGCAAGGGTTCAGTCGTTCATGTTATCAGGTCATTGTAAAATGCATCTTTTCATTAAGAATTATTAACGCTCGATCGTCTTTAACTATTCGTGTATTAATCGTTCTTTAGTTGTTTCGTATCTTTCAGGTGAGTTGCGAATGTCTTCATTGAAAAATTGTTGCCTTTTTCTATTGATTGAACGTTCACGATATTAATGATTACGTCGGTTTGTATGAACCTGTTTAGTAAAATTCCTGTTTAAAAGTCTTTGTATGCTAAACTTGTATGCACTTAACCACATAAGACCATTAGAAAAATTTGAAAGTACTGTTCTGTTCTTTTCAAACAGTGAAACACATCAGGAAAGAATATTTTCTATTTCCAGCTTTTTGCAATGCAGGTATTTAGTAGATTTTGATTTTGCATAGTAATTTTGGTCAGTGTATAAGTTAATTTCGTATCTATATGATTCGAATAACAATGAACGTATATGGACCGTTTATTTTGAAAGTGGTGTAAGTCCATTTTTTGTTGTTTCGAGAAAATTAAAGGTTAGCATATTAGTAAATTAAAAATATAAATTAATTATGTCAAGTCTGGCAATGTTTCTACTAATTTATCAATATGTAATTTGATTATATACTTTCAGGCGAATTTAACTAAAATAATATATATTTACGGGCTCTGTAACTGAACTTACATCATTTTCATAATCAGTCAATTATAAAAATTATTTAATTTCAATTATGAAAAATTAAATATCACTTAAAATACATTTTGTATTAATACAATTTAATTTATAAATAATAACAAGAAATAAAATAGGAACAGTATTTTTTATTTTGAACGTTAATTATATTTACATATTGTTAAACTCAACATAAGATATTACTATTATTTATTTATGCACATTGTTTTATAACATCATAGTAAACCTGTGGCGTGAAACCACGTGACCCCGCCACCTATGTCTATAGAAATTGGACTTACCAATTTCTTTTATTGGCCAATTTCCAATTGAACAAAGCATTGGCATTTTTTAAGGTACTAAATATTAACTAATTATAAATAAGAAGTTTACATTAAATTAATCACAAATTATATGATCGCATTTAAAAAATAAATGAAAAATAAACGGTCCATATGTTGGAGGTATAGTTTTGTATAATATGTTTAATTCGAAAAGTTTCTCTTCCAAGGAAATTGGATATAATTTCTTATCCGTTAACGGTATCATCATACTTTCCGCAGCGAAAATGTAGCTGCCAACTATACCTTTCCAACGGTATACTTTCTTTTTTGTAATTCTCATCCTACGAAACTTTATATTTAAAAACAAAACGTGTTCCAACCTTTATGAGAGTCCCTTGTATACATCTCTAGCGTTAATTATCATGTTAAACGAACGTAATCCCATAAAAACGAATCTCGTTAGACGGTGAATTTCAGTATTGGCAATCTTTGCGTTCCTTTCGTTTCATCCGGGTCGGTTGGAAAACGAGCAAAGCCAAACTTCCAAACGGAAATTCCATTTGTCTGGCGCGCAGACGAGCGAGCTAGCGGCAATTTCGAGTAGATTCCGCATTCGCAGCTCACCACTTCCGATTTCGTCTTTCCCGGTGCAGTTTCCTGTACGATGGACTGGCCAATCCGCGCTGCGGTCCTCTCGCGTTCGGGAAAATCTAGTTGTCGTGGAAGCTGCGTGTCTCTGGCCGAAACATCGCGAAACTTTCTTCTTTCCGCGTGTACCGTTTCACTCATCCTGCGCCGGATTTCATACGGTGGGAAATTTCCTTTGTGGCACGAAATTTGGCGCCAGTTGTTGACCACGGCCATTCCCGTAGAAAAATTTCGAATCGCGACGAGCGTGTGTATGCAAACTACCGTGAACTCGACTGGCACGCAAGTGGATTTTCGGGAGAACAGAAGCAGCGCCAGAAAACCGGCGAAGAGTTAAAAGTCGGGAATAAGAATGTGCATGAATTCCGAATTAGATCTTTTCGGATTATGTAAGTCGCGCGCGCGCGGCGAGAGACCGGTCTAAGTCGATCGATTAAGCGAATCGGTCGTTTCTATTCGACGCAACCGGTCCGGCGTTGGGTCCAGATACCAGATAAGTGAACTTCCTGAGCTCCTGTCGTGTATCGATCCGAATTCCGATTCAATTTTCTACGCCCCCGACGCACACGGCCAAACGCCATGCATTAAACATCGCGCATAACGCATACCGTCGCGCTAATCCAGCCGGCGATATAAGCGCATCAGTCTCGATACAAATTCAGGTCCGATCGTGTGCTTGTCTAAGACCCGCTCGAATATCTTCAACATTTCTTTTTTTTTTTTTTGCAATTCTCAACACGATTTATACAACTCCGGGACAAAATGTAGCACGTCTTGCATTTTCTTAGTTTCGTAGTAAAAAATTGTAGAAGTACTTCGTGTTGTTACTAATTTTGAACGTCTCTGTATAAATATCTTCTTCGTATGAGAAAAATGAATTTCATAATTTAATTTTAATATTAAAAGGCAAGGAAAATATGATACAGTATCGATGAATACATTAGCACCACTGTACGAACAACATATTTATTGTTTATGTGTCCGGTAATGTCGCTTTATGGCACACAAAATTTGCAAATGTATATGTATAATGTCAATACTTCCTGAAGATAATAAGAATTCTGTGTAGTTAGATTTTTCATTTAGAAATTTTGTGATTGTTTCAATGTAAATTTGTCAATTTATGAAAGAGGTCGTGCATGAAAAGAATTTGACCATAACAAAGAAAGACCAAACATTTCTTTACATCGTGTACATACATAAGTTTATTGGCATCGCTAAATACAGCTTACCTGAAATACGTTGGACGTGAAAAATTTTGCTAGGTATATGTCATAAATTATATTTTGTGTGAATTTTTCTCTTTTTTTTTTTTAAGTGAAACTTCTTTTGACAGGGTGTAAGCCTAATTCGCGTCACGGAATTCGCGACATGAAAAAGCGAACGGTCAAAGGTAAAAAAAGTGGGGGAATATCGCTGGCAGCTGTCCTATCTCGCGGCGGGCAGAGAACTAATCTCTATCTTTGAGTCGCAGCAGTTGATTTTTTAAGAAAAAAAAAAAAAATTAAAAAATGTGCGACAACACGTACGACGGACCCATCGAATCGACGAGCGGACTACCCTTATAAATGACGTCATTGATGACCGTAGACAATGCCACAAGGAATTTCTTTGACAATTTCCCCACTTTTCCACCCTTAACCATTCACGAAAAACCGAGGTGACAACCGCAGTACTATTTTGACCGCCGACGGAGTAACTTCTTCCCGTTCGTTGTCACAATTTTGGATAATGTATTGTGTCGTGCTTCAAACTTATTCGCGCAAATGGCAGTATCCTGTTGATCCGACGGAGGTACAAAAGATTCTGAAAAATTTGTATGTACCTATACTTGACACTAGTATTTTATAACCCATGATTAATATTCTTATGTATAAAAAACTATACGCGTGGAAAACCACGCGTGGCAGAAGTGAAACGAGAAGGTATAATATCAATACGAGTTTTTTTTTTACATGAGAACGGATTAATCATTTTTAAATTACTTCTTTGGGAAAGGTTGGTTTGGTAAACGTCCTATTTTCGGTATAAGTCCGAACATCAGGAACGGATTAAGGTCGTACACCGAGGTTCCACTGTATCACTATCTCGACCAGGTATACGATCTAAGGAAAGTTTCCACATGTTCCGAGAGCCAAGTAATGACGGTAACTGGTCTGCAATCAATTCTAATCTGGCGCGTTGTCGCGCGAATTTGCGAAACGATCCTTCGTTTACCTTCCCGCCGAAGAAATGATCCCTCGTTGAGGCGTCGGTTATTTACGCCGAAATAATGCAAATCGTCCGGTGTGCAATACCAGCATTTCCCAGCAACGGAGCACATTACGCGGGTTACAAAGTCCTGCGAAAAAGGGCCGATCGCCAGCGGTAAAGTTTACCATAATAATTATACGCATCGGTCGCGCCTATTATGCGAGGCCGTAATGGGTCCAGACGCGAAATAACTATAATTTACGTGTATCACCTTATTCTGTATGCCGGCTACGGTCATAAAGTATTTGAGCTGGCCCAGCGCGAGAACCACCGTCGAAAATTATAATCAACCGCGAGTTATTTAAGTTAGCAATTTTATTTCGCTTCGTCCTACCATTCGCCGTGCGGTGTGGCGGCGGGACGTGTCCTGCGGATATACAAGAAGAACAGAGTTCTCGGTTTCATCCGTCGGCGAGCACCAAGAATACAGCATCCGACTGCTCTATTATTAGTCGTAATGGCCCGGGAAAACTTTCATTAACTTGTCCGATGCCTAATTCATGAGACGACCGATGCGATATACCATGTAATCCACGCCACTTCCCCGCTCGCCACACGGGAAAAAAGAATTGGATCCAATCGGCGAAACGATTCGTACTCTAAGATATGAAACGGAAAGAACTTTCTGCGAACTCAAACCTCCACGGCATCATTCTCTTCCAAGATTCGGCATCATTCTCTTCGAAGATTTAACTAGAAATTTCACAAACAGTACTGTGCAAAGGAAAGAAGCAACCGGCCATATTTAACAAAAACGCGTAAAAAATCAAATAAGGACACAGTAAACAAATGATGTGTAGTGTTCTCGGCGCAACGGTTCGATCATGTAATTACAAAAAAGTAAATTGTGCAAGTTAAATTAAACTTTCAACGATCATACGATCGATAATAGGAAGAATAAGGACACAGTAAGTTTTGAAAAAGCATCTCGCTGTTTAATTGAATAGTTCCGAGAATATATGTGTTGTTAGCTGTACCCGGCCACGCGTTACCGTGGCTCAGTCTTGGCGCTGTTTTACATATCTCTTGCATATCCTACAAGTGGAAATAAGAAAAAAAATGTTATTTGAAGTTTGCTCAGAAACGCTTTATTACAAAGTTAT
>CM052316.1:11392118-11408964 GCA_028455605.1 Lasioglossum malachurum | reverse complement strand
CCTCTATTTGGAAGAACTACTAGTGTCTTATGAATAGAGGATAATATCGAGCTAATAGCTGCATATTTAATAAATATGTTGATTTTCAATAAATTCTATTCCTGTACCTATTGTCTTCCATGACATTTTGCAATTTCACCTTCCTTCAGAACAAAATGTATGTATTATTCAAGCTGGTTCACCCCGGGCGTGAACACTGTCATATATTCTCTGGTTCTATTTAGGTAAAGAGTGCGGAATCTCCGACACCGACGAGATAGCATCTCGCGATGTGGTATATCAGATCACTGTAAGTTCCACGTTATCTCCGCGCCCAGTCGCGCCCGCTTACTGGTATCGCTGAATAGCACAGGGGCTGGCAGTCTTTAATAGTATCTCGTCGGTGATTCTGGTACGATAGCGGACTCTATCGAAATGGAACGGTCATCTAGTGAACTACATGACGTTGCAACACAAAAGGTGTGTGTCTGAGGACGTTAGATTTTACTTACCGTCTAATATGACAGCACCCTTACCTGTCAAAAACGCTTGAATCGCTCAACTTCAAACGCGTATAACTTTTGAACGAGAGAATTCCGTTCTTTAAAAGTTGCATGTTTGGAGTTTCCTCGTCAAAATCTACAGGATTGCACAAAGAAAGTGCAAAAGTTTAGGTCCCAGAAAGTGAAGTTTAATCTAAGATTTTGTAAAATGACTGTGTTTGTGTTTTGCAAGTGCAGCCAACAAAAATATATCGTTATTCAACCGTAAAAGAGTTAAGGGGGTATTCCCTTTGAGAGCCATCAATTTTAAACAGTTCGTATAAGAAAAATGGTTAGGTTGTTATAAGACTGCGAATATTTATGTATTTATAAAGAAATTGGATGGGGGAAATATAAAACACTCACACACTAACAGATTAGAAAGATCGAAATATATTATTGCGCAATGCAGCTCCGATGTTTCATGATTCACGCGATGCATAAAAACTTGACTTGTTATTGAGATCCGAAGTACCTAATTATCTGAAACAGTTGCAGCGCCCGAGCCGTTAAGGATGTTCTGGAGGTAATATAAAAACGCAACAACATTTTTGAAAATTTTACAAGATATAATTCTTACTAAAGTAATGCAATTACCAAAGTTTGTTGGTTCGATTCACTGCACCGTTTAAGAATTATATAGCAATTTAAAGTTTTCGCATTTTAACACGTCTTCTTACGGAGAATGCATAAAATTCCACTTCAAACCGTATTTAAACCTTGGAAAAACGCAACTAGAAACTCCTGTTCTTTTTTATATGTAGTAAAAATTATGTAATTAATTATGTTCAAAATTTATTAGGATTCACTAAACAGTTACAGAGCAAAAAAATTATAAACTGTTAGAAAACGTCAAATTTATCGTGTTGTCTCTCACTAGCATGGAAGCGCGACAAGTGTAGACCACTGAATATAGCTGCAGAGGGTACAGTATTCGCAAAAGTTTAATGCAAAATATACTCATGAATGGCTTTCATTGCCAATATACATGACGGATTTCGAATTTCTTGTACTTTTGTCTCCCATTGTACCTCCAGAACATCCTTAAACGTCTCCTCGCATGTCTTGTGCGTCGAATCGGCTAAGAAATCTCGAGGAAAACAAACACGAAAGGAGGAAACAGATGAGAATGCGGAAGCCGAGAAATCTGGGCAGACAAGATCGAGAGAAAAAGTTGGGGCTTGTATACTTAGCAGAGATTCTTAACACTAGGTTTACCACTAGGATTTCGGACTTCAGTAGCAAAATTACAAAAGCATAACTATTAAAGCTTTTCCAGATTATGTTGACAATTATTGGTGTAATGATACGGTAGAAATTTAACTGTTTAGTGGTCCATGTCCTTCATTTACAAAGTTATCACTAGACAGTGAATCTTTATGCAAAATAAAAGTTTTCTATCTGAATTGCAACAAATTGGGGGGTGAAGTAGATTATAATAGATAGAATTTTCTTTCTTAATATGGTTAACAGGGGGATTGGGAATAATAATATAACAGTATACTTCGTTAATTACAAAATAATGACATCTACTGACAATGAATTACCGTGTAAAAGTCAAAATAATCCACTTCCCACCACGATAATTAGGAGATACTGATATAAGGCTCATTGAAACTAATTCTTAAGTTAGTTAAAGCAATTAAAAAGTTAAAGCATTAAGACCAATAAGAAACCGTAAGGAGATTTACTTTCATAACTATTATTTCGAAATTTGCGGTTAAGAGATTTCAGATTTAAAAGCAAAGTAAAAATTATATTACAATAAGTTTTGTAAAGTCGTGAATTTTCTTTCATTTTGCGTACTACTGAATACTTTGAACGTATCAAATACAAACTACTCATTACATAAGAACTACATTATTAATTATACACGGCATGTTCGTTCCATATAATTATTGCTACACTACAATCAATCTGAATTCAGCAGTCTAACGGATGCTTATGCAATTGACGGGTTTACCATCTGTATGCGTTCATTTTCCTCATTAGTCATTAGCGATTTTCATAGGGACAATAATTTACTTATCAGCACATCATTGCAGGAAGTAATAGTTGCGAGTACGTGTGTGTCTGCAAAAAGTAATGAAGTACTAAACCCCTGATTTTCGAAATATTAATTGCCATTTAAACCGTCATCATTTCGTAAAAAATTATACACATATATTATGGAAGTATTTTTGCATTTTCTCGCAGTTCACCTTTCATTTAAAACTCAATAAAACTATTTAAGAAAATTCAGATCGGTTTGGAAATAAAATTTTCCTAAGAGAAGATTATTTAACATACACTTGACCTCGGTCAACTTTCTTAAAGCTGTGGAATGCATTTATAATTCCTACGAAAATGATTTCTTAACATTCTGTAAATAACACATACATCTCGCAAAGATTAATCTAATCAACATAATTGAAAAAGGTCACATGTTGCTTTGATTATGTTGTATATATTTAGTCTGCGGATTTCATGTATCCATGATAAAAATCTGTAGGAGGAAAACAACACGGTAAAAACGTTAGAAGATATTTAAGAACATATATTTATTGCAGCTTGTCGCAATTGAGGCAGATCATTTCTATTTTGCATTACGATCCACAGTCTAGTTTCATTATATGTTACGTATTTACTTAGCTACTTTTAACTACGGTGTTTCTGCAATTATCTTTTTGTGTATTAATAAAAAATTTTACTCGATTCATTGTATAATTTCTGACTGGAAGTAGCTTCTTTTCAGTTACAGTACGTTTACAATAAGTCCTAACTAAATAGTTAAAATTCGAACGTATTTATAATTTACAAGATTTGCAACAGTCAATTATGAAATAAGTACACGACATTCCATAAATTACGTAAAAATATAGAATGAAATCTTCTGTAATACTGTAGCGAAAGATTACGTACTTCTAAAACAGGGGTGGATGAGCAACACTTTCTCGTGCGGCCCTTCAAAGATTTTACATTTTGACTTTTAAAAATTCCTACAGTGTCTCTCCCGCTGTTCTACAAAAGACACATAAAGAGATAATTTGATTTCTGATGAAATGTGTTCAGTGTTTGTATTATCATAAGTTTCTTACATGCGGTCCGCACAACATTTTTAAAATTGTAGCTGGCCCGTTGTAAAAATAGGTTGCTCATCCCTTTGTTCTAAAAGTTCTGAAAGCTTTGACATTCAATTGTTAACGCGACGGAATTTCGTTCAAGAAATATTTCAGCTATCATGCGCCGCGGACGGAAACATTCCATGCAGAAAAGTGCAATTAATTACGTCGTTCCTTCTTCCGTGGCTTTTGTTCTGTCGAGTGTCCTCTGCTTCAAATGCAGAAAATTGTCGCGACTCGAAAATTGCTGCGTTGTACTAGAAGAGCGAGGCGTGCACGCATGCAACGATTTCTGGACGACACGCTCATATTTTTTTGCGCGCTATTGTAAACGTCTATTACACAGTACATAGCGTGCCGCGCCGTGTCGTGGATTGAACATGTCAGAATAGATACTCTGACATTCGACTGCATATGCACGTGGCTCAGACTTGGGCAAAAATTTAACCAACGATTGACGAATAAATTTCTACTTTAATCGTTAACCACAATTAACAATTGATCTCCTGGTTTGGTCGTCAATTGCGATTAAATTAATCGTTAATTGGGAATTACGGTTAAATTTCTACTTTAATCGTTAATTGTGATTAACAATTACATTCCTTTCAATTGTAATCGTCAATCGGATAATTGATTAATGCTTAACTGCTGAAATTTCGAAATGAAATACGCAATCAAAACTTAGCTAAGTAAACTTAGTTAAGTAAACTTAGTTTAGCTGTATTGTCATTTGGTCTATAATACAAACTCTGTTTACGTGCTTTTATGTTTTTGAAAAGAGTAAATGAATGTATTCTTAACAATAAAACGACCTCTACAAGACCTCTAGTCATACTTTCAAACAATTTATTTATAACGTTTTCGTCAAAAACTCAGTTGTGCTTGTTAAAAACGGATTTATTATTCCGAAATTTTATCACCGTTATCACCGTTATCAACCGTCATTAGCGAAACGTAATCAAGGTTGATTTAAAAAAGAAATCACCTGCTTTCTCCACACATATTTTCTTCCATTACAACATCGAAGTTCAAATCTTGTCTCGTCGCTAAATATATTCTTCCACAAATCTAGAGATTTGTTTTTAAACAAAATATGTACGGAGAAAACAATGGGAATGCTTTAAATCAACTGTGATAACGCCTACAGCAAAGCATGGTGGAGGATCAGTATGCGTTTGGGTTTGTTTTTCTGCAAATCGTGTCGACAATTTACATTTTATAGACGGGATATTAGCAGTAGCAGGGTACGTAAATATTTTGCAACAGAGTTTACAAGATTCAATCATAAAAATGAACACCCACGATGATTATGTCATTCAGCAAGATAACGACCCCAAACATAGATACAAACTAACGACGAAATATTTCAGTGAAAATACGATATTCAATTGTTACCATGGGCCCCTCAAAGTCCCGATTTCAATTTAATTGGTCACTTGTGGGATCACTTAGATCAAAGGTAAGTGAGAAAATTCGGAATAATAAATCATTTTTTAAACAAGCACGACTAAGTGCTTGGAATAGTATTGACGAAATTGTTATAAATTAATTGTTTGAAAGTGTGCCTAGAAGACTTCATCTAGTGTGCCTAGAAGAGGTCATAAGAAACAAAGGGTATAGTTAAGAATACACTCAATTACGAGTTACCAATGCTTTCAATATACTTTCCGCAATCGATACAATAGTTATTTAATTTTTTCTGTCATTATTATAAACTGTATGTCATCTTTGGAGCTACACATACTACAATAGTTTGTACTATATTAAATAACATACATAATTTATATTTTCGATTAATTCCTAAATTATCGATTGGAAATAGGAAATATGCATTTTGGATTTTACAAAATTATTTAAAATAAGTAGGAGTAAAGGAACTGTCCTTTGAAGTAAAAATCAAATGAAACACTTAAAATAGTAGGGAGTTGTTGGCAAGAAAATTGAAAAATATTTCGGAGTGCTAAAGGGTTAATTCAATTTTCATCAGTATCCGATATTTTTAAAATATGTATTATTCCGCGAACGTTCGGCAGTAGTGACGATACTGATCGTCCGAATGCCCCTCAAGATTATTCAAAACTGTAAACATACCTTAGATTAGAATGATTCAGTCGACGTCCGACGTTTTATCTCGTTTTCGCACGCTCGGTGTGCAACGTCGCGTCAGCTGAATCGTCTGATATCGGAGTAATTATAATTACGGCTTTATTTAAGATGATTAGCGGATTTAAACTATCACGACTTGGACAATTTTATGTTCTTGTGCGGAAAGTTCAATTACTTAAATCCGAACAAACGAATGCTTTCGAGCGTTAAGTAATCTCTTAGGCCGCAATCACAGCGGCTCCGATATCGGGCGATTCTGCCGACTCACAGTAGTGCAAACAGGAGATAAAATCAATTTTTCGAATATTAGATACACAGATTTTTCATTGAAATTTAGTTTACTACATAGTTGGAGTATATAAACCAAACAAAATTTTTTATAAATATCACTTATTTCTAGGAATAATATGACATGATATTGATATGATATAATATGACATTTGGAAACAGGAAACCTGCGATTTTGGCTTATAAATGCGTCTACAGATAAACACAGCCAGAAGAATCTAAAACGTTAACACACTTGAACAATATTATAATTTGATAATGTTTATAATAGCTGATTTATTTAACGTAGATATAGTTAATGCAAGTGTCATTTATGTACCTAAAACACACATTGAAAAAAGAGGTATTTTGAATAGTAGAATTAAAGTTTAATTTGACATAATTTTTTTACGTCAAAAAACGTCAAGATTAAATAGAATAACTTTTTTAAACTTTTACCAGAAGATCTGATTTTTTGTGATCAATTAGAAGCATTTGTTTACTAAATAATGTGCAAAAAATTTTGGAAAAAAATACCAATAAAAATTTTGCTTATTTGCCTTCGTAAAGAAAATTTAAAATATACGTTTAGCAGATCTATGTTAGTTATACAATATACAGGGTGGTCCACCTAAGTCAGGCCACCGAAATATCTCCTCTATAATTGTCGGGGTACAACAAATATTTTGTATGCTATTTGAAATGGTTTGAAAAGACCATGGAGTTGTCAAGGTCATCGATGTTTTTTGATACATAATTACATTTTTTTTATTGCATCGTGTAACTGATCAAAAAAATACATTCAGATATGTATAATAACATGACATTGACCTTGATCTGAAGGTAAAACTTTAACTTTCGAAGATTAAGGTCATTTAGGTGGAGCACCCTGTACCCATGGTGCACCCATACTGAAAATTTCATCGAAATCGATTAACATACACACGAGGTATCAGCGGTTAAAATGGTGAAAATATTGGAAAAACACAGCTCCTGGTCAGTTCCTGCGTAAAATCCACAGATTCATACATATTTCGATGCGTGTCGTTTTTTTTTCACCATCAACCGATCTCGATGAAATATTCAGCACGTGTTTAACTAACATAGATCTACAAAATGCATATTTTCAATTTTCATTACGAGCCCAAGTAAAAAAATTTAAATTAATAAATAAATATTTAATTTTTTGCCACATAACCGTTGTATCTATGGCATGCTTTCCACACATTTTCAAGCAGATTTGTTGGATAGTTAGGATTTATAGATTTTTTTTCCGCTTTTTGGCCACTTGGCACCACTGTGCGACGTCCGACGTATCTGTATCTTCTTTTGCATCTAATAAACTTTCGACCTCGACTAGTTGAAATATTGTAGAACTCTGACAAACCCGTCATTATAGAACATTAATCTATCGATGCGCAGAATGACTCGGCATAAGTGAAAACTCGATTTCATTAATGGTTGACTATCAATAAGTCAACTCGATAAAACAGATTGATCTTCCCGAAACTCATTATATAACGATTATCATACATTTCATAAAATGTTTCATTCTATGGGTCCGTAAAAGATAATAAATATCGTTCATGGGTTAACACCATGTAAGTAGGTACAGAGTGGGGTGTTATAAACAGGTCACAACGTATTCGTATTGATACACACCAGAGTTGGGCATTAATCGATTAAAATTTTAATCAAGATTGAAAGATTAATGTGTACGAGTAAAAAAGGTAACCATTGAAAAATCAACGATTAATTCAATTGATTGATGAAGTTAATCGTCAAACGTTGATTAAAAAATAAAATTATCCAAAAATCGGAGACTGATTCAATCGATTGATGAAGTTAATCCTCAATCGTTGATTAAAGAAAGAAATCATCGGAAAAATATAAAAGCACGTAAACAGATTTTGTATTATATACCAAATGACAATACACCTAAACTCAGTTTACATTTTTTTCAGTATTCATATAGTTTTGATTCCGTATTTCATTTCGAAATTTCAGCAGTTAAGCATTAATCAATTATCCGATTGACGATTACAATTGAAAGGAATGTAATCGTTAATCGCAATTAACAACTGAAGTAGAAATTTAACCGTTATTTCTAATTAACGATTAACAAGTATTTAACCGCAATTAACGACTACACACGAGCAGATTAATTGTTAATTGTGATTAACGATTGAAGTAGTAATTTATTCGTCAATCGTTGATTAAATTTTTGCAAAACTCTGATACACGCTATCGGAATGTAAGTAAAAACCAAAGCGTTTCATTAAAAAAAAAAACGGAGTTGTACTTCATATCTCCTTGACGTCTTTACCTATAAAAATCTTCACAATCTAGGGGAGGAAAGAAAAAAATTTTCAAAAAATTGTTGACCGCTATAGCTAAGGGACTTACCCTAATGTGCATTCGAACATAATAAATAAGAATGTCTAGCATTGATTGTGGGAAGCAGAAATCACATAAAAATTGATTTCATCCCCTAACGACTTTGTTACATTAAAAGCAACATTACATCATTCTCGAATTTTGTAAATCTTTTACTGTTTTATATTTCGCCCAACCAATTTCTTCATACATGCATAAAGATCCGCAGTCTAGTCATTGCAAATCGTTAAATCGAAGTAACATGTCTACTCCTCCCTAATTGTATGATGAATTGACGTATTCATCGAAAATATGTAATTGTGAATGAAACAAAGTTTATCGGTTGTCAAATTTTTTTTCGAATCTGTGTGTTTAGGAATAGAAACATTTACGCAACTGTCAAAGCCAAAAATTGCACGTAATTGATATTTTATGAAAATTCTACTATCGTGTCGTGGTCTTCCTTTCCAGTCCAGTGATATTAATTATTAGACTCTGGATGTTTATGCAAAATAAAACGTTTGTGCATCAATTGCAAAACGCAGGAGCTAAATTTTATATACTTTATTAATAATTTTAATGTGGTGAAAATAATAAAATATATTAATACTCATAAAGTCTTTTAATATTTTCACTGTTTTAAATTGCACTTGCTCATTTTTGTTATAAATGCATAAAATCCGGAGTCTATTAATTATATATGTGTAAAGACTAGCCGGCCCTCCGGGCGGGCGGCGGACTATCGGCAATTTCGATAAAATCTCGCTTATACGCAATTGTCTCTCATTTTTCCGGGATGTGCAGGAATTTTAGGAGAAGAGATAGGGATAAAGTATAGTCACTCTCTCTCTCTCTCTCCCTCTCTCCCTCTCTCTCTCCCTCTCCCTCTCTCCCTCTCTCTCTCCCTCTCCCTCTCTCCCTCTCTCTCTCCCTCTCTCCCTCTCTCTCTCCCTCTCCCAAAGAGTACCTCAACTTGAATATAGGTGCTACCAGTCAAAAGATATAAGCAGAAAAACGTGCCCAAAACAGGGCGAAATAGTCGTCTTTGGTCACTAATGACGTCACAACTTTTGAACAAGTTGACTTTTTCCGAAGAAACTCCGCGTCTAATGGTTCAAACTCCAGCATTCTGTTCAGCCGTTCTCAAATGATACCGTCAGGGACATACAGACAGATTAGACGGACACGATATTATTATATAGAGAGATTGAGATAAAAGTTATAACACTCTTGATAAAGCAGTTATCATGGAATAATTTTTTAGTAAGTACGAACAAACATGTGTTAGCTAATTGTAGTTGTGTTAGTTCAATGTGAAAGATTGTTTTGGAACTACTAGATTATTATGGAATCTTATTTACTCTCCTATCTTACCTCGATCGAGCTGATGCACAAAGTGCAGCATGCTTATTAAACATATTCTGAAAATATCGTCAATATTTGTCGACGTTGCAATGAGCTACAAACGTTTAAAGGTGGTAAAAATTGCATAATTTTCTAAAATCCAAGGATTCTTACATCTTTCAATGCTTGTCGTTTTTTCCCGAATCAACCGATTTCGATGAAACTTTCACAGTGCATATAATTGACATACATCGACAAAGCGAATTTTTAAAATTTTCAATACAGACCTACATAAAAAAGTTGAAAGTGCAACTTTAAGGGCCCGTTCAGACCGCGCGATTTGAACCGCGTCAAAATTTGCAGTCGTTCAGGAAGAGGCGGCAATCGTGCGGATATGCAGGAGAGGGGCGAAGATTTAGCTCAATGCCGATGGATATCGAAGAAACAATAAACCCAGACCGATCTTTGGACCGTGTGGTCACCTGTGAACGAATACATAGACGCTAATAATGTAAATAAGGTCCGCGCGGTTTCCGCCGTGTCTGAACGATCCCTTAGTATTTTTTCAATAAATCCGATCAATTGCAATTTTTGGAAAAATTTCTTTTCACATCCTGTAGTAAACTAATTGCTCTAGCTCTCCAATAAAGTTCAAATCGTATAGTACAATATTAAAATAGTTATCGTCTTTTTTAGAGCGTCCTTAAACTTTTGTTTACTACTTGCAACTTTGTTCATTACTTGCAACGTTTGTTCATTACTTGCAACTTTTGTTCATTACTTGCAACTTTTGTTGAGAGTTAACAAACCAGTACAGTTTCGATACAACTGCAATACAGCTGCTGCAGATATTACCAATCCGGTATCTAACTGCAATCTGACACGCGATTTCTTTATTTCGGAAGATATCTTCTCATAGGCAGTAACACGTATCACGTAGTCACGTGATCACATACTTACGTACCTTTTGGAAGAGGGGATGGCTATATATCTATGAACATGCATGTATGACATCCATGTAGGTATAATTAATAAAGCGACTCGTTTCTACAGTAGTTAGTTAAGTGCCGTCAGAGATACGTGACCGTGCAACGGCCTCCTCCTATTCAGTAAAATATTGTGTCTTTCGAGGAGTTAATTATTGAAGACTACTAAAAATAGTAAATATCTCACACCAGCATCTCTTACTTTAATCGAAATTCGAAATAAATTGGCATGAGATAGGAAGCGTCCGATATCGGGGCTATTGTGATTACGGTCCAACTGTAACCGAATCTATTGTCCATAGCAATATACAGTAAGGAGCATAACTGATTCCACACACTTTAAATCAGGATAACTTTCATATGAATGGATCAAACGACTTCAATTTCTCTGTAAAGCTGGAAGAATTGTGATAAACCATATAGTACAAATCGATTTTTACAACGTAGAAGGGCCGAGAATCATGAAAAATTGCAATTTTTACCATTTCTGAAATGCAATTAAATTTTCAAAACGTATACAAGCTGTGTCCGGACGCAAGAAGTAATTTTGACAGAAAACACAGGTTTCTAATTAAAAATTGTGAATTTTTTATTAATTCATAAAGTATACAGTATAGGGCTATGTATGGAATAGCATACACTACATGTAAAAATAAGTCGAAAAAAAGGAATAACATTTTTTCAACATATTTATTAGACGTCATTTACTAAACTAAATTCTTCTAGCCTTACAGAGAACTTGAAGTTGCTTGGACCAAACGGTTTGGTCCATTCATAAAAAAGTTATTCTGATTTGAAGTGTGTGTGATCAGTTATACTCCTAACTGTACAACTTACTCTAGTGAAAATCTTGCGAGATACTACGTCCTTGGCATCGTAGAAACGCTATTGGGTCGAGATATATCTCGTCCGTGTCGTCGTACGAATCGCATTATTTCGCGGGATATGTCATCTGTGGCGTTGCCCGAACAACATTGAATCGCGAAATATCTCGTCCATGGTAGCCAAGGGGTTAAGCCACTAAATAAAGCTGAAATTATATCGTGTTTAGTGTCATTTTAATCAGAAAAATGCCAAAAATAAGTTGCCGAAAGTCTCATAAAAAAATAATGAAAAATTAAGAGGTTTTGTAACATTAGTAGTGGTTCACACCGATATACCAGACTTCTTGGCCCCTCGCGTGGTTTGCCCCCAGTGGAATGGGTAGGCGAAGTGACATAGAGCAGTCTCCTCCGCCGGACATAGAATGGGACATTACTGTACAGGGTGTAATCAAATGATATGTCGCGGCTACCACAGGATGATTCTACTCCCTCGATTTGGTTGAAATTGAACTAAGGAAGGTACCGCAAAATTGACCTTGACCTTGAATATTAAGGTCAAAGGGTCAACAATTCTAATGTTTAATTTGAAGAAGCTAAGTTGTTGGGGTTCGAAATTCAAATAGTAACAAGTTCGCGGGAACGTACTTTATTTAATCGCTGTGATCTTTTTACTTACAAATCTCAAGAGCTTCTGGTACGTCTATTTACGTTAAATTTGAAAGGCGGATCCTAAACCCTAAACTGCACTGATTGGGCAGTTGATGACAATTGCTGCCAATCAGGTAGTTTCTATGGTATGTAGTATCATCCTATGGTAGCCACGACATATAATTTTTTCACACCCTGTATATTGTCTTTGGTCTTGCTAGTTTTCCAAACTTACAGCGGCAGTAATTGTTCTCATTATTTCAGATTATCCGAAAATGGCACTTCTCACACCATACTGGGGCCTCGACGGCCTCTTATTTTTCGCGACGCTTATCGTCGCTGCATACGTATACGCGACCCGAAAATTTAAATACTGGGCGAACAAAGGCATCATGGAAATCTCGCCAACCCCATTCATTGGAAATTTCTCCAAGTGTCTCTTACTTAAAACACCACCGGCGCAATTCGTGAAGGACCTGTACGACCATGGCAAGGGATTACCTTACATGGGATTCTATATTTTCGACAAACCTTTCTTACTGATACGAGATCCAGAGCTTGTGAAGCACGTTTTGGTGAAGGACTTCAACGTGTTCAACGATAGATACGCTTCGCCAGATGTGACCGATCGACTTGGATACGCTAACGTCTTCATGATGAAAAATCCTGGATGGAAGGTCCTCAGAGCGAAGCTGACGCCAATCTTCACGTCCGGAAAGCTGAAGAAAATGTTCGACCTGATGCTTCTTGTCGCAGACGATCTAGATCAATATCTGGAGAAACAAAATTTGGGTTAGTATACACTAAACATATAAAGAGCTTGAAACCCATGACATCTCTGATATATTATTTTGATGCTAGGGATTGAGCACAAACAATATCCAGTCCGAAGTTTAGGTAAAACTTCACTTTACGAGACCAAAAATTTTGAAATTTTTTGTACAATTCTGTAAATTTTGACGAGAAGATTCCAAAAATCCAACTTTTAACGTTAGGAATTCACTGGTTCGGAAGTTATGTGTGTTCAAAGTTGAACGATTTCAAGCATTTATGATAGACAAGGGCGCCGCCAGGTTGGAATGTAGTCAGTGTGGTGCGTCGTCTAATAAGCGGACCACCACGACTAACAAATATTTATCGTCACACATATAACTCCGTCAAATTCAGTTATTTAACTATTAGGAATTGGAATAATTTGTACATTTAGGTATGTGATATTTTGAGCTCTCAATTATGTCATGTAACTTCCTTGAGGGTTTTTAAAGATCTAATTTTACAGAAGAAATTCGTTTATTACAAACGGCGAACAAACGCGAATGAATATTTACGGTTTGTCTATACTATTTAACTTTCCAATTAGTCAATATTAATGTTGTCGGTTAAATGGAAAACTAATATACGTGATAAAATCAGAATTCACATTATCGACAAGTTGACAAAGTAGAATTCTACACAAAATAGAATTCTACGCTATCGACATCCGCTACAATCGCGTGCGTGTTGTGTGGTGACCTCTTCTTGTTAGATGACGCGTGACGCTGAGTGCATACCAACATGGCGGCGCCCTTATCTGCCAAAAACGCTTAAAATCGCTCATGTTTAAACATGCATAACTTTTGAACCAGGGAATTACTAACATTCAACTTGGATTTCCGGATTCTTCTCGTCCAAATCTACAGGATTATATTTAAAAAATCCAAAACTTTCGGTCCCATAAGGTGAAGTTTAGCCGAAGTTATTCTTGTATCTGTTTCAGGTACCGGAAAGGTGCTGGAAATGAAAGATATTTGCGCAAACGTGATGACGGACATGGTTGGTAGCACCGCTTTTGGTTTGAAAGTGAATTCGTTGCATGATCCGAAAGCACCGTTCCGCGAAACTGGCAGAAAAATTTTCGGTTACGACATGTTGCGTGGCTTTGAGTTTCTCATCATCTTCTTCCTTCCGTATTTAACCAAATACACCGGCGCTAAATTCTTCGGCAAGGAAAGCGGCATATTCCTTCGAAACGTCTTCTGGGATGTCATCAATCGACGAATTGAGTCGGGAGAGAAACGAAATGATCTCATCGACCTTCTAATCGAACTGAAGCAAAAGCATGAGAGCGAGGGCGACCTTGGTGGATTTAGTAAGTCATGTTCTCAATACTTTCCCAACCTCTATTTTATAAAAAAATAATTATAATTATTACAATTAAATTGATTTTCTGAATATGCTCTTTATTTGTAATATTTAACATGATCCACGGTTTCAAGCAGTTCATAATATAATTCACTGTATAAAATTTGTTTATGTGTCTCGTACAGAACCCATTTTGACAAATGTTTAAAATAATTTATTTTTGGGGGAACTTTTATTATACAGATTACAGAGTGTCAGATTAATATTTAAATTCTGTTACATTAAATTTTAAATCGTGTGCTTCTTGGGATTTAATAAATATAGAATAATAAATATAGAGAGACTGCGGATCTTTATGCAAAATAAAAATTGTCTGCATCGATTGCAAGAGTTAGAAACTAAATTGAAAGTATTTCTTCCCTTAATGATTTTAATAGAGTTGAAATCATATATTGACATCTTCAATTTTTAAAATTTTCCAAGAATTTTGAATTTCATCTACTCAATTTTTTCCATAAATGCATAAAGATCCGCAGTCTAATAATAAATAATACGATTTTTGGAACTTAATAAATACATAAATATACTGCCTTCTTGAAAAAGAAATTTGCTCCATCAGCTTATTTTTTCTCTTCACTGTAGCTGATTATTTCGATATCTAATACAAACTGCGTCAAGTATGACGTCAATGACAATGTGTAATTTCGATTGATTCGCGATACAGAATTCAGCGGTGACGATCTAGTGGCACAGGCAGCCGTCTTCTTCACCGGTGGTTTCGAAACTTCATCAACTACAATGTCATTCACGCTTTACGAACTCGCAATGAATATGCACGTGCAGAAGACTTTGAGGAAGGAAATCCTCGAGGCATTGGACAAAAGCGGTGGAAAAATTACGTACGACATGGTATGCAAAATAAAATGTACATATTGTTTAGATTTATGTAAGCGTTTTCCTTCGAATAGGGTGCCCTTTGTTTAGTTGCGTCTGTATCTAGTCTAGTATCGAGTCTGTATCTTTCGTTGAGGGTCGTCTCGTCATCGGCCAGGCGCCGAAATTCTACACCATAGTTCAAGTCATAGCTGCGATGTTTATGTTGCGTCTTCAAGGCCCGTCTTGTCGTCGCCCGGGCGCCGAAATTCGAGCTTTGTATATTTTCCGGGGTCCACTCGCGGGTCAGTTCCTCGTATACATTTTATCTCGCGACTCGCCCCCTTTTCCATGGATACCCCCACCTTGCGAAAATTGTGAAGGAGAGGGAAATGATGCCCTCTCTTGATTTTTAAACTGCGTGCGCTGGACCAGATTCTTGCCGACTGTCGACCTAGTAGCATCTTAGACTTAGACAATTTGTAACGGCAGTCGAGATTCTCACTTTAGTAGAGACAAACAAAGTATCATTTTACTTATATCACAATCTAGTTCTTTCCTACGAGGGGAGTGGTCCTTCGAGGTAGTAAAATTAGTCGGCACATTACGTGCAAGTTACGAGAAGCTCGAACGATCTACTGATCGACCACGAACATACTAAACACATATCATTGTGTTAATTAGAAACATAGATCTGACTTGCAGCAGTAATCAAAATTATGCAATCTTCCACGTTAAATACGTGCTTGGTAAGTATTAATAATAATACACTTACTATCTTACATAATCCAATTTTTTTCCTTATAATAAAAAATAACAGACTGTGCGCGTAAAACCGCATGACCCCGAAGTGAAAACTTCTATGACGATTGTACACTTTGTTTATTTCTCGCTCGCTCGGCTAAACTCGGCTCCCCCGCGATTACCCGATTAACGTTTCACTTCGGAGCGTGACGGATCAGACTCATTCACTGCCCAGCAATCGTGTAGGCGGTGCGCCTAAAGAAGTTGTCACTTTAAAAATCGATTTTTTGAAAATGAAAAACCAGAATCCCTCCTTAACGACTCTATGTACGGTGCACGTGCGAATAAAGCGTGGCTTGATTACAGGTCATGACACTGCCATATCTTGATATGGTGGTCGCAGAAACTCTCCGCAAGTATCCACCTCTGGGATTCCTGGATCGAGTCGCTGCAACCGACTACAAGCTTCCTAATTCTGATTTGGTGCTGGAGAAAGGCACTCCGGTCTACATTTCAATGATAGGAATGCATTATGATCCGGAATACTTCCCTGATCCAGAAAAATACGATCCCATGAGATTTAGCGAGGAGAATAAGAAGAACAGGCCATCGTTCACCTACTTCCCCTTCGGCGAGGGACCACACATTTGTATCGGTTAGTAATTTTTATTATAAGTCATTAAACGAACGCATTAACTAATAACACGTTGAATACCGTGCGAATTATGCCTCGTAAACGTACAAATAGGACTTTTGAGGGCGATTGCGGCCTCAATTGATCTTTTATCTAGCGCTTTTGACTACTGAGAAACCCCATCTTTGCATTATCGAGTAATGAGAAGGCGCATCCTACACCCTTACAATCCTGGAAACGAGTCTACCTCCTTCAGGGAGTCTTTTCCAACAGACGACGCTCGACAGTTCCACACTCACAC
>CM052316.1:11186713-11385038 GCA_028455605.1 Lasioglossum malachurum | reverse complement strand
GCCACCGTGCGCCGCGCCGTCTCATCCCGCTCAACAAGGATCCCAGCGTGGGTGATGCGACGGTTATCTAATTTGTTCGCCAGGGGCGAGCGTGAATTCTTCGCGTTTGTATATGACCTGGCGCCCTAGGACCTTTCGATCCTGCGACAATCTTAGTCGCGTGGCGAGCGGCACAAATCGGAAAATTCGTCAGTACGAAAAGGGTGGGGGGGAGCTAGAATCGATGCGTTCCGTCGATGCGATCCGTCGATGCGGATCGCATTCATCACTGTCGCACGGACTCCTGTCTCGTGCAGACGTTGTTCAAATCGCGCTCTCGTAATCCCACAATACCGAAGAATAGTCTCGTGTCGCAGGTGGCTTATTGGTGTGCCGAGGGCCGAGCCGCTGGAAGCCGGTGACGAAGAAAGCGAAAGGAATATTCTCGAGACCGGGAAAATAATATTGACAACGGTAAGTCGACCTTGTGATCGTTCAATTCTATTATCTAGCGCAGGGCGCCTCGTGCCTTCGCTCGCGTCCTTCTCGAGGACGCTGTGAGCATTCGCAAGAGTAGTTTCCCCTAATCTCGGAAATCGGATGTCTTCCTCCGGCAGAGTGGCGGAAATTGCTCGTGTCCTCGCGGCTGTCTACGCGGTAAATCGGACTCGTACGGCCGCGGATTTGAAATCCGACTGAACCCGCCGCATCTAGCCGCGGCGACGACGAACTCGCTCGTCGAACGAGTACGGCCGCGGATTATTTATCGCACGCGGAGAATTTCGTCTCGTCTTCGACCAGGCATGGGCAGAAATAGCACGCGAGCTAGGGAATTCTCGGTGGACGCCTACTTCTCTCGCTCCCCGTGGCGGCCACAGTCCCGCGGAGCTCCTCAGGCCCGTACCTACCGCACGCGAAATATCCTCTTTTAAGAAATTTCACGGTTCGAATTTTCTCAATGTTCGGATCGACTTATTTGTGCGAATGTTCGTTTTCGAAAATGCGTAGCATAAAAACAGAACAGCGTACATTGCTGAGCGATTCCTCGCTGACGTCTTTGATGCGGATAACGTCCAACTTCCCCTTCGATATTTCCGATTTGCCATGCAGTTCTAATGAACGTGCGGAATAGTCGAGCTTCCTTTGAATAAGTTTTTTTGAATAACGAAATAATCAAGCTATCCTAATTGCCAGTAAAATTTTGACAGTGTAATAAATACAATGCGTCACGCGCAGTGCATACGGTGTGTCGTAGGTACGGGCCTGAGGAGCTCCGCGGGACTTAGGCCGCCACTAGGGAGAATTCCCTAGCTCGCGTGCTATTTCTGCCCATGCCTGTCTTAGACTCTCGCGACAGTCCACCAAGACTTACGAGAAATCGAGCTTCAAATAACGAATAAAGATGACAGATAAATCTCGCGCGACCTCTGGGGTCGAATGATCCATACAATTACGAATCTATTTCTTCTAATAAAATTCGACGGTTACTCTGCGACCAAGTAACGACAGATACAACCGTAAGACACATGGTGGCGCTGTATTCGACTGTCAAATAAAAGTTGAAGATAACCAGAAAATTCTTGGAGAGATAAACGAATAAACTCTCGAAACGGGGAGCGCTCGAGAGATAAAGTTACAGATACATTGTCGCGCTGCATCCGACTTCGAATAAAAGACGAAAGATACAGTTTAATTTATCTGTTACGAGCCGAGGTTCAGGCAGCTATGCGGGAACCGAGGGAAGTTTGAATTAAGAGATTTTTGGGTTTAGGTAGGAAGTGTACACGTAGGACTAGCCAATGTCTATTTCACCACCGAGTCGCCTCGTGTCTGGAATAGGAGCAATAGACTAGCCGATGTCTATCTCACCACCGGGTCGCCACTGTAGACATACACGAGGACTAGCCGGTGTCTATCTCACCACCGGGTCGCCTCGTGGGAACAAAGGAGTGGACTAGCCGATGTCTATTTCACCACCGGGTCGCCACTTATAGGGAATAGGGTTGCGGTTCCGTGGTCTCGTAACTTATCAATTGAATAGATACACCTTGAGCGGCAAAGGTATATCGTCGTAGGATACTAGCGACTGCGAACTCGAAAATTAGTATGACTAATGGAAATTAGCTCAGAATAGATTAATACAGATAATATATTCTCGATTATAAATGGGAGATACAATTGTTAGTGTAAATGTGTCGCGGTTTCGCGGACTAACGCTTTCAGTGTTAACGCACCGAGAAATGCGGGAGCGATTTACTACAGAGTGCTCGATAAGGACTTTAACACCCGATCTTGCTCGCTATGACTTTCGTCGTGGAACGATACGTACTGCGCGTGATCACTTGAATCAACCCAACTAATAGGAAGGATCCATGCCCTTATATAGTACCCAAAATCCGACCTAATTAGATTAGAATTGAATTCTTAGAAATTATATAACTCAATGCATCGCTTGCAAGAGCCCCGCTATGATCCGATTTTGAGTAAGCCCTTTGTTCTTAAATAGGCTCTCTGTTTCGACACATATCTCCGGAAGGGTCAAGAGTCACCAACGGTAGCGCCTGCATACGTAACATATCTAAAACTTATTTGAATAATTTTTTATTTAGATACTGCCCATATCTCTGGTACATAGTTTGAAATATACAGGGTGTCCCAAAATTCCTGCACATCCCGGAAATGGGAGGTTCCCGAGACCATTTGAAGCAACATTTTTCTTTGCAAAAATACGGACCAATCAGGACCAAGAGTTGGCACTGTCGGCCAATAGACAGTTGGCGCGCCGGGCCGACTGTGCCGACTCGCGGCTAGGTCGTGCTCTGATTGGTCCGTGTTTTTAGTTAATAACTCCTAAACAAAGCCGCGGATAACATTTTTGCAAAGGAAAATGTCGCTTCAAATGGTCTCAGGAACCTCCCATTTCCGGGATGTGCAGGAATTTTGGGATACCCTGTATTGTCAATAGCATTCCTTGGTTTTTGTTTCCTTCCAAGTGGGAAGGTGGTCCTCCGAGTCCGAGAAAGATCGTCTAATCTATCTCGGACACGTATAAATTAAATTACAATTACAGATATCATTCAACTAACTCTATTTGCATCACCAACATTACGAAATCAAATGACAAAAAGTTCTTATGCTTCGTCACGTTGGATATACAGAAAGTAATCTAGCTTCTGTTAACGACAACATTGTAGATAATAAAGTAAGTAAAGGTGTTTACGTAAAGGAATGACACGAGGAGAGCTCGTGCGCGTATACCAAAAGAAGTTTAAAACAAAGTGATGTCTTTTCTTACACTATACATAACATTCAAGGAACGCTGAATTACAACCAAAAATTGTTGACCTTGGAACCCCTGTGAAAAATCGATAAAAAGTCGCAGATCAACTTTTGTGAGGTCTTTGTCGAAGAGAGACTCCCATTGAAAAGGCCACGTTAAAAATATTTCGTTAAAATGACTGTGACAAAAAAATTGTTTAAACTCTGTTGAGTCGTTTGAATTCGCAACATTTCAGAAGAAAAAAATCAACTGCGGTTTCCCACGTGGCGTCATCGTCTTATAATAAAATGGAGACTTTGAAAACATTTATTTCGGAGAGACACGAAGGTAGAAAATTTACCCTTTAAAATGAGCGCAGCCAAAATATTTAAAATACCTTCACGCAAAACTGTAAGAGTTCAAAGGCCGATAATATTTCAGTTGTAATTCAGTATTCTTTTAATTTTGTGGAGTAGCGTCTAAGACATTTCTTAAATCTGTTTGCTTCCGATAAATAATACGATTAGTTCTAGAGATATATTACAATGTATCGATGATATCCACGAGATTAACTCAATAGATTAATTATATTTGTTTTACTTCTTTGAAAGGGGCATATCTTTATCGGGTAGATAGCTAAGAAAAGCGAAGTTGGGAAACAACTTTGCTACTCCCCAAGTCAACACACAAACTTGAAACTTACTAGAAATTATTCTGTTTTGTTAATCTATCGAGTGACCTATCGCAAGGCGAATTTGGTTCGGGAGAACTTTCGACCTCCTATACTCTTCGTCTTCCGAATATAATTCTCCAAATTAATTTTCTTGACATTATCATGCGATACAGTGGGATAGGCCTACAGAGAACACCACTGACACAAAAAGCGCATTGGTAATAGTACCTGATGAGTAGACTGCGGATCTTTATGCAAAATAAAAAATGTCTGCGTCGATTCCGAGACACAGAGGTCACCAAAAAATTTCTTTCTTGTTTTAATTATTTTATTAAACTGAAACTAATACGTTGATGTTCTTAAATTTTTTAAATATGTCCACTGCTTTAAATTGTACGTACCAATTTCTGTTACAAATGCATAAAATCCGCAGTCTACTAATGAGTAATGTGGAAACGTATTGATAGGAGTGTCCCCTTAATGCGTAACCGGGCCCTTGTCACGTGCAGTCGATATGATACGCGCCTGAGGAGGATCGAGCACGCCGGCCCACAGTGGTCCAAATCGAGAAATTCAGTGACTTTCTGTTATAACTTTTGAACCATAAGAGATATCGGAATGAAATTTGCACTAAAATTCATTTAAAAAATAGTCAATTTGAACTAAAGACAAATAAATACTTTTTTCATTTGTTAAACAATAATTTTTAATTAATTTCCATTGATATTTTTCACTAAAAAAAAAAATTGTTTCAATACAATCTTCCAATTCATTTTTTCTTTCTAGGTGTGTATTTTATATTTATGTTTCACACATGCAATGTTTAATGAAATGGGTAAAATGTAAATTTGAGGAGTCGGGTAAGGTAAAAACGTCACATAACTGTGTCAAAAGATATCTTTTATAATATTTTATAATATTGCATATAATATAAAATAATTTAGTAACATTTTTGTAAATCTTTTCTGATAAAAATGTGATAACAATAATGGTCTTATAATATAATACTTTTGAACCATAAGACATATTGCCATGAAACTTGCACTTCATAATATCAATAAAATCGTAAATACGCAATTTTCTAAAAATTTTCAATTTCGGAATTAAATTCCCCTAAATGATCGAAATGTCACACTGTGTTTCGTTGTGAATTGCGAGGCTTGATGCCGGTGAAAATCCTACAAACAAAACTACGAAGTCCAAAATATTAGGCTGAAATAAAAAGGTTTTAAAGAATGCCTTTTTTATTTTTCCATGTAATTACTACTAATTGCAACTTTATCAAATCAATGGTTCTAATTGCTCGAAAAAGCGAAGTCGTTTGGTTAATTTTTTAAAAAGTTATTCTGACTTAAAGGACATTCGAATACTCGTGGTCCACTGCATATGTCCGCTGAAAAAAAAGGCGCTTAATAAGTTGTTTTATGTTATTATTGTTAATTAAAAATTCGATTCGTAAACGTAAATTACATACGTAATTAAGTTAAGCTATTCGAGGTCTCTTGCACAATCAATGCAAAGTGAGGCCCAGTGCTCTTTACAAATGAATTTTCAGCAGCTGGTACAAGATATATCATATTTATGATCTTTTTTATCGGTGTCAGTGCAAAAAGTACACCGTCCTTTGAACCTATTTGATGTTTATGCAATATCCTCAGTTATTCTTCGTCGCTTGTCCTCATCAAAAAAATTTTCTTTTTTCATTTTTAACGGAAAACTAAATAAATTGTTAGGGGTCCATTTGGACCCTAAATGCCTTACGTGTAACAATTTCTATTATAATATTTCTATTATATTCTCCGCCAAGAAATTTTAGACTCGCCGGCCTTCCCATTTGGAAGTAATAAGCGCGCAAAGAATGCAATAAGCGTAGCCGAGTTAATTTTATTATAATTCAATTTTGTAACCCTCAGACAGTTTTGACTCTTTCTCTACGCACGCGGCTCATGCGATGACTAAGAGATTTGCTCTTTCTTCATATATAAAATTAAAAATTATGTGCTACGTAATAGGAGATACTCCCAGTAGCCAACAATGATGAAGCATGAAATACTCTTCTTCGAAGAGGGGATAGTCGTACATATATAAGTTCACTTACGAATACATAAGTCACATTTACGGTTCTAAAAGTGACCAGAAAACAGACCAGTAGAAGACTTTGAGAATGTGATTGTTGTTTTTTTTTTTCGGGTCACGAGATTGAGTTTTTACTGTGTCGATAGTGGGGACCTGCAACAAATTTGTACGTATGTGTCGTTCGTCCTAATTTTATTTATTCTTTCTAATAAAAAAAAACATTGTTGCAAAAATATAAACTTCATTTCCTCAACCCTGTATAAAAAAATTCAAATCCATCGTTGGAACGTCCAATGTAAGGCAATTTATTAAAACTACACCTACCGAGCTCTAAAAATAGCCGATACATGATGCCTTCTAAAGATAACAAGATTAAATTTATTTGAACTTTGTACGGTTCATATTATAATATCTCGAAAGCATCTTTATAATTTCAATAATTCAGAAATAAAAAATCTGGAGCCGACCATATGACCGGAGGTGGTAGGTTTAGTGTTAATTTATTTAACATTGCGTGCTGATTCTTTTTATGGGAGACGTTCCAAAGAAAAACATATATTATGTGCTAAACTTAGTTAAGTACTTCATTACAAAAAAAAACAATACGTTTTTATGTTTTATATAAAAGTTCCAAAGAAAAACATATATTATGTGCTAAACTTAGTTAAGTACTTCATTACAAAAAAAAAAACAATACGTTTTTATATTTTGTATAAAAGTTCCAAAGAAAAACATATATTATGTGCTAAACCTAGTTAAGTACTTCATTACAAAAAAAAAACAATACGTTTTTATATTTTATATAAAAGTTCCAAAGAAAAACATATATTATGTGCTAAACTTAATTAAGTACTTCATTACAAAAAAAAAACAATACGTTTTTATGTTTTATATAAAAGTTCCAAAGAAAAACATATATTATGTGCTAAACTTAGTTAAGTACTTCATTACAAAAACAATACGTTTTTATATTTTAAGTCAAAGTATCCAAGTGTACAAGTTAAGTTAGGACCTATACAACTGTTTCCGTGGGTTAAAATGTGAAAATAATAATCGTTCTCATTTTCCAGATTTCTGCAAAATGGCCCTCCTCACGCCACACTGGGGCCTGGACAGCATTCTAATTTTCGCGTCCCTAATCATCGGCGCGTATATGTACGCGACTCGAAAGTTTAAATACTGGGTGAAAAGAGGTGTCAAAGAAGTTCCTCCAACGCCGTTCATTGGAAATTTTGGAGACTGTATTACGCAGAAGAAATCATCAACAGAGTTCGCAAGAGATCTGTATGACCAATTCAAAGGAGAGCCTTACGTTGGATTCTACATTTTCGACAAACCGTTTTTCCTTATACGAGATCCTGAACTCGTGAAACATGTGTTGGTCAAGGACTTTAGTCTGTTCGTTGATAGATACCTTGCGGTAGATGTGAATGACCGACTTGGATATGCGAACCTGTTTCTAATGAAGAATCCGAGCTGGAAAACTCTTAGATCGAAGCTGACACCGATTTTCACATCCGGGAAGCTCAAGAAAATGTTCACTTTGATGCTTCCAGTTGCTGATGAACTAGATCGGTTCCTGGAAGAATCAACTTCAGGTTAGTATAAGGCAAAGTTGCCAAAATCGTACCACTTGTGAGGAGTTCCACACCTTTCAACTGTTGAAAAATGAGAGGAATTCAACAATTATTTTTTTATGTAAACTATCAATATGGGGTGCTTCGATGTGTAAGAAGATTGACAATTTTTATGGGGAAATTAAAAAAAATAAAACGTGACCTCTACTCGTCCACCTACAAAAAAAAAATTGTAACTTTTGTTCGAAATGTTTCTCGATATCATCAATAATTTCCATCAATAATAGCAAGCCTAAAGAATCCTCTAAAAATTTGTCTACTCCTTTAATAATTTCAGTAAGCTGAATTTTTCATATTTCACCTAAACATTGCAATGTTGTCATAAATGGATAAAATCCGAAGTCTAATAATAACAATGTCTGTTTCAGCTACTCCAACAGTGATGGAGATGAAAGAGCTTGCCGCGAACTTCAACACGGATTTGATTGCAACTACGATTTTCGGGATTCAGGTGAATTCGTTGCATAATCCCGAGGATCCGTTCCGGAAGTTCGGCAGGAAAATCTTCGACTTCGACATGCTCCGTGGTTTGGAGTTTCTTGTTATATTTTTCCTGCCGTATTTAAGCAAGATAATTCGCGCGAAATTTTTTGGCAAAGAAACTAGCAAATACCTACGAACCGTATTCTGGGAAGTGATGAATAGGCGAATCCAGACAGGAGAAAAAAGGGACGATTTAATCGACATTCTAATCGAATTGAAACAGACACACGAGAACGAGGGCAGCATTGGTGGAATTCGTAAGTTATTTCTTCGGTATTTTATTAATTCTTCGTTCTGATGAAAATGGATTAAGGGCAATAACTTATGAACAATAACTTTTACAATTTACTGGTACAGTCCTAAATTTGTTTTCGAATGTATTTTAACAACAAAAATGGAACCACATACCAAAGCAAGGGAAGCTCAGAAAGGAAGCTTTTTGAAAAATACTTCCTTCGAAGGCCGTTTCAAGGTTGATATTAGAGATTTTAGATAGAGATTATTAGATTTTACGTGTATGTAAATGCACGTGTACATGTGTAGCAAACGAGTCCAGATCTCAATTCTCCAATCAAATCAATCTCAAATGTGTAGTGATTAATACCCATGGATTTCTGTTTCACAGGTACATGTGGCACGTGAAACGTGTTAAGAATTCGTCCCTGATGCTTTTATGTTTTTCGTTTGAGAGAGTAGAAAAGAACTCGACAGAAGTCACAGATCCGTATTCACGGTTTGATAAATGTACAAGCAATTAAACGATAAAAGTAATAAATATAAAAAAGTGATAAATGCGTAACAGATAAAAGTTACATTGAGTACTAATTGACTTTTCTATTTCCATTTGAAAGGCAGATAATGAATGCCTTTCAAGTGACAAGGCAAGATAATGCCTTGAAACGATGAAATGCTTGTATTGCAGACAAAGCAGAATGTAGCTACTATATTTATTATGCTGCGTAGAATAATGATAACAAACTAATTCACGAGGCACAATAGGTCATCGGTAAACTGCAGATTTCATGCTTTTATAACAGAAATGAATAAGCGAAATTCGAAGCAGTGAAGATACTGGAAGAATTTGAGAATATTATGTAAGAATTAAGAGTCTAGATATACATATGTGTTGCGTGAGTGAAATGAAGGAATGAGAGATGAACATATCAACACAAGAGAATAATAATTGTTCGAGATATTGTAACTGATAATTATCTATAATTGCCCTTACAGTTGTTACACTATTTTTGACTTAATTAAAATATTCAAGGAGGAAATACATTTTCAATCCACTGCTGTTTCTTTCAATTGACTTACGAAATGTTTATTTTGCATGAAGATTTACACTCTAGTGATTAGTATATATATGAAAACTTTCATCGTTATGGAAAATGAAAATGTCGCAAGTCAATTGTAAGAACTAGAAACCAATAGGAAATGAATTTTTTCTTTAATAATTATAATGAATTGAAAATTATATATTGACATTTACAAATTTGTTTAATTTTTTAAAATAATATATTGACACTTTTCAATTAGTTTAATCTCCTTGCTACTTGAAATTTCACCTATTCAATTCTGTAACGAATACAGAAAATCCACACATCAACGCTTTTTCCGTCTCTCTTTTAGCACAGTGTAAAATTTCGATTGATTTTTTATTGCAGAGTTCAGCGGGGACGATTTAGTGGCGCAAGCAGCTACTTTCTTCACTGCCGGCTTTGAAACTACTTCCTCTGCAATAGCCTTCTGTCTCCATGAACTCGCGCTACACATGGAAGTACAAAGAACTTTGAGAAATGAGATCCTCGACGCACTCGAGAAAAATGACGGAAAAATTACATACGATATGGTATGTAGATTCTATTATGATTACATATAAATCTCTTTCGCTCGGAAAAACTACGCAGGGGCGGGCGCGCGCACAGTGGGCAATTTGGACGAAATCTTTAAAAAAATTAAAGAACTTTCGATAGAAATGAGATAGAGCGATGAAATTTTTTTTAAATTAAAGCGAAAACATTGCAGAATATGGGAAAAATAGGTGATGTCGGCTGCATACGTCGAGCGATCGTTAGTCAAGTGATATACGTCAAGTAAACATTCAAATACTTCATTATGTTTAATTTTATTCTGTTTTATATAGGAGAATACAATATACTTTCAAACTAGTGGGTTATGAAAAAATGATTCCATTAGTTTTGTTCGCAAAAATCGATTTTTTGCAAAATCACGAGGTCGTAGGCTATCGAGACCAGATTTGAAATGAGCGTGAAAAAATCTACGGAAAATTATGTATAGCATGTTAAAAACAAATATTTCCCGCTCGTGGTATTGGAAAAACCACAGCTTTCGAATTTTTTCAAGGTTAAAAAACATTCGTACGTTTTTTCTTTAATTTAAAAAAATTTCATCGCTCTATCACGCTTCTATCGAAAGTTCTTTGTTCAATTGATACGAAACTGCCCAGGCCGGACTTACAGCATCCAACAAAATGATATAATCTATTGCGTAAAATCGTAGCGTATGCGATAAGCGAGGTTGTCGTATTGAACTTCATCAAAACGGACAAGCTTGTAAAATTTAATTTTTGTAATATTAACTTTCCCCAGAGGATGTAACTGTTTTAATTACTTAAAAATAAATAGAGTGTGAAAATCGGGTTTTATATTTTAATTAATATTAGTGCAAATAGGGACTGCATCCCTAAAGTTTCAAATTCGAAATGTTTGCGAAATGACCGGTTTCACATTTTTTACTTCATAATTATTGGAATTACAAAGTTGCTTCTATTAGCACTATTTCTACCACGATTTTGCGTATACCTATTTCGACCGAAAGGTGTCTTTTGACACCTTTGCGTTTGAATGACACCTCTTGGTAGAAATAGTGTTGGACATTATATTGAATTTTCGTCTTTCATGTACATTATTATATATTATATCGTGTAACTGTTGTAATACAACATACAGTCACTTTTGGTGTTCATTACGTTCACAGTTAATGTATATTTGTTATGCACAATGACCAAATGTGATTATAAGAATATAATTAGAATTCGAAAAATTATTTTGTTCTTTATTTAGATTATAGAACATCTTTTTGTTACATTAATTGAAGCTAACATAAAATGTATTTTCTTTATAGATAATGACACTACCATACCTTGATATGGTCGTCTCGGAAGGACTCCGCAAGTATCCACCACTAGGATTTCTGGAACGCGTCGTAAACGCCAACTATAAAGTCCCTAATTCCGATTTGATCCTGGAGGAAGGTACTCCGGTTTATATCTCTATGTACGGGATGCACTACGATCCGGAATTCTTCCCTGATCCGGAAAAATTCGATCCCACCCGATTTACCGAGGAGAATAAACAGAACAGACCATCTTACACTTATTTCCCCTTCGGCGAGGGACCTCGAAATTGTATCGGTTAGTGACAACTTCATAACAGCTATCGAAATAAACAATTAAATTATCTTTTGTTTTCAACCCCTGGACTCCTGCGAGTTCTAGGTTACTAGACGCTGCAATAGAAAAATTGATATTTTTATATTTTACAAGTTCTATTTGAACTAAAACCAGGGACCCTAACTGTTTTAACCGAAAAGAAAAAAAGTCATGGAATAACAAGTATTTCATCGACTAAAATCGTATTGGTTACAAATAAGGATTATATATATTAGTATTTAATACTTTATATATATATATATAATATTAGTTTTTAGAATTTTTCTGTATCCACATTCCCATTGGAACATACATAGGTGATCTTGTAGAAAAGGGTCCGTCCGTCTGATTTCAATGACTTTGAAGTATGTTGTCAAGGTTTGCAACAACAAGGTCGTTTTGCAATTATCTAGTAAACTAAAGCCGACCGACAAAAACTTTACAGGGAAATGTTGTTCAAAGTAGTGACCTCGACAACGTATTTAAAGGTCATTGAAATCTGACGGGAGGGTCCTTTTATACAAGTTCACTCATACGTACAATGTAAGAGAATTTTTTAAGGTCCAATCATTTTTTCGATCTCTGGTAAAAACGAGATAAACACAATTGTGTAATTGTATCATTGTTTGATGATTAATTCATGTTTCAGGACTTCGAATGGGTCTTATGCAAACGAAACTCGGACTGTTCAAGATTCTAAGCAAATGCGAGGTCTCACGTTGTGAGAAAACACCGGAAAAGGTGATTTTAGACCCAAAAGCAACGACTACGGCATCAGTGACGGGATTGCACATGAATATTCGGAAAATTGTTACAGAAGTTCGTTAACCACTTCTGTACAATAATTATAGAAATTGCAAAGACAGTAAACACTGCCTGTGTGTGTATAAGCAGGCTAAATGTAAATATTGCTGGTTTTTTTCTACATTGTATCGCAGTAACTGCGTGTCATACAGCTATCCGTTGTACAGTAAATCCTCAATCGCTGTCCAACAGACGTGTTCTGCACATTTTTATGGCTGACAGATTTTTCATGAAGGACAAAATGAAATACGGAAAAAATGCTGTATTTTTCATTACATATTTTTTATGGAACTTTCACTGATTTATTTCTGGCATTTTCCTGATTGAAATAAGACCAAACACGATATGATTTCATCTGTATTTAGTGGTTTAATCGACGATGAAAGTTTCGGTAGCAAGGAAGGACAGCGTATGGGAAAGAAAGAGACGCGGACATTCGCCGTCGCCGGCACAGTTCAAAGGCCCGCGAGTTCACTGTCCTTCCTTGCGCCCGAAACTTTCATCGTCGATTACACCATTAAATACAGTTGAAATTACATCGTGTTTGGTCTTGTTTTAAGCAGAAAAATGCCAGAAATAAGTTAGTGAAAGTCCCATAAAAAAATAATGAAAATTAATAAGTTTGAACAATCGATTCATGGTGTCAATGTAGTGATGTGCACACCGATATACTCGAGCCGAGATCAATCATCGCCGCCCTGCGGCGCGGCGCGGCGTTGGCCGGCAGTGGAGTGGGTAGGCACTGGACAGCGTTCGTACAGGCGACCCCGGACAGCGATTGAGGATTTACTGTAGTTCACATTAGGATAGATAGAATTTTTACTTATTTCGTCTCGTATGAAAGCGTCCTTCCACGTAGTTCGATCCGGTTGAGACAGAAACGACGAACCACGGTGGATTTAATTCAAATTTTTATTTTTTTGTATTTTGCACATTTTCTTGTACAATAAATCCATAAAGATCCGCAGTCTAGTGATTACACGAGAACGACAGCTGACATACATCCTTGACCATACCTATGGACCACTTTTGTTTTCACGCATATAATAACTATACAATGTCGTGGTAGTAACTCGCCCGCGAGCTCAGCAAGCATTCTGCGTCCATCGTTTCACGATTCTGTTTCCCGTCAGACAAATATACGTTATACGTAAACTAGTTGTTTTGCTCGTGCGATTCGTACATCACAACTTGTTCCTCTTATTACAGTAACTATAGGTCGTTAGTTTTTCTTAGTTGATCTCTTAAAAAAGGGGATCGAATGGACGATGAGACCGGAAACATGACGATCACGCGGAAAAGGAACTCGAACCGAAGGTGAACACAGTAGTGCACACTTGAACCTCCGCACGTTTAAGTGTCCGCGAGTACCCCGCTAATTCCACAAAAGAAAAAACGGGACCTCGGACTGAGCTTCGAGCGGGCCGATTGAAACTTGATATATATCGATATCTATCTCACTCACACACATTCCTTGCTCTTCCAGAAGCCATCTCCTCACTTCCGCATTCGGTCCCGACTGCGGACGCTTAACCGTGCACTACTGTCGTTCGCGAGGAAGTCTCGAGTCCAGACGCTGCCACGGCGTTCATGGTCGCGTTCTTAAGCTATGTCCACACTGAAGCAACAGCGAGCAATTTATAGTTGACTTCGCACGTGTCTTGAGAAGGTCGCCGCTTTTACCGGATAAAAGTAGAAGAAGGCAACAAGAGGCGACGAAACTCGACGTTGCTTCGGTGTGGACGTTTGCTTTACGTTCGTAGGAGAATAGGGAAGATCTATTACGGTTCCACGTAATTGACGAGAATAATTGGGACACGAGGACTACCCCGGGCGCAGATAAACGACGAAATTGACGAGTAGAAACGCACCACGCTGCGGCACCGTTGGACCGTTCGAGTTCCGTATCATCTTCGATCTTGGCTCCTTCGAGAACCGAGCGGTTTGATCGGGACTTGCGACGATCAACGTGTTGCTCGGCTGTGTTATGTCGGTGATTGGAAAGTACGATTGTCGGCACAGCTGGTCCGAAAGATTTAGGAAAATCGCCTCAGTAATACATCTGACGGATAATCGGTTTTACTGTCTAGGAGGAGACAAATAAATATTGACAAAGGTCAGGCACAGACAGCGAGCGATAGAACAAAAAGAGTGTTTGACTTGGATCGACGACTTCGAGATATCCGAACTCGATTCGGTCGTCGAGTACGTCCGCTTCTTATTTTTGAAGTTGATCGGACGACCCTGTGTTTCAACGTCGCGCTGACCCGTCGACGTACATACGACCAAACACTTTTTCCTTTCGTACCGCCGGAAGTTTAATAATTTATATTATAGCGTGTATACAACGTTATTATGGTTCGACGTAGCTCGCTTGCTCGAAGACACCGTTGAGTCTCTCGTATTCGTCGAGCCTTTCTTTGATCCTCCACACGTTTCAAAATTGCCGTGGAGCTTGCGCGAGCGGAACGTTCGTTTCTCCTTACCTTCTTCTTTTTTTTATTCACTTCAATTTATTGTTACGGATGGCGCGGCGAGATTACGCATCCAACGCAGGAAGGGTCGCGGTGAAAATCATTTGCACAAATCTGGAGCGCCGCGGGAAGAGATTTGTAATGGAAACATCCTTGAACGTTTCAATAACGTAAGAGTTTGACCGTTTCACGAGTGGAAAGTTAATATAGATAATAAAGAATGAGTTACGCGACGAACGGTCTCCCGAGTAACAGTGTTAATTAATGAAACGCGGAACATACAGTTTAGTAACAGTCTCTCAGTAATCGCATAAAATAAAAATATAATAAACGAACAGTTTGGAAACATTCACTTTTATTACATGGACATGATAAATGTAAAAATAAAATAAATTATGACTAATTTTGAGCAGGCAGACGAAATTGTTATTGAACACACTTGAACCTAAGATAGCACGGAGTCTTTCTCTGTTTAAAACTTTGCAGCACTGACTGTAAATAAAACTCGTCGTTTTAACGCTTTGTTAAAAAATTATCCAAAAATGTGACCAATTAAAACTCACGAAGAAACATTGATTCCGTGATTCGAATAAAGTATATTGTAGACAGTTCCGCATCTACCGCGAACATGAACAATTACGTTTCTAGCATCGTCTCTCCTTGCAGACAATTCCCGCAAGGTGGTGCAACGTCGCGCAGAGGTGAATTCGAATGCTAGCTAAAATCGATAACAATTTAGAAAAACGCAGTGGACATTCTCGAGCTTTTCCTCTCGCTACCACTGCTTTTCATCGCTGCCGGAATTCCCTTGGCTCGCTGTTTGTGTACGCTAACTATTGTGTTCAGATCGTTCGTTTCACGCTCGCCAATTCGCTCGAATCTCTTCCCGCAGACTCGAAGTGAAATATCGAACAACTGTTTACGCAGAACGCAGAGGGTCGCTCAGTTCGCGCGAATTGCGAATCGCGAATTGCAAACGTGCGCGGGTTCCTTCTTTCCGCTCTACGATCGCCGTAGAAACCGAAGAGAGTGCCCAAAAAACGAGTTTTTTGGGTGCTGAAGACAATAACGTAAGACTAGAGTTCAACAATACATGCGGTTTTTAGTCGCCGTACAGACACACTGGTTGGAGTATAAAAATATAAACATCTAAAAATGATAAATGAAAGCGAGACGCCGTTAGAGAACTAATCGTGTTCAAGACTGAGATACACATGCGTAATGGCGCGCTGTGGACGAACTAGTCACGTGGGTTCCGTTCTCCACGAGGGAAGACCCTGTTAGGCTGTGCACGTGTGTAATTTCTCGGTCGATCTCTCCTCTGAAACGTAGTCACGTGTCCCGGACTCGGAGCTGACTTTGTCGATCTATTAAAAATTTAGCTTCTTCGGAAACAAACGAAGAGAACGAACGAAGACTTGGTAAATGTCGTGAATGGAACTTAAGGGGGCATTCCCCAACTTTGGGCAATATTCAACACTATCACGACTGATGACACACCGCGCCCTAATGTTACTTTCATTTGTTGTGTTCAGATACTTAAAATTATACAAGTCAGGTTTTTGTAAAATTCTAAGCAAAAATGGAGCTAGCCATTCATAAAATGTCACTCACAAGGCAAGCCCTCGCAGCGCTGCTATTTACTTTCTACAAAAATGGATAACTGTTTGTTCATAGCATCCATTTTTGGCACTGATATGTTCATCCCAGATTCGTAAACTGAATCTGACTAGCTGTAATTCATTTTAAGATTATGAAGTAAAATATATATATATATAAAAATCTAATATAAACATATTTAAAAAGAATCCAGCGTCCTCCACAGATTCATTTGATTCCATTCGATCATTTCAGAGAGTAATTTAAAAATTCGACATAAATAAATTCAAAGGTTCAAACAACGGATGTGTATGTTCGAAAATTGCTTAACTTCCTGAGTGAGAATACCCCGTTAAGACAAAGCCGTAAGCATCGTTACTAGAAGGTAGAATCGTTCCATCGACGCGTGTCACACGAATTACTATTGACTCTTGATCAGAGGAAGACACATTGTCACGAGCAAACACCATTTATTTAAACATGCATCTAAATTTCTGACAGATCAACGAAATCGTTGTCCAACACGTTCTCCATCGGTGTTCACGGTTAATTCGTCTCTTTCCTCGCGGTGTTCACGATATACGAACAAATTTCACCCGTACTGTTCTCATTACTTTTGATCCTTTTATGTTGTCTCAGATGTTCAATTGCAATTAGACACGAGGTGTCCGTCTCGAAATCCATTCCATTTCCTATCTATCTACGCGCTTAACTCTCCTCTCCTGTATCGTATAGATTCGATCTTCTTTATATTTTCTTTTTCTTATATGTCTATATATTTATATACGTACGCATCCGATCAGAGTTGCATATTTTTTTTTTCATGTCTTTGTATACATTGCATCTTGCATATATTTTTATATATATATGTATATAGATATACGCATATAGAACAATATATATGTATATGTATATACATATGTACATATATAGCTTTTTCTTTATGTATATATGTATAATAACGAACAACATTAATGATTAGGCTATTCTTTTAATTGGACAATAAATAAAATAGTTTATATACCGCGCATCATACTCTCTATCCCTTTCTCACTTCAACTCTCTCTCTCTCTTACTTGACATCCCACACAAGCCAAGTGCATTTTTCTCTCCGACTTATCCGGTCACGTTCTCCTCCTCCGCTATTTCACTCCCCTGCCGACATTTCCCACCC
Organism: Lasioglossum malachurum; assembly: GCA_028455605.1. NCBI lineage: Eukaryota > Metazoa > Arthropoda > Insecta > Hymenoptera > Halictidae > Lasioglossum > Lasioglossum malachurum. The sequence goes on along the minus strand of CM052316.1, from coordinate 11,367,429 downwards.
TATGCTTTCAAAACGGAGATCGATATTTAGGAGCAATATACATGTATATTTGGTATTTGCCACCTGTTCGACAGTTTGGCTTCGACACGAATGCTAATTAGATTCACACACTTCTCTGGCTACATTTGGAAACAGCTAATCGACCTACTACACGAACGTACTAAGACATTTTTTGAAATTGCGTTTGATCCTCGTTTACAACATGTTATTTTGCGTCGCCGTCTCCTCCTCCTCCTCTTAATCTCTCTTGCATCCATACACATACACAATTACACCGAATCATTTCGTTTCTCCCTTATTCTCTTTGTCACTTTCACGCTCGCACGCACGCAACATCATACGCTCTTCCTATCTCCCGCTATCCTCCTCTTCTTCTGTTATTATGTTACAGGCCGTCCTCGACATGACGAAGCAACCGAACGCTTCGCGCGAATTTTTCATACGTGTTCTTCAACGTTTCTTGCGCAAGGCGATCGAGTCTTCTTCAGCCTGGCGAAACGAAAACACCCGACCGGTAACGCAGGAGAATCCGCAACGAAGTCTGCCGCGAGGACGTGTTTCTTAACGGAATGCAGATTCTATTGGACAGAGGATTGTCACGGTTCCGTAATCCTTGACGGGCTTGGCCGGTCGGGTCGTGATGCATAAACCCGAGAAGAATTCGTGAGAGCTTCGTCGGAACTCCCTTTTTTTCGAAAGCACGCGTACCGTGCGAGATCGAGCTAAATAACAAATTCTGAAACTAACAGAGATCGTCTGGAACGCAGTCGATCCGCGTCGCGAGTGAATTGCCGGAAGACCACGAATCCTCGAATGTCGATCTTGGCTCGTCCGATGCCCGGGTCTCTTAACTACTCCTCTCTCTCTCTTTCGTTCTCTCTCTCTCTCCCTCTCTCTCTCTCCCTCTCTCTCTCTCTCTCCCTCTCTCTCTCTCTCGCTCTCTCTTTGGCTCCGTCTGCCTCCTCCGATCTGCTGAGACTTTCCCCTTTGAATTAACATGGAAAAGAAACAGTAGCTTGATCGAGGACTGACGACCGATATGAACGCGTTAACCACTGCAACAAAGGAAATTCTCAGCCAGCCACCTGTGCAGGCCCGACAATTGTTTCTCGGATGAGTCCCCGGCGACCAGGCCGTATCACTTGATCTCCTCCCGGCTGAGCGAACGCGGTGGATGCGAGGACAACGGAGCCTCTGTCACCTGCCTCTTCGGCCGGAAGCTCGCTGTCAGAGTGGATATCCAACCACTCGTCGACTGTGAACTTTGATCGTGCAAGGAGTCGCTGTTGCTGTTGCTCCTCGTGCTGTCCACGCTCATGCCGGACTTGAACCGCGACAGCAGGCCCGGGGACGCCTTCTTCGTGGACGCCGGCGAAGAAAGGATTGGCTTTTTCCGGGACTTGGTTGAGTCCTTGCACAGCATCGAGTCGAGGCTACCAGCGAGAGGACGCTGCTCCGCTTTCTTTGGCTCCAACGATCCGAGCATCACCGCTTCAGTCTGTTTCGTCATCTTTGATATGTCCTCCATGCTCGCCGAGCTCCTTCGTATCTCCACCTTGGCTACGTCGCTCTGCAACTCCTCTCCGGACCCGTGTTCAGTCTTGACAACGATCTCTGGCTTCGACTGGTTCTTCGCGCGTACATTGATCTCCCTGAACTCAATGTCCACGCTCTTCTGCTCCTTTACTTCCTTCATGCTCTGCGACTTACCTTCAGGATTCGAAAAGTTCCGCCTGTGCTTCGCCAATGAGATCTCCGCCAGCTCGCTCGGCAACGCCTCCAACGAGGTCGACGATCTTTTCTCCTTCGCGAACACCGTCCTCCAGCTCTTGTTCTTGCAATCCGCGGACTTCCGGACCTTCGGCAGAGTCATCGCTCTCTTGTCCACCGATCGCAGCTCGACCACCGTTGCGATAGCCTTCGGTTCTTTGACCGGGAGTTTCGCGAGGTTGCACCGCTTGCACACCGATAACAAGTTATTGTGTCTAGACGATGTGGTCGGCGCGGACGCGTTGCTTACCGAGTTGCTTTTGTTCAGCGTCTTCGTGACGTGTTTCGTCGGCTTCGGCGAAAGAGAGTCTCTCGACTCGAAGCTGATGTTCAGCTTGTCCGTGAAGTTCCTCAGCCGGGAGAGGATTGACTTGTGATTATTCGATCCGGTTTTGTCATCGCAGCAGCATCGCAATACTATCGATTCTCTTTGAACTTCTTTGCGACTAGACCTGACTTCTTGATCGTTCTCCATCGAACTACTCGGTTTCTTTAAGTTGTTTCGTTGCGGCTGGGCCACCACGTTCCCGTTCCCCTCGACCAATCTTCCCTCGCGTATCTTCGCGTCCTGCTGCACCATGTCTTCCTCCTTGCCCAGCTCCTCTTGGATCCTCGTTTCCTCTGCTGACCTCGCGCTTACCGGGGAACTCAGGTTGCTACCAAGATTCTCTCCTCTACTCCGTCTTCTTTCGTGCTCTCTGACAGCCCTGACCAGGTCGTGATTATGATAATCCAGTGAAGATTTCTCCCGACTACCCTTCCGGCTACCAGGGTAGCTTTTCCTACCTGTTCCCGAGCCTGATAAGGTGCCCTCCGTCGAGATCTTGAACTTTAACGTCTGCTCGCTGATCTCTACCTCCGTCGCTGTCTCCGGATCAGAGCTCTCGATGTTCTCGGCATCCTCCCCTGTCAGATTCTCCGTGAAGTCCTCGTCGGTGGATCGTGACCTCGAATGAGCCGTGCCGGCCGAGCGCTTCGAGCGCATGCTGTGCGATGAAATTGATTTCACCACGGTTGACGAACTCGTACCACCAGGTGTTGTGGCCATAGGTGTCGATTCGCCTACATCTGCTACGCTCTTTCGATGGTGGCGCTCGTCCTTCGCCGCCTCGTTCAGTCGGCGATAGTACTCCAGTGCCTCTCTCGCTGGTTGGACTATTAGACTCTGCAACGAAGATGTTTCCCCACGTTATTACCTGTCCCGAAACTTAATTGATTTATAATAATTGGACAGTGGATTTTTATGGAGAATGTTTATGGTTAATTGTTTGCACCAATTACAAGATACGATTACAAATACGATCTAATTAGCCCTGTTATAATTAAAATAAAGTTGACTACAAATATATCTGTGAATAGTTGCAAAATAAAATATTTTTTCTTTCAAGTGATTAATTTAAAATATATTTATTTCTGATGAAGTGATGTGCGAAATTTATTTACTTTATAAACTCAAAATGTGACTACCATTTTTTAAAAATAATTTGGAAGATACTCAGGGAATTTTCAATTAAAGAATTATTCGGAACGATAACATTTTCCAAAGTCAGCAAAGTCGGTAAGAAGGACCTGATTCCGAATTAGGTTAAATCTGTTAAGGTTGCGATTGAAATTTATGCTAATGAATGTGAGAAAAGGGCAGGTAGATGCATAATAAAGTATAATACAAATAGCCTGTGGATCTTTGCGCAAAATAAGAATTTTCTGCATCCTTTTTACAAGAAAAATAGGAATTATAAAAAAAAATATTTCCACTCTCGGTACTTTCACGAAGTTATATTGATGTCTAAACAATGAATGAACGTTCTTACTGCTCTCTGTCTAGTTTGATCAGAAACAAGAGTCAGTAGTCTGTATCACAGAAACCAATTTCGTCTCTCTCAATAACGGAAGTATCGGTAGACATACCTGCAGCTCTGGAAGCAACTCCCCAAGGGACTCAAACAAAGGAAGTAGTACCAGGCCGATGAAGCTAACCTGCGACGAAGGTTTGGTTACTTTGTCACGATCCATGAAAGGCGTCACCGGAAGTCCTTCGAGCTTTTCCGCGTCGCTCTGCTTAAAGAATTCTTGCAACAGCATATCCAGCCACGGCTCGGCAACTTCCATTGGCCGGGCCTCGTTACTAATGTCGGCTACCTTGATGAGAATCATCGATAACTGGAACAGCAAATCAATATTTGAACCTGCACCCTACAATTAGTTCTTTATATACAATTCTTTTCTAATAATTTTAATAAATTGAAAATAATACAGCAACATTTTTAAGATATCCTGATGCAAATCAATACTTCAAGCTACACCCCCCCCCCACGACTAGTTCTTTATAGGTATACAATTTTGTTCATAATCGTTTTAATAAATGGATTGATCGTTTTAATAAATGGATTGATCGTTTTAATAAATGGATTGATCGTTTTAATAAATGGATAATAATACAAATACAAAATTTTTAAGTTATCCTGATGCAAATCAATACTTGAAGCTACACCTTCTTACAATTATACAGGGTGAATAATCCTTTTCATAATAATTTTAATAAACTGATAATAATGCAGCAACATATTTATTTTTAGAATAAATGCATAAAATCTGCAGTAGTTTGTATTCTTGATTAGTTTTGTAAGTTTAAAAATCATTAGAAACTTCTACTTTAATTGAAATAATTAGGCGATGTAAAACCAAGAAACGGTTAATTATGGCTTTGTAGAAAATTGTTTTGTGTGAGAAACAAGTGATCGATTAAACCACGAAATAATTATAACGTTATATGTAACGTGACATTGAAAATAAGTTCACAAAAATTGTTAATTTTTGCAACGTTAACACCCTGTTGAGACGTGTTCAATGCAGAACTTTCTTCCGTTTCATGTACGAACTTTCAACGGAGTTCTGTGAGCATTTCTGTAACTATTTCGAGGTGTGTCGCGGACACATGTTCCGAAAAGGTAACTTACTAGATTGATATGGGCTTTGCTCGAGTAATCGAATTCCGGGGTGGTGTCGGTGAATTGCAAAAGAATCTCGTTATGCCTGGCCATATCCGTTGCAAGGATGCATCTGATGATCCCTTCGCGGACTATTCGATACGTTGCGTTATCCAAGGACGCCAATATGTTGCATTCAGGAGCCTCTAGAACGCGAAAGGCCACGGAGCAATGATGGTTCTCGAGAGGCGAGATATCATTGTACCGGAGCGCCAACTCGGTACGGGCGTTTATTTGATAAATATTGTTGTATCCCGGGTGATCTAGATCGTGGCAGATGCAGGAGACAATGAGTATAAAAACCTCAAGGTCACCGATTCGTGACGGCAGATCCACTGCCCATATTATCGCGTACATCTACAAAATCACAAGATTGATTAATATCATTATCAAAAAAAAAAAACAGGCTTGGGCATTATCGAAATAAATTATTCGAGAAACAACACTCGTTAATAGAATATATTATTTATGTGGTTACATATCATTTGAAATGTTCATTCCAACAGTCAACAGTCTTGAAATTCAAATAAGTTTTCATTTCGTCTTTTATTTCAAACACTTGAATTTTTAGCAATTTAATAAATACAATCAACTTTAGTAATGTCAAAGTTGCCTTATGTTCCATAAATGCCATCTATAAAAATAATTGTTTAAAGAAAAGAATAACTCCTTTTCGAGTGACAGAACTAGAAAGTCTGGTCGGCTACACAGGTGGGACATTTAAAGCAGGAGTGACCAACCGCATTTCGGACGGATTTCGAATTGTTAATAACTAAAAAATGAAACGAAATTAAAAATTCTCTGTAATGAAGAATCCTCTCGGAGAGGAAAAGGGAACCTTTCTGTTCAAGTGATATTTAAATGCGGACAGTGCTCGGAAATTATAATTTCAGATATCGATCATAATTTCCGTAAGAAGCGTATAATATAAAGTCGGTTCATCTTAATGAATAAGCGTCCTAACGCACCGAGTCGTCATTGAACAGAGACGGGGGATTTATCCTGGGAAGCTAATTTCGTTCGTTTCTGAACGGTGTAGATGAGCATGATGTGTACTTGCCATTTGCGCCACGCAGAAACAGTGCCTGAAGTTATGAAATGGCACCTCGTTATAGTTGTTGTAGACTTCGTAGAGGAAGTTCCTCAGGATTGGTAAAGGAATGTTAAACTTTTGAGGTAGGTCGAGCTCGACGAACATCGTCTGCAGCATCAACAGAAGCTCTTCGTCTTCCCACTGTCGCGCGTCGAACGCAGGCGAACGGAGCCACTCTCGAACACTCGTTGACACTGACACATCGCTGCAACACGATCGACCACATTAAAATAGGATTCATGCTTATGCATGACAATTATGTACCGCCGGAAGTTTAATAATTTATATTACAGCGTGTATATACAGGGTGTCCCAAAATTCCTTCAACAGCCGGAAATGGGAGGTTCCTGAGATCATTTGAAGGTCCGGCGCGCTAGCTGTCTATTGGCCGACTGTGCCAACTCGCGTCTAGGTCGCGCTCTGATTGGTTCGTATTTTTCGTTAATAACTCCTAAACAAAGCCGCGGATAACATTTTTGCAAAGGAAAATGTTGCTTCAAATGACGTCAGGATCCTCCCATTTCCAGCTGTTGAAGGAATTTTGGGACACCCTGTATACAACGTTATTATGGTTCGACGTAGCTCGCTCGCTCGAAGACACCGTTGAGTCTCTCATATTCATCGAGCCTTTCTTTGATCCGCCACACGTTTCAAAATTACCTTCTTCTTTTTTTTTTATTCACTTCAATTTATTCAAGACCATGGCTTGGGACCGCCTTTCGTCGTATTTCGAATGTCGTGCTAAGCTATATATTATTTTCAGATATTTTGCTGTGCATTCTTTTGAATGCACTTGCATTCTGACGTCTATGAAAAAATCGAAAACAGTTTCTCGACACTGAAACTGTCATAGATTTAAAGATTGGAGTGTCCTTTTTGCAACGACACCGTAAAAATTGACATAGTCCACACGAACCTCAGATCAACAAAAAGATTTTTATAACATTTAATTTGCACTAAATTATTTTATAGATCACAGATCATTTTACGCGAAATTGTCGAAAATCTCGACTCCATTCGCACAAACATTGTTTTTCGTTTGCCTTGTATCTTCCTAGGCGCAAGTTATTGTTTAAAATATGTATGGGTATTGTTCCCATCGAAAAGGGGAATTTAGACATATAAAAAACATAACCGGCAACAACGATTTTGCTTTAAAACTACTTTGGTATTACTGAATCGCAGGTGAGCTTTTGTAGCCGAGTTTGTCGCTTCAACAATGGCGGTTGCGTGCACCGGAAAATAACACCGGCGGTATAACTCTTGTTTTCTCATTTTTCTCGCGTTGTACAATAAAAAATTTAATATGTGTGGTACGAGGTAAAATAAAGTTATTAGTCGGAGATTTTATTTATGCTGACGGGGGAGAAACGTATTTGATTAAATGTAACGCGGATTACGTTACACGGTGCGAAACATCATGCGAACGTAAATTAAATCCATCAGAACAACGTGGAATAGAAGAGGGAAACAGAAGGGAAAAAGAGTTCACTTGTGTAAGGGATTAGCTGCTTCACGTCTCCAGAGTTCGAAGAATTTATGATAACTAACAATGTCTGGCACATTAAGATTTATACTGCGTCAATTCAAGCGATTGGTCAGGTTGAAAGAATGAATCTGCGATTCTGCCTATGATTGCGAAATTAGCAGATGAGCGAAATTTGAGCTGGAGTGAAGTTCTAGAAGATGAGGAGTTCGCATGCAACAATTCTAACTCTAAGGCGTCCCCGACACTGTCAATCAGGAATTACAGTCAGATTGAATAGTCAGACTGTCATTCCTGACTTCAATCTGCTTCAATCACGAAGGAATCAATGAAAGTTAAATGTAATTTTCACACAGCCAATGAAAATTATCTGGAAATCCGTCAGTCCACTTCATCAGTCCGTCACTATTCGATCAGAATGTCAATCTTCGACGTGACTGTCATTCCGACTGACCGTGTAGGGAACGCCTAAGGCAGTGGTCTTTAACCTTTTTGAAGTCAGGGAACACTTTTGATTATATAATATGTATGAAAAATTTGCGGAAGACCAAAATTAATGATCTAAAAAACAAACAAAAACATCCCGCGTAGAAATAAATATATTCCGCGGAATCTCGCGGAACACCCGTGAAAAACCAGTGCTCTAAGGCAACGAACGAATGCACGAGCGTATTACAGTACGGTGTGCGTCAACGTGGCAAAGTACTTGACAATTTGAAAGATGCGCTAGAAGTCGAAGAGAAAATTATTGTAAATCGCGATCTAGAAAATTGTCGGAAAAAGAAATTAACAAAAGAATTGATAGTGTGATAGAGTGTGTGGGAGTGATAAAACTATGACAAAGAATTTTGATAATTCGCCGGGGGTGTCACCGACAATGGTACCACATTTAAATTCTGTAATGTAAATTCTGTTCTTTGCGTTTCGTTTCCAGCAGAAAATGAAATTCGCGTGGCCACATTTTCGTGTTTTTCTCGAATGTCGCGCCAGCTCGCAACATTTGCATTATGTCCGGATCAACGTACTCAGTATGCTTTGATATACACAACACGTTTGCTCCAGTTTATTTGGATGGTTTCAACGCGGGAATCAATTCGCTTCTGTTTTCACGCTCTGTTTTTTTTTTCCCGCGGAAAAGAAGCGTTCGGAAACAACATTCGCGATTTGTTTTTCCTGCAGCGAACTCACGGGGAAGAACGACGCTGTAATGCTCGTCTTTAAAACTGTTACGCCCTCCGCGTGATATGTTTTACGAATCGTCGCGAGAATAAATCGTAAACATGAGTCGCGCTTTTATTGTCGTAGATATTGTGAGAAGACAGTTTTGTCCTTCTCTGGAGCACATTTCGCGACGAAATTAAAAGCAACGCTTCGATGGATGACGTCACCCTGATTTTATAGAGTTACCGAAGTTATACAATTACACGGCGAACACGCGTATTCTGTTTCTAATTCTGATGTTTAACGAATTAATTATTTAGAATTGTGATAAAGACAACAGGGGAAGCAATTTAATTGAATGCGACTCGTAGATCAGATCTAATGTATAATTTATACTTGCTTTACACTACTAATAACTCTGCTATTATTTTATTTATCAAGGTATAGTAAAGCCTTGGTCTAAGAAAAACCCTCGAGGACGTGCTGTTTCTTATTTCTGACGTGACCTTTAAACGGTTTGTTACAATATTAAGAAAATCACTGAGTATCTATGTAGCTGCTGTAACTTGAAATTAATGCCAATATTTATTTTGCATAAAAATTTGCAATCTCTCACTTGTGAATGAAGTTTATTCTTATAGAAATCATTGTATATCAATGTTTTCGTAAGTACTACACACTAAACTTTGTAACTAAAGGGTTAAGCATTTATATCAGTTGTGTAACTGTACGACAAAATAATGTTATTATTGTGCCTAATGATATTTTCTGATATCACGTACCCTGTGTGTCCACAATGCTTCATGTACGTAGCGGACGATCATGTTTTCTGCACGAGTGAACCCCTCGTTCGACAAATCGACTATATCAGTGGCTAATGCCTTCAAAGTTTGTTCCGACTGTATGGATAAATCAACAGATGAATCTGTGTAGTTAGTAAATAGAGCGAATCTGTGTGAGAGGCCCTTCTTGATACTACTGCATGTATAAATGTATACATATACGAAGTCAATTTTCTCATTAACAGTGGAGGTTTGTTGATCTCGATTGCTAGTCTACAAATAGCACGGAAATTTCCGACTGTAATCCTCTCCATCACTAGATATTTAACCTCAAATAGTAAAATTCAATGTGGTAATATTAGCTATCGCAGTTATACTAGATATTTGCGTTGGCCTCTTACTCTGCGTAATCCACGCTAAGCTGTAGCCTGCTGGGTTATTAAATGGCATTACCAATTGATGTAACGTCAATTTCTCATAGATTGCTGTTCTTTATGCAAAAATAGTCTGCATCGATTACGAGAATTCATCTCTCAATAATCCCAATAAGTTGAAAATGACACGTAGTACTAATATACATATAGCTTATTCACTTTTATCATAAATGCATAAAACCTGCCGTGTACTCAGAGATGGCTTCTAGAGGACATCATTGCTTTAGAGTGCATTTTGCAACTCTGGGATGCATCTTGGCTTTGCGAATGCCATTGTAGCCATTTGCCTGTACTGTACAAAATATGCTAATTAATTCGTGACCCTTTGTCATTCTTGTCTTGAAAGTAATCTCCATCACTTTTTATCGTAGTCACTTATTTTGCATTTAACTTCGAGTATTTTAGTGTATGTACGTATTGATAAAATCACGTTGAAACAGTTTATTGTTCCATTTTCAAGAAAACAACAAGTGGACTTTCATTCTTTCCATTCTCCTGATGTTCTAATTTTTTTTTTCTCTTTTTTAAAGTCATATATTGTTTTCAAGTTGTATTAACTACAAATTGTAATTTTCTTGACGTGTCTCTGAAATAAATTGCATTCTTACGAGTTTTACATGGCTTTAATTCCAGTCTTCAATTTTCTTGCAACAGCTGATTCAATTTGTCTTCGAACACTATTCGACACTTTGTACGTGCTGTTTCCTCAGTCTCAAAAACATTTTTGCAATTGAACTAATGGGCCCCACGAAACCAAAGACTTCTGTCTGAAATGTTTCTTTCTATCCCAAAAAGTGTAGAAGTTATTCAGGTGGCTAATTTTTATTAAGCTCGTGAAATTAAGTGAGTGAGAATCTTTATTTTATCTTCGTTAGAACTTGCCAGGCTTGATGTCAGGCCGTACGAGTGAGAATAATTATGTGTGTTCACCAGGCGACTCATGCTGGTATTAAATTAATCTCTTTGGCAATGCATACTGGAGATGCGAAGACAGCCCCAACCATCGTGACATGATCCTGCCCCCCCGAGCTGATTACATCTCCCTTTACAGCGACGCAGGATGATATCCTCATGTTGAATAACCGACTTGATCGCGAAGTCGTATATTGTTACAAAATCGATGCATTATTACACATCATTAGGGGCGTGCCAGAATATATGCAGCTCACGAGAAAATTCATTTAAAACAGAATCGGTTTAATGGCTTAATTCGCGTGCCAAGCGTACTTGATTCACATTCATTCGTTTTCGCAATTATGCTTGCTCTTGCAACCTGTCAGCCCTTTGCGTTTCTCGCGGGAAATTTGGAAACGCAGAACATCATTGAATTCTCTCTACAAGACCATATCCACATTGCGATTTTTATGCAAAATAAAAATTGTCTAGATTAATTGCTGCATATTAGAGTTACATAGACATTCACTTCCTTTCTTAATACTTAATACTTTTTTTGGATATTTTCACTGTTTTACATTTGATCTACTTATTTTTGTCGTCAGTGCACAAAATCTAAAGTCCATTCTAAATATAAGAATCAGACTTCGAAATAAAAAGTTTGTATTTTGTTTTTCAAACATTCTGTTCGAACTTATTCGGTTCGTTTCACAAAGTATTTGTTCCCGTGGATTTTTATGAAAAGGATCGTTACGTTTCGAAGCTTCTTTAGAAAGAGCTCCTTTAAGAGAAGAGTGCTTTTAGAAGCAGCATAATAAAAATTTCATGGAAACAAGTCATTTTGGAACGTTAATTAACCAAGTTTTCATCAAATAAATAAAAAAGCCGTATTATCTATAATTCGTAAAATTGAATAAACAGTATGTAAATCATCAGTACTGCTAATTCATAATTTAAAAGATGAGCTGAACAGAAAATATGAATATGCATCGGTGACCGAAATATCCTGTATATATTATAAATGAATAACATTCAGAATATCAATTTGAAAATCTAGAATACTCATTTAATATTCTTGTAATTCTACTTATTGAATAGTATTCGGTATGTGCTATAATAAGAATGCAGATTTTATGCATTTATGACAAAAATGGGTACATGTAATTTAAAGCAGTGGACATGTGAAAAAGATTTAAGGACATCAATCAGTGTTTCAGCTTAATAGGATAATTAAAAAAAGAATACAATTTTTATTTGGCTTCTGTGTCCTGTGCAATTAATGCAAACATATCTGATTTCACATAAAGATCCGCAGTCTAGTTATAATGTTGCCTAACAATTATTTAATATTTGTTATTAATTCTATTTAAACCAAACCTTTTATTTTCAGGAATATTTCGTTATCTTCTTCCATCGGAACTTCTAATAGCATAACTTTTTCAAAAAAGTTCCACATGTAATAGATTTCACTATAGCTTGTTAAAAAGTTCCGGTACTCTTTCGTGCCCAAATAAAAACCTAACTTTTCTACCAGCCACAATACGGTCCCGAACATCATGATAAAATCGCCCTTCCGAAATCACCCTTGAAAAGAACGTAGAATTTTCTGTCTCACGAAACGTTCGCACAACGGTGTAGAACAATTGTTTAAACAAAAACAATATTTCATGTTTTCATGTTATAATAAAAAATTAAGTGATTTATATTAAAAGGCATGAAGTAAATACGAATAAGTCCGTTGTACATTTATAATACAGAGTATAATATTCTTCATTATTACTATGATTAATATTGGCAATATGTTGTTGTACGTAATTCATCAAATCAACTTTACCTTATTTGTGTAGAATAAATATAATTATAGAACCACTTTACATGCTTTAGCGTTCATCATTATCCGCGATTTCAAGGAATCAGTATATTTAATATAAATAACATGAAAGTCACTAAAAGAAATTCATGATCTTTGTTAATGTGTGTGTGTGTGTTTAATAGGTTTTAAAAATAATATAATACAACAGTGTTTTTAAATTCTTCTAATGTTTTTACTGTTTTAAATGAAGTTATAAATGCATATAAATTCGCTGTCTAGAAATAATGATTATTTAATGTAAAAGGTACCACTGCATAAAGAAATGAATCGTTTTAGTGATGGTGTAACCAGGATAATATAAATGAATAAAGAATGTCTGCTGTCTTCTGGAGCATTTCTATTGAATTACATTCCGATCGGCAATTCACATACGTTGAAATTAAATTTCCTTGTTCGATTAAATTGCCCGACTCTCTCGCCTTGAAATTACATTTACAAAAATCCCTCCAACTACGAGCCTAATGAGTAGACTGCGGATCTTTATGAAAAATAAAAATTGTCTGCATCGATTTGTAAGAAATAGAAACTCTATTGAATGTTGTTTCTTCCCTTAATGATTTTAATACAGGAGAAATTATATATTCACACCTTCGATTGCTAAAATTTTTCAACAATTTTGAATTTCATCTTCTCAATTTTGCTATAAATGCATAAAGATCCGCAGTATACTATTGAGCCACGAAACGATTACATACGCACGTACATACATATAATATGTACATATATCTGCACACAAATTCGCGATCCAAGCGCGCGAACACTTCAACAACCCGCGCAACGCGTTTTAATAGAAGCATGTTGAAAGTTTTTATCGATAGATCTTCGCCATAGGAAAGTTACACGCGAAATTTAATTTCGATATCAAACTTTTCAATGAAATGAAAACGATATGAAAAATTGTAAAACTTCGAAAGTCATAAAACATATATCAAAGTTTTGCTGTAACAATTTTTTTATAGAAAAAGTTGGACCACGCGGCAACTAAATTGCTTGATGACAAAATATACTTTTAGCAAGATTCTTTACGAACCAGAGACGACACATCAAGAAAATTGAAATTTTTCGAAAATTTCTTGGTTACGGTGTACCTAGTTCTTTAATGTCTGTCAGCTGTCGTTGAAGATGCGCTCAAAGGGATGCTACGTAAAAGAGACGTTCTCCGAGGAATTCACCTTTACAAATTGCTACTTTCGCAAATATTAAGGTTTGTTGCTGATACGCTGAGCAAGAGAAATTTTATTATAATTACACTATGAATTTTTATGGTAAATTGTCAGTGTCAATTGCATAAAACGGGAACCAACTAGAGATTTCTTCTTTTAACAAGTTGACAGTAAATCTTTCTAATTTTTTTTTCTACTGCGTGCGCGCTTTCAATTTTAGCGACGTATTTTTTACCATGCTTATATTAACATGCCGTGTTGTTGTATGCGTCAAATCGAATTTTAAATCTCTTCCCATAGTTACAGACCAATCTTGCTGAAATTTTGTATACACACTTGCTTCCGATGACAATAAAAGTAGAAAATAAAATATAAAAAAAAACTTTTTAAAATGCACTAAAAAGGAGAAAATAATTTTTTTCCTGGTCCTCCATAAAATACCGAATCCAGTTAAATAATATTTCTCCCAAAAATTTTAAGCGATTAGTTCAAAATTTCTTCTGTTATAAAATTAGTGTCGGAGAAATAGATAAAAAAATTTAATATAAATTTAAATAAAATCATGACATTAGTGAGAGAGAGAGCGAGAGAGAGAGAGAGAGAGAGAGAGAGAGAGAGAGAGAGAGAATATAGAAATAAAAGCGTGATATATCAACCTGAATAACATTTCAACAATATTTTCATTTCATATAACAACAGTAATTGAGCACCTCGGGCGCAGTCTAAAATTGTACGCGAAGTATCAAGCTCACTGTTCGTGAATTAATGTTTTTCAACCTGCTAGATTTCGCATTTTTATGCAAAAATTCATTTCCATATGTTATTCTACAAAAGTCAAGATATCTGTTTTTCTCACTAAAACATTTCTCCTATGGCAAGAATAAAGTGGACATATCTTTACTGTTTATTAATGCAAATTTTTTCGTATTTCACCTTGCACAGATGCACAAATATTTTCAGTTTATTCATAGCCATCCAGTTTACTTTAAACTTAACGCGTGGCATATTTATTATTACTAGACTGCGGATCTTTATGCAAAATGAAAAATGTTTGCATTGATTGCAGGACTCGGGAGTCAAATAAAAATTGTATTCTTCTTTTAATTATCCTATTAAGCTGAAACCAATACGCTGATGTCACAATCTTTTTAATATGTCCACTGCTTTAAATTGTGCTTATCCATTTTTGTCATAAATGCATAAAATCCGCAGTCTAATTATTGCAAACTAACTTCTCCGCAAATTCGTAATTGTTTTCTTCGGATAGCACTATTTTTTATTGTTCATTATACTTTATTCATTCTACTGTAAACGTGGCCACACTCGCGCCACATAAAATATTTTTTGAATTTTCCAGTTCAAGAAAAGTGGCTGATTTTATGCCCGCCATGAAGATAAGTTTTTCTTTACTGCACCTCGCGATAAAACCGCTATAACTTCGGAGAGAATCGCTATTGTTTATTTATACGAAAATTCCTCCACGTGCTACAGAGATCTATAAATAATTGACATTCAAATAATGGAGAAGCCTCGACACATTTTTCGAAAGCAATAAAATACAGAAGTGGATGGTACTTGTTTATCAACCAGACATTGAAAACGCCCCCGCGGACTAATACGTTTGAGAACGATTTCATTAAAGCACCGATGCTATTTTATTAATCGCAATATCAGTCGAATAAAATTTGATTGCATGCGCGCAATTCCTCTTTGTCCGATGGATCGCGTGCAGACCCACAATTTTCCCTCCTCCTCCGTCCCGTGTACCATTTAATATTTTTCTTTCTGTTCTTCGACCAGAAAATGCTTTCTATAATAATTCGCAGAAAAAATCATTTGCACCGACACGTATACTTTGAACTCCTCTGCCGCGACCATGGTCAAAGACGAGCGGATCACGTGCCGGTGTCGTTCTACATTTCAAAGCGTGCTTCACGTGCACGCACGTCATCGCGCTGTGACGCGAACCAGAAACGTGTTCAACCGAGAAAAGCGAAATGTCGAGATCTTCTTATTTCAAACACAGCCGGCCTGTTCTGTGAATATTGCCGCGTCAGAGGTCAACGCGTTCCTGTAATTCGGGGGAACATGCCAAATACAGTGGGTGCTCAAGTTATTAGGGCGATTCACAGTGAACGATTCACGGGCAGGTATTCATACCGGTATATTTCGATTGTACCTTCGTAACCTTCATAGAAACCGAAATACCGGTATGACGTCATACCGCTACATGAAAATACCAATATAAAGGGTGTCTCAAAATGACCAGGCATTTTAAATTGCGCGCCATCTTTTTTGTGGCGAACATACAGTACTAATCTTTGACAACTGGGATCAATAAGTACAGTATTTTATCCATAGTGTTCCAACTACATACTCCCAAATGTCTAGTCGATAAATGTCCCAGAACTATCCCCACTACTGCGGGGTGTACCCCCTTGAGGGGCCGGGAAACTCGAGAGGCATCGGTCGCCAAGAAGTATGACTCATACGGCTCGGGTATATCGGTGAAACCACACTAATCCGAGTGTTACAACTTCTTTATTTCTCATTATTTTTTATGGAACTTTCACCAACATATTCGTGGCATTTTTCTCATGCAAAATGATACCAAATATGATATAATTCTGATGAAATTTACTTGTGTAATGGGCGATGAAAGTTTCGAACGCAAGGAGGAACAGCGTTTGGGAAGTTCTTTGAACTGTGCCGGCGCGCTGCGACTCTCTGCGTCTCTTTCTTTCACATACGCTGTCCTTCCTTGCGCCCGAAACTTTCATCGTCAATTAAACCACTAAATACAGTTGAAATTATATCGTGTTTGGTATCATTTTGCATTAGAAAAATAAAACGAATGCGTTGGTGAAAGTTCCATAAAAAAATAATGGAAAATAAAGAAGTTCGTCAGCGGATTAGTTATGTTTACACTTCTCGGCGACCGAGGTCTCTCGAGCTCGGCTATCCTCCTCTACGTTCGGCAAAACTCAAAGAATAGTATCCCTGGCGTATAAATGACCCTGGACAGATCCGTGTTGGGGACTTTTATCGATAATATTGAGGTTTAGTCATGGAGAATTACACGGTCGAGCAACGCATAGAAATTGTGCAAATTCACTACAAAAAATTGTGAAAATTTTGCAGAGATGATTCGAAAAGTCCGCACGTCTTTTGGTTATCATAACGCATCATCTGGCAACACTGTGGTGCATTCAGTGGACGGCTCACCCTCTGTTATTTCTAGGTTTCCTCTACCGAAAAAATTCGGCCAACTTTGCTCACCGAATACTGAATTCGCAAGGACGGAAGTTCCTTCTATTTGCCGCGTATTCGACGAGGATGCTGTCTTCCTTCTTTGCGAAATCATTGAAAATTCCAGGCGCATCTTACTCGCGGCACAGACCGGTGCCGATCACATCCTGCCGCGCGGGATCCCTGCGATGCACTCGCGCAGATAAATGGATAAATAATTCCGCTGCAACCTTCCCGGCCCTTCCGTTTTCGCCGCCCAAAGTCCTTAAATAAACTGCGCGTACTATCAGCGATCAACGAAGGACAACGGAGGATTAATACGCCGGGGTGACGACTTGATTTATTATGAAACTTCGTGTTTGCCTCACTTCGCGTGCGCCGCGCGTTCAAATAAAACCGGCTGATTTATAATCTCCCCGAACGTGGTCGACCAGGACAGGAAACGAATCTTTCCTCCGCGACGTTTCTCCTCTCCAGTCAATCTCTACCGCTCGGTTGATCCGGCGAATTTGTCTCCGGTGACATTCGATCGCCGGTTTTCAATTATTTTTGCACAGCATGATGTTTTTTATCAATGGTGGAAAACATGTCAATCTCGACGGTAGTCCAAATGTAGAACAAAACATGACCTCAATTATCCATATATATATTTTACGAATACCATGTATTCACCTTCTTTAGCATTTAACTTTATTCACAATAATTATTTTTTATTTCTAAAAGAACACTATAAACTCTTCTAGTAAGTAATGCATTATATTATATTACTGTATTGCAATGGTATCTTGAGGGTCCTCACTCCTTTTTATGTTGTTCGCACCATTTTTACTAAATAATTTGTCTAATTAATCTTCCAAGCAAGCATCGCAACTATAAATTGTTAACGAATCCAAAGTATTCTCGTTCAAATTTGTATTTTTCATCCTTTTTTTACGTTTATGGCTTTAAATGACTTTGAATGACTACGGTAAAGTCGCGATATTTGCCAACGACCGCGTACGCGATAGTTGTCAGGTAATTATCCACTTCACTGCTGGCCAACGCCGCAGGGCGGCGATGATTGATATCGGTTAAAACGTCTTTATTTTTCATTATTTTTTAATGGGACTTTCACCGACTTATTTCTGACATTTTTCTGATTAAGATAACACCAAACACGATATAATTTCAACTGTATTTAGTGGTTGAATCGACGATGAAAGCTTCGGGCGCAAGGAAGGACAGCGTATGGGAAAGAAAGTCGCCGTCGCCGGCCCAGATCAAAACTTTCATCGTCGATTAAACCATGAAATACAGTCGAAATTGTATCTTCTTTGGTCTTATTTTAATCAGAGAAAAATGCCAGAAATAAGTTGGTGAAAGTCCCATAAAAAATAATGAAAAATAAAGAAGTTTTTATACATTCGATTAGTAGTGATTATCACTACTTCACAGTATTTCGTGCTGTCCTTCTCTACGTTCGGGTTTCGTTTTATCTCTCGGCGAGGTCGACGCGGCAGACGCAGTAATAAAAAGATAATGTCGGTATGCGATAGTTGTCCGTGCAGCACACAGGCTGTTTGACAAGAATCGCGGCTTTACATCATCGTTGAAATTGTTTCGAGAACGTAGTAGTTAAGAATTAAAAGCCACGTTAGTAAAAGTGCATAAAAGTTACACAAATTAAAACACACTCGCTTCAATCGCACTCGTGTGTTTCGACGTTACCAAAATGGAGACTGTTCGCGTGCTGTCAGGATAAAACCCGACTATTATTTATCAGACGGCGTCACAATTTCATAGAATGCTCTCGCTTCGATTTATGTCCATCAAGCTTCCTCGAGGCGAAAAAAAAATCGGTGGTAAATCGAATCAGAGAGATATATCAATTTGGAGGAAAAAAAATCCAACAGTTTTTATTTTTTATTATTATAGCGGTCATCTGTTAATGAATGAAATACGCAAAACAGAATAGTTCCCTTCTTAACAAACGAAACCCGAAAATTCCAAAGATACATATTCGTTCATTCATAAGAAAAGTGACTGAAGTAAAATAAAAAGAAAGAAATCTAATAGGAGAGCCATTTGAAAACTACCTAAAATTTCCAATTTTTTAAATCGTACATCACCAACTTAGAAATATAAATAATTTGTTATTATTTAGATACTGGGTTAATTGTCATGTACATTAGTTATGAAGTACACCACAAAATTTATGTATTTATTATTATGCATTTTTTAGAAATATATTTTGAGTTGCGTCACACACACTTTTCTTAGGAATGAACGAATATCATCTATTTTTGTCCATAGACATATGAGTTCATATAAAAATAGATAAAGATTAATTAAACTGCAAAAATGTTCATTTTTCAAATATTGTTTAAAGAAATAACTTTTTGTGAAATATTCTGAAAAACAATTTAATTGTCCTACACCCTTTAGTTCTCGAGGCATTTGAAAAATATGATTTCTACCCTCAATTTCGAGGGCTATTTTCAACCCCTATATATGGACCATCACAGATAACAAAAATACATTTCAAATATTTTTCAATCAACTATATCACACTAGAATTTCATTCAAATCGACGTGTTACACTCGGATAGTGTCCCTCGTGAGTGACGGCGTAGCTCGTCCGAAACAATAGTTGCGCGATATTGTTTCGTTCTAAACACCGTACCGAGCGTGGCAGCGTACGACTATAAACGGTTTGAATAATTCATATCGGCGACTACTGTGAAAAAGAATTCGACGCAGATGATTCGCGGGCTTGATCTCGTCAAACTTCCAGTTTGCAGATCGTGACCGACGAAGACGAAACTCGTTTCCAAAAATGGGAATAACAATCAGGCTCTCGGGTAGAGTCTGAACACTGACAAGGAGAGGTCACGGTGGTGGAGTCGTTGATTTTAATGAAATTTTTTCTGGTGAATCTCTCACTCTTTCTAGAGCAAAAATAAGCAGACCCATGTCCGGCTGTTTTTGTCAGTACTCATTATTTCTAAAGATAAGTGATATACTTCACTTTATCTGACAGATCTATTTTATCCAACGTGAACCAAGTTTGCTTTCGTAGATTGCGGATCTTTATGCAAAATAAAATTTGTCTGTATCGATTGTAAGAAATAGAAACTACATTGAATGTTATTTCTTCCCTTCATGATCTTAATGGAGGAGAAATCATATATTGACATCTTCAATTAAAAAAATTTTTTAACAAATTTGTATTTCATCTACTCAATTTTGCTGTAAATGCATAAAGATCTGCAGTCTATTCATTAGCATTCATGACATGTTCATACTGCTAAACATATTTCTTTCAAATGTTTTTACATGCATCAATAAATAAATAGCAAGAATAGAAAGAAAGAGAAAAGAAAACAATTTTAGAGAAAAGAGAAAGAAAAGGACTTAAAACTTGAAACTGTTAGTTAAAAACACAGAAATAAAAAAATGACTAATCGCAAGAGGGATTTGAACACGTAACCTCTTCTCTCGGTATCATAAAATTAAATGTTAATTATCTTTATAAATAATGAGTACTGTAGAAAACTCTTATATGCTTATATTTTATTTAGATTCATCAGAAAAACTTTAATTAAAATCAACGACCCCACCAGTGTGACCTCTCCTTGTCATTGTCAAGAAAGTTTTATACAGGGTTTGTAAGAAACATAATCCGTTTAAAAAAAATTTTTTTTCATTTGTGGTACTAATTTGTTTCACTCCAATAAATATTCAAAACAGTAACATCCCACTGAAATATCGGGCAAAATAAATGCTGAAATTCGTGCAGCTTTTGCGTGCAACAATTTTTTTCACAGGGACATTCTATTTACTCTTAACATTAAAAAAGATAATTCCGTTTATTAAGTTATATGAAATTGTAAGAAACAATAAATAATATATCATCTCCGTCAGCAACTTGATGAGTAGACTGAGAGTCTTTATGGAAAATAAAAAGTATTTGTGTCAATCGCAAAAAATAACCTAGTTACGTATATTCATATACAGTTTCTTGTTTTCTTTAATGATCTTAATAAGTTCAGAATATATCGACATTTAACATTTTTTTTAACAATGTCCTTAATTTTAAGTCGAAATGAGAACGTCAATGTTATATTACAAACGTAAAAGTAAAGTATATTTACATTTTAAAAGTGTACGTATGGGAACGTAATATTTACGTCTGACTAAACGTTGACTTATACTACTGTGTCTCGCCCCAGGGGACAATAGCCATTTGTCGTGCAAAGATTATTTAGATTTCCATTATTTATTTTCTCTCGGGACTCTTTAATTTAACATTTGTATTTCTCAGTTGCTTTTACATTTTCCTATATTTAATTTTTGTTTGTTTTCGTAGCGTGTGTGATTCGTGTAAAATACTTTAAATTGAAAATTACTGTTCGTTAATTTTCCATTAAAAAAAAATTTATTTCCGTCCCGATTGATTGCGCCTAATAAATTTATATACGTATGTACTCAAATAAAAATGGAGATGGTTTATACTCTCTGAAATGTTGCAAATGGACGCTGCAAGCGTAGCAGCGAGTTCAATTATTTGCGTTCAATTTGTTGCCATATTCAAACACTGAAAATGTCATCGCAAACGCAGCAGTACGTTAAAAAAAAAAAAGTTAAAAAGTCCATATCTCTCACGAAAGCGTAAAATTCACTGGATTTCATGCAGGTGCACTGTCGCTTGAAAGTTTCGAGTGTGTTATAATTTTAAAAACAAGCAAAACGTTTCTGGAAGTTGAAGTAACGTTTCATGAAAAATATTCTGTGGCATCAACGGCAGTAATTAGAATTCAGTTTAGAAATGCTAATTAAAACGTTCCGCACATCGTAAAATATTCCATGATCGTACTTGTGTATGGCAAATACTTGACAGCATTTCCTATTTTTCTATCTGCACACATACTTAAATCAGTATAGTGAAGTGAAATTACAGTTCTTATTCTATGCAAGAAATGAAATTAACCTCAATCTGCGTAAAATTGGAAGTGTCTTACACGTTTAATTACTCTGGTAAAAATAGTAAGACTACTCATAATTTATGTATATTATTTTTTATCGCACCACTTGGGATTATTTTTCTGTTCATCTTTCTTACTCTATCAGTGATTACTCTTGAGTGATCACATTCACTCAATCACTTATTACTAGACTACGACCAAAGTTGTGTCCTCAGTTCCCGAATTAATAGATTTCCAAATTTTTAACGAAATTATTATAGTTCAACTATTGACAATTTCAAATAGTTTTTGAAACCATTGTAAGTGTGTACTTTCATCCCTGATTATAAATTCGGAAAGATCAGCTATTTGACAATTACGATTGCTAATTATAATAGTAGACTGCAATTGGATGGATGAAATATATAACAGTAACATATTAGAAAAATCTAAAAATATTTTCATGACGTTTTTAATGTGAAAAATCGATTAAGGGATGAAATGAATTTTTATTTAGCTCCTGTTGTCTACAATCGTTGCAAAACATTACTGTTTTTCATAAAGATCTACTAATTAGTCTTGCCTTCAGCGACATGTTGTAAATATTTAATTAAGTAGTTCTCGAACGATGAACGTGGAAGACTAGGGGCACCCGATGACGAAATTGTGAATCGCTTCGAACGCGACGACTTGTCAGAACCGATCGTAATCCTTTCTGATAAGAACCTTAGGATTAACGAAGCCATCAATGTCCATTCAACATTGTAGTTGGAAACAACAGCTTAATAGATTAGGTTATCAGCGGTAGTTAATCATCTCGAAACCTCCTGGCCAGATGGCCTGTGTAGGTTAACGGGCTCCTGGTGCCTCATTGATAGTCCCCGGACGCACGATGTGAATATTCGATCCTAATTTAATGCGATAAGTGAATCTCAATTAACTGATAATGCGTCCTTGGAAAATGTCACGTTTATTAGACTACATGGAATGTTGAAAATTATATGGAGCGCGCACATGTAGGGCGCGCATAATTCAATTAATTACGTGGTAATTTTCTGTTCGAAGGAAACTGTTGTAAAACGCAGTGAATCAATTGAAACTTTATTCCATATATTTTCATGCAAATACGGAACGTAGACTAATTTTTCTTCACAAAAAATCACTTTTTCTCAGTGTAAAAAAGTCTTATATCTAGACTGCGGATCATTATGCGTTTATGATGAAGTTGGTTGGGTGAGATATGAAACAGTAAAAGATTAGAAAAATTTCGGAATACTGTAATGTTGTTTTTAATATAACAAACTTATTAAGACAGGCATGTCAATCATGCGGCCTGTCGACAAGTACCAAACCAAATTCACCCTTTTGCAAGTCAATTTCACCTTTCTGTAAACCAATTTCACCCTTTTGCAAATCCATTTCACCCATTAAGAATATTTAAAAATAATTATTTATTTATTTCGATTAAATTGTATATTTATTTAGACACACGTGAACGAAGTCATTACTGCGAGGGAAGACTCAATACGCTTCAAGAAATAAATGACGCTTCAATAAATTTTCATTTCTGAAATTTATTAATCAGAAAATATGACTACACTGAATATACATACCTACACTATTTACACACAGTTTCCGCACATTACAAAGCTAATGAATTGGTAATTACTTTCAAATAAGTATTTGTGTGATGTACATATTTGCAACAAATAAATTTAAATAAATAAATTTAAATAAATAAATTTAAATGAATAAATTTGAATAAATCTGATCTGATTTTCTGTACAAAACTTACGTAAAAATACTTTATCCGTAAAAAGTTGAATTTAATTTACAAAAGGGTGAAATTAATTTGCAGAAAGGTGAAATTAATTTGCAGAAAGGTTAAATTGATTTGCAAAAAGGTGAAATTGATTTGCAAAAAGGTGAAATTGATTTGCAAAAAGGTGAAATTGATTTACAGAAAGGTGAAATTGACTTGCAGAAGGGTGAATTTGGAGTGCAAAACATGTACAGCTGGAATTAATCGAAATGCAGTGTGATTCCGTATTGAAACAAAAATATATGGATGTTGTGATTGTTGTGATTCCACATTTTTGCAATTATTTACCTGTCGACCGATTTCCCGATATGTTATGTGCAATTAAGCGTTAAAAAATAATGTGTACAATAATGTGTAAAGCGTGTACAATCAATTTCAAAGATAATTACAGTTCAACAAAGTCAACCAAATTTTGAAAATTTCGTGACTGAAAAACATTCCCATGTTTCTTCGAAACAAAAATGAAATAGTTTTATTCAAATAAAGTAAATTTGAAAAAAAAACTTTTGTCCGTATGTTATTTTGTATGTGTAACAGCAACGTTAATTAAAATAATGTGTTTCCTTTTCATTTTGAGTCTGCTTTTTTCTATTGCAGCCCTTGAATTAATTTATAATACATAATGAGGCCCTTGGTGGTGAAAGAGTTGGACATGCCTGGCAACGCCCTCCTACACTCCGCAGGAGTTTGGTAGGGAGGACCCAGGAGTAGGGAGAGAAGTCAGCTCGCGAGCCGCAAGTTGCCCAGACCCGATCTAAACGTACCATAATGAGGCGCGAAAAATATTTGATATCGCGCGTTGCAAACTTGACGAGACGCTTCCCTGTACATTAATTTATAATTTAAATATTATCTAAATAAAGTTTCCTGTGTGTTTTATTTTAACCTAACGTTTGAAGTTCAGCATACACAATTTGGACAAATCGATGGAAATCTTTCTGTAAACAAATCTGTGAAGCTGTGTCAGTACTTTTGTTCGCGACTGTATTACTGTTTCACATTTTCTTTGTCGGATTACAATCGAAATACGAATTGAAAGGAAAGATGGTTTGACACGGGGCGGAGGTTCGAAAGAAGAATAGCAAAGGGGTGGAAATGGCAATTTTTATAGACTCACCAGATATTGAGGAACTTTTCCCGCACCTTCCGCTTCATGCTGTCGCTCTTCCGACGATACTGTAATCTGCGACAAGAATCCGCGTAGATAGGCTCTGGAAGCTGTTTGTAGTAACCTGAAAGCGACAGCGGTCCGATGATTGAACCCGAAACGTCGGTCATATTTTATCAGTCGAATCTCACTTCTGATAGATCGAAATTTGATTTACAGCGCTCGTTTAGATTGGGTGACCAAAGTATCACGCGATTCATGAAACAATATTTCAAAAGAATTTAGTGGAATCGTTCAACTGCGAGTCTTCGTGCAAAATAAAAAGTTTCATACATTGTAACAAACAAGAGCTGGAAAATTCCTGACTTTAATAGTTTTAGTGAGTTGAAAATAACACAGGTATTCATAAATGTTTCTCTTCACTGTTTTAAATTTTACTTTTACTTTAATGAAAATAATTTTACTTTAAATGAAAACTTAAGAAACAAAGAGAGAGAGAGACAGAGAGAAAGAGTGGAGACTTTAAGAAATAAAAGGGAAGAAGAATTGAGAAAGACAAAGGAGTTTACATCGTAAATGTAATTACGAGAGAAGTTAATTTAAAACAGCTTCAAAATAAAGATAATAAATACTACTCCCTCTGTACCATAATAATAGCAGTAAGTGAATATTTAAACGGGAATTATTGGCGTATGCAGCTGTGTAAGTTATGTTGTAGCGCAAAATTGCGAAGCCTTCAATCAAAATCAATGTTTCGTGACATCCGTCAGCTGTTTTGACACATCTTTCAATTTTTAGGTTAACGTAATTATTACGAATTATAACAATTTTGCTACTATTACACTGTCCAACACCAAATTTGTCCAATGCAAGATGCACAGATTTTGAGAAACATGGCTTTGAAAAAAAACATATTTTTCAACTTTAAACAAAAACAATTCAATATCTTTTATAATAACATCACAATATTTGTTTAAAGTTGAAAAGTGTTTTTTTTCAAAGCCATGTTTCTCAAAAACTGCGTCTAGGAGCAAAATTAAGGATAGATTCGGAATCAGCGCAAAAATCTATATAAGATCCACCCAACAGTAATTAGGAAACATAAAAAAAGTTGAAATTTGTTGGACAGTGTTATTATGCGACAAATTAAATTTATCAACTGCTACTATTATTATGAGACAGAGAGAGTACTCTATATATAATGTAGCATATTTATACAATAATAATATTAAAGTAAAGTACGCGCGCGCGGATCGAAGCATGATACCGCAGTAATTGGTACAGTTACCCTACATGGTAAGATATTAACACATTAACGACCGGTGATCACTGCATAATTTTGAAAAATCTATGGTTCATGGCTAAACACTTTTTAATGGAAATGAAATCTTCAACAGTTTCGGCAATTTCCATTGTGAACTAACTTGTCACCCTCAATAAAACGTCATCTAATATTTTCATTTAAGATTGCCATGTAAAACAAAATGTCTATACTATCTTTTGGTATAGGCTTTCGGTAGGTAAAGCGTTAAAATAAGACTTTCCGATCATTCACAACGAATAAAAGGAAACGTAGAACATTCATTCAGAAACCAATGGACAAGTGGAACAGATAAAAGTATGAAAGACCATCGTATCTCTCAACGAAATAATGCAAAGGAACTTCGCCTAGGCCAAAAGTATTTCGCACAATGGCATCTTCCACGAAAACATCTTTCTCGCAGCTACGAAACTTCAAGAGATAATGGTACGTTTACACTTCGCCGAGGACACACAGTATATATGCGTTTGGCTAGAAACCGAAGATAGGAATAGCTGGGACGGTTCCTTGCAAGGGCAAATATTTATTCAGCGGTAGGCGTATTCAGCCTGGCCGGTGTTTATCCGCGCGTATATCCATCGTCCCCGTCAGATCGTCCACGGGCAGATTGATTTTTCGATTCGTTCCGAAAGTCCGCGAATTTTGCGAAACGCGCTGAATTAACAAAAAAAAAAAAAAGAAGTAGAATCGGCTTTCGACGTTCGTTGATCGCGGCAACGTTCTACGATCGCGTGCGCCGAAAAATCGAGGGGAAAACAAACACGAACAACTCAGGAAATCAGCTTTCCAGATGAAATCCGAAGCTGTAGAAACATGTCCGTCGCGGATGATACCTCGATTTTTGGAATCCGGGTGAAGCAATAGATCCGCTTACCAGGTTTCAGCGTTTTCGCTCTGACGACAATTTTTACGTTTAATCGTAGCTTATGTGGACAAAGCGAAATTAATTTCGCATGTTTTTATTAACCGTTTGCCAATTGCCTCCTCCGTTTTCGATTTTATGAGAAACTTGATTGGACAAAGTCACATTTTTTTCCAGGGATGGATAATTTTATAACAACATTATTTCAACTGAGATTTATCAAGTATCTCTTTTAAATGAAACATATTATTGTTGTTAAAGAAAACAAATGTTCAGATCTTTCTTTTACTATTATTATTGTCACTAAGAAATTATTGAAGAAGTTTCTCTATGCGCACATATATTATAATAAAAATCGTGCACAATTTAAATAAATTCAATCTTGTCATTTCTAGAAAACGATACATATACTGCTTGATTTTAGTGCCCGGTTTAATTAAAAAATACTGAATTATGAAATTAAAAGCAAAATAACAGTTGATTGTTTTAGTATAAAGTCATCAATTTATACAAGAGATTTTCATATCTTCTACGTAAGAATTAAGAAACTGCTTAAATCTGAAAATTTACAATTAAAGTCGATTCGTGTTCAGCGTATCAAAATTTATAAAAATTGCTCACCGATTATTGAAGCGTAAATAGAAGTAAAAATTGATTGAACAATGTTATTGATATGCATATTGTTTCTACATTTACAGCAGAAATGAGTCAGAGACACGAAACAGTACAAAGATCAGAAAAATCGTAATATATTGTTACATTATTTTCAAGTTTTCAGCATATTAGGAAAGCAAATCGAGGAAAACAAAATGGAAGACATCAGCAAGTTTTTAAGTGAAACAAAATTACTAACAAAAATGATACAAAACCCGAAAAGTTGGTGCAGCTTTATAAAACCTGAGAGAAGAATTTTGATTTGATTCTAGTTTGTTATAATCGAAATGGAAAAATTTGCACGAACACGATCCGCAAACGAATGGATATTTTGATTCGACGGGCGTTCTACTCGATCATACGACGCCCCCGATAAAGTGTTCCGCGGGTAAATGTGGATAGTTGATGGAAAACTTACTCAGCCAATTGAGCTGGTCGTTGTGTTCCAACTTGTTCTTGAAGCTATCGACTTGCCGCTTGAGTTCACGAAGAGCGAGCGATGGTGACGCGTACAGAGCTTCTTGTTGCTCCCGAAGTTGCCGTTCCAAGGCCGCCACACGTCTCTCGAGAGCCCACAGCACTTCCGCCTCGATCACCCCCGACGAGGCCGGATGCGATCCGACGATCTTCAAGAGACGAAACACGTTTTACGTTCAGATCTCCGCGTGTACAGAGAGCATGTCGTCAGCTCGGGGGAGTAGTAATCAACAAATACAGGCTGAACCACTTAACACTCTGAGTGCCGGTCTCACAGTGGGCCGATCCTATAGTAATGTTTAGACAGCGGATTTTATGCATTTATGACACAAATCGGTGAAACATGAAACAGTAAAACCATTTTAAAAATTTACAAACATCAACACGTTATTTCCAATCGATTAAAATTATTTACATAAGAAATAAATCTTTATTAGGCTTCATCTCCAGGGAAATAAACATTTTAATTTGCATAAGGATCCGCTGTCAAGAAATTTTACATTTTGCAGCATTATTTATTGCAAGGGCATTCAGTATTAAATAATGTCTTGGTGAACTTTCTTTCTTTTTAATTTGCATTCCAGCGACTCTATTTCAGGACTTTTCCTAATGTGCACAATACACAATGTTATGGTTCTGGTAAATCCAAGAACGAACAGAAAAAATGTTTAATGGTCAATGGAATTTTGTTACACTTCGTGATAAATGTTACAAGTATGTTATCGAATTACAAGCTTCTCCCCATTTGTTTTTAAACAGTGTATAGATAATGACTATTTAAGTACACTTTGCTTTTAGTTGCATTTTTGTCAGAAATTTTTAATTTAATTGTCAATATTGCAAGGAACATTTTGATGAAACTGTGCACATTTATAGTTTAGTCGAAAATATTATGGTAAGTATGTTTTTCATCGACAGAAAAACAGGCGCTTCGGAGTTCGGAAAAATTTTAAAAATTTATGAAATACCTTTTGTCTGTCTACTCTTAGAAGGGAGAAAACTGAAAAGGCAGAATAGCGAAGCTGGAAAAGAACTTAGGGTCATACCTTACAAAATATACTACGATGTCAGCCTGTTTCAATACACTTTCGTAGGAGGTAAATAAGTGACTGCACAAGTCTTTGGAGACTACTTATGTGGGTAGTACTTGCATTTATATATTGAAACATGCTTTTCGAATTTATTGCCGTAAGTTTTCCGACGTCGTTATAACATCTTCGTAAACTTCAGTTTTTAAACAAACAATATAATATTGTATTATACAGATTATTCCATTTTAACCTACAGATGCAACTATCGAAATTATCAATGAGCTTTTATTCTATACGTTTGATTAAATACGAAATACAGCTTCTTGAGAAATATTTTCATTAAAAGATCCAATTTTTTACTGATACAATCTCAGATAACTTTATTATCGAAGCCAAGTATACTTTCGGTGCTCTGAAACTTTCTTAATTATGTTTCTTTACGCCATTATTCTCGGATAACAGTTTTATACAGGATTGAATTTTTAAGCGTTCCATTGAAACCAATTTGCACGAACTTCTGTATAAGTATTTCCAGCTTGCCGAGTTTTGTGCGGAACAAATTTAACTATATTGAACTGAAGTTATTTAATCGATGTCAAGTAGATTCAAATAGTTTTTACAATTATTCATACGAAATCGCAATTTGGGTCATCAATTTATTTGTTTCAGATAATCAATATACTTTCCCAATTAGTTTGTTTTTTTTTTGCAATCTCATTTTCATAATGATAAGGCAAAAATTTGAAGTTGAAATATAAAACAATAGACGAATTTCAAAAATTTAAAAATGTCGATATACTATTCCAAACTTATTAAAATGAAAATTGTTTTGTACTACTTGAACTCGTAAATGAAAATGGATTATATTAGCTCGTAGCAAAAATTTAATGAAAATATAATTCCGGTAAGTTTCAAATAATCTTAGGAAAATATTAATTAACAATCGAAATGTGATTTCTGCGTGAGTATGCACAACAAAGTATGCTTGTTAAATTAACAAACATAAGTAATTGAAATAAATAGACTTGTTATCGGTGTAATGAAAAACACAAAACTCTGTAGAGATTTTCTAAGCGAAAAAAGAAATAGAGAAAACACGATTTCCGGATCATTACCTGGAGAACATAGGGTGCTTCCGGCGTGTTCCCCGGCAAATTACTTGAAATGTTTAAGAGCTTGTCCCCCTTGCAAAGCTTCAGGATGTCCAGAGGACCAGCCTCTGCCGCATTTCTAAAGAGTTCTGTAACAAAAAACATCTTTTAGGTAACAAATGAACCGAAAAACAGTTTCTGAAAAATACCGTCACACTCTAAACTCTAACTTTCAACGGGAACGGGTAGTTAAAGTTTTGGGAAATAATAGCTAGTATATTATTACTATGACTAGCAGTAACTTGCAGGCCGTATTGTAAATTGTGTGTAACAGATTGGAAAGAATTAATAATAACACTAATATTTTATAAAAATTCGAATCCAACAAAATACATTTACAACGGTGCAGCAATATCGTACACAATTTTTTATTATTTTAATTCTAGTATTTTATCGATAGTATAAATCTGTAATTTGTCTGACGAAAATATTGCGTTATTTAAATTTTATCTTTATCTCGTGAAATGTCATATGGTAGTACACACTCCACATGTATTATTGATTGTAAAAGTAACCCGATCACGCTGAAACTCATCCAGGATCGCTGTCAAAGACCCAGTTACTAAATTTCCAATATTTCAGTAGTATAGCGTAGCAATGGTCATACATTCCATATGCGAGGTACACATTCTTGTTTTCTTGTAAACAACGTGACATGTTGACGCGTGTCAAGTGCCATTACCAGCTGATGTGATGAAGGCACTATTATCATTATCCATTATCTACTACGAATGAATTTAAGGATATCAATGTATTTACTACTTGTGAGAAATTGTGGAGTTCATATTAATTGGTTATGAACTGCGATACGCGACATTGTAAAAATTCTAATGTGAATTGAGCTACGACTTTCTTATTGACATGTAGTTTTATGGTAGTCTTACAAAATAAGTATTAATTATATTTTTTATTATTTTATTACTATACGGAATTTTATTAAAGGAATTGTTAAACTTTTCATTTGGCTCCTGTTTGTTGAAATCGAAGTAAACAAGTGTTTTCACAACAATTTTTGTAATACATTCCGTATACGTTATTTTTGTATACAATAATTTTTCCGATACGTTGTAATTATATTCTTGGGTAATAATACCGCTTGACGAAAAATAGGTAGATGAAGCTTCGAGAATGGAAAAGCCATACTAACAATATCAAAGCTTAACAAGCAACTTCGATAAAATCCAGAACAATGAACACTGTTTTACAAAATCGATACATAAAATTAATCTCTTATAAGCATCGTGTACTTATTTAAACTTCATTATTTCAACATATTAATTTCTAGTATAAAATTTGCGCTGGGTTCCAAGCTAAATTATTGATTATCGGGCTTCTGTAGAAAATTTTGTCGTTTAGCGATGTTAAATATAATTATTCAACAGTTTAATATAAATACAAAAACTTAACCATTATTTCGGTGGACATAACAATTTTTACAGAATGGGAAAGGTTTTGTTAGTTACTTTTGATGAAACACGACAAAAATATAAAACGGATTTGTCTGATACAGGTCTCCATGAACTATCCTGTTATTATATTTCTGTTAATTAGCAGGCATGTCGGATGAACCTTCGAATTCAATTATCTAAAATACGAAGCACTGTAGGAAAAATAATATATATATAATTTTTATTATATTATATTATGAATTGTGTATTTAATCATATTTTTCATTTGGAAAGGTCATGCGATTTCGTTGCGTAAAATCGTGACATACGTGTGTTTCTAAATTATTCAATTTCATTCCGTTTTCACAATGTCAACACTTTCATTATCGCAATTATGCAACATTTGTGTTTTTCTCTTTAAAAAACTGTTCGGAATGTGTTAGTATCTTTTATGCATTTTATACGTCGCGATATAAAAGTTGCATGTGCAACGATACATTCTACAGTGTTCATTTAAATATGAAATTCAAATTGCGCTTTAATCGTTTTCACTCCGTCAGAATCCCTGTGACACATATTACCAGGAAACAGAAAATTTAATTGCTCTGACAAAAATTCAATTTACAGTTACAAATTTCTTTCTCACGAAACCAATAAGTATCTCTAATTTCTGAAAAATTTTTAAACGAGGTTTGATTTTTAAAAATGCTTGTACAATTTTTAATAAATCTTATTAATTTAATCGTTTTTGAAGGTGGTGACGTTTTTATTTTTAATAAAAATGACGAACTGTATTTCTAAATTTGAGGTATACATTTTCAAGATAAAAGAATGCTCTTGAATTATAAACAAAATTTAATAGAAACATTAAATAGGTTTGGCAGGAGTTGCAAAAGAAAATTAGTAATTTTTTAGATCGAAAATCATATTCGCAAAATGTTCATTCTTATAATTGCTTGTTCTAATTATAATTTTCATTAAATTTCGTTAATAACGACATTTTCGGTATTACTGAACATACAGAAAGTAATTTTTCACTAAATGAACTGATAGATCGGCCGTCCGGACCACTGTGGGTCGCGTAGTTTCGGAAATGTTCATGGCGCCTATCGCGTTGGACATGTGACTCATTTATTACGTAATGGGCGTATACAAAATGAGGCTCGCGCCGTAACAAACGACACATCACGCTGAAAATCAACGAGGAAGCATTCACCCGATATCCGCCAGCCGAATACATTATTTAAATGTCGCTGGGCAGTATACTTTCTATTATATCGAGCGTAACGCGCGAGAACAGCATTTTATAAGTGCATGTTTTATTCATAATCGAAACAGACTGTCCAGTTACGTGCAACTCGGGTTAACGTGTGTATTATGCCGGCGAAATGACTGTTACACGGGGACACAATGCCGAAACGACAGGCATAACGTTCGTTTCCCTACGCTTTCAGTGGATGGCTAAATGATTTAGCGCGACGAATCGCTGGAACCCCCGTACAATGCGCGACATGGAATTTAAAGTAGCGAGGAGAGGACAGTATACTTCACGCTTCCTCTTCCGCCTGGTAGTTTAATCTTTCAACTGCCTGAAAACTGCCAAGTGATCCGGATCCAAAAACATGTTTTACTTGTAGCGACTCACAAAAGTATTCGTACGTAAATAAGTGATTTTTAAAAATTATTTTTCGAAAAACTGATGATAATATGGGAACAAGCTTTCCTGGGATACATCCAGGGACAATAACTGTTATAACCGAAAAGAAAAAAGTCATAGAATAACAAGTATTTCATCGACTAAAATCGTATTGGTTACAAATAAGGATTATAAGTAGACTGCAGATTAGTGCTGATCTTTATGCATTTATTTATAAAAATTCGGTTTCCTCCTTAATATGTTTAATAAATTGAAAATAGTATAACAGTAGCTTTAAACTCGTCCAATGTTTTTGCTATTTCAAATTACACCCACTCATTTTTTGTCATAAATGCATAAAATTCGTAGTCCACTAATTATTTCAACAGTAAACCAGCCCTAAAATATCGAAGAAATTGGCTCAAGTCGTTAGTTACAATAAATGCCCAAAAATTTGTTAATTTTCGACGATTTATCTCCCCTTAAATTGTTACACGAGCCTCTTGAACACATTCGAGACCAGTGACGCAACTGTTGCGTCATTTAATACTGCTACCCGGTACCCAGAGGAGCAAACTCTGCGTCATTGACTGATTTCAACATAGTTCCTGGATTGTAGACGGAAGTGTCATTGTATCACTGAAGTGAACTGTACATAGAGTGAGCTCCCTGAATTGTATGTCCAACGGATGGTTTATCCGTCGTATAGTAAGTATTTGTATTCTGATCTTACTTTAACACGAGTTAATCTATTATCAATTTAACAAAAAGTAAAATTAATATCAACTACTGTAAGAAGTTTTGCCAAAAATTTGACGGAATAGTTAGTACGTGAAGAAAATAATAAAATAACAAATATAAATATGTAAATATAACAACAGTACAAACACCGGGTAAACTTTACTTTACCGGACTCAAAATTTGTGCCTTTCTCCTATAAATTAAGATGTATTTGGTATGTATTCCAGTAGATTTGTACCTGGGGCGGCTGCAGATCGAAGTTTCGATCCTGTAGGAGCAATGATTCAGGAGTTATGCTTGCTTAGAGTTGAGCAATCTGCAGCGTCTTTGACAGATAAGGGCGCCGCCATATTGGTTTGTAGTGACGACCGCGAGCCGCTTACCGAGCAGAACCGCCGCCGGTCCTTGCCCCCCCGACCTAATCACAGCCAACTCGGTAAGCGGCGCATTATAAGACCGTCACTATCAATATGGCGGCGCCGTTACCTGTCAAAAACTCTGCAGATTGCTCTACTTTAAGCAAGCATAGCTCCCGAATCATAGATCCTACAGGATCGAAACTTCGATCTGCAGCTGCCCCGGGTACAAATCTACTGGATTACATAGCAAATACATCATAATTTATAGAAGGAAGGCACAAATTTTCAATCCAGTAAAGTAAAGAACAGCCCAAACACCACACCTTAGTACGAAACTGAGAAATTACAAAACATATTTTATATGAACTATAACCTCGTCATTTTCAATCACAGATAATTATATGATGGAAAAAATTTTCAAGCTAGAACTTCAGTCATTTGAAGTGACATTTTCATTTGCAAAAATGTCCCCATCGGCTTTCGTAAGGAGTTATTAACGAAAAACACGGACTAATCAGAGCGCGGAGAAGGAGCAGAAATGGATTTAAATAAAATTCACCTATTCAGCTGTAAATGCAGTGAAGTCAACGAACTGCACAGCTAGTGATAGATAGTAGGAATACGACAACCTAAGGGATGTGCTGTCAGGTCGACGATTCGGAATTGCACTTGCACTTTCACTTTAACTTTCACTTTCACTTTCACTTTCTGATCGATAAATTAATCCTATCTTTATTTCAGACCGTGAAATTTTTCCACACTCGCGATCGTTGTTCACATTTGTCAACAGATAGCAATACAACAATCTCGTAATGTGATCACTAGACTGCGGATTTTATGCATTTGTAGCAGAAATTATTAGATGCATTTTAAAACACTAGATAGATTAAAATAATTTGAAAACACCAATGTATTATTTTCAATTTGGTAAAATGACTAAAGTAAGAATCAAACATATCTTTGGCTCCTATCCCTTGCAATAGCAGCAGTCAACTTTTATTTTGCATAAAAATCCGCAGTCTAGCAATCACTCTAAACTAAACTAATCAGTTTAAATATCACTATTAAAAACACACGAATTAACAATCGAATCGAATCGACACGTCTTCAGAGATGTACTCTCTACCGCGGTTCGCACGACACTGATTTTACGTAAGCTTTTTCTGAGGAGTTTAGGGTGGGTATTATGCATATCGAACGACGGGGTGATCGGACAAAAACAAGGACACGAGAGGGACCGCTGTCTAACTAGAATTTATGGCAATCACATGTTTCAGCTTTTCTGCAGATACTGAGTCGATGGGTAACTGTTCGCAAAAAAGTCTGTCCTTTTAGAAAATTTCTTAAGGGGGGTATAGGACAATAGAGACTCATAAACGTCACACGTACCTGACATTTCTACGTCTTGCTGGGTAAAAGGACAGACCTTTTTCTCGAACAGTTAAGGGACCTATTCATGATCAAGCATTTTGCGCAACAATGCCTATTGCGCAACATAATTGATCGTGAATGATAGTGATTTTATTTAGTGATAGTATTTAGTGACACAATGTGGATTTGCGCAAACATCATGCTGCACAATATGCTGGATCGTGAATTTAACCATCGACCACGCGTACCAATCTGATTGCCATAAAATCTAGTCTTACAACGGTCCTTCCGTATCCTTTTCACATTTTCTGCCCCTACTCTTGTTCACTGCTTCACCGCGGCGCGACACCAACGCTACGCTCAGCGGAACCTGTTGCCGAGCCGGATTCTTCCCGCCCTCTGATCAGTTTGTGTTTTTCTTCCGCATCTACTGTGTGATCTCATTGCCAAATTGTTGTAATTTGTGCTTCAATACAGATGATATTGCAACTGTTATTTGTGCATAGCTATGTTTTGACAAATGAAAACAATGATCGCAAGTGTAGAAAAATTTCACGGTGTCAAATAAAGATAGGATTTATCGATCAGAAAGTGAAAGTGCAATTCCGAATCGTTGACCTGACAGCACATCCCTTAGGG
This sequence comes from Lasioglossum malachurum, assembly GCA_028455605.1. Lineage (NCBI taxonomy): Eukaryota > Metazoa > Arthropoda > Insecta > Hymenoptera > Halictidae > Lasioglossum > Lasioglossum malachurum. Next base: position 11,331,034 of record CM052316.1, on the reverse strand, counting down.
TGTCGTATTCCTACTACCTATCACTAGCTGTGCAGTTCGAGTTTTATTTAAATCAATTTCTGCTCCTTCTCTTGTTCACTGCTCTACCCCGGCGCGATATCAACGCTGCGCTACATGGAATCTACTTCGCGCTCTGATTAGTCTGTGTTTTCGTTAATAATTCCTTAAGAAAGCCGAGGGGCACATTTTTGAAAATGAAAATGTAACTTGAAATGACTGTAGCTCTAGCCTGAAGATTCTTTCCATCATATAATTATTTTTGATTGAGAATAACGAGGTTATAATTCATATAAAATATGTTTTGTAATTTCTCAGTTTCGTACCAAACGGTGTGGTATTTGTATTGTACCTATTGTTATTTACATTTATATTTGTTATTTTCTTCACGTACTAGCTATTCTGTCAAAATTTTTGGCAAAATTTCTTGCAGTAGTTGATATTATTTTACTTTTTGTTAAATTAATGATATTGTAGATTAACTCGTGTAAGATACTAACACTGGCTGCTCTTTACTTTACCGGACTCAAAAGTGCCTTTCTCCTACGAATTATGATGTATTTGGTATGTAATTCAGTAGATTTGTACCCGGCGCGGATGCAGATCGAAGTTTCGAACCTCTAGGATCAATAGTTGTGGAGTTATGGTCGCTTAAAGTTGACCATATTTCCAGTTTCTTGACTTGGTTTGTAGTGACGGTCGCACGCCGCTTACTGAGTTGGTTAGGATTAGGTCAAGAGAGGTGGGCAAGGTAAACGGCTCGCGATCGTCACTACAAACCAATAAAAATGCTCAACTTTAAGCGACGATAGCTCCTCAACTATTGATCCTAGAGGATCGAAACTTCGATCTGCATCAGCGCCGGGTACAAATCTACTGGATTACGTACCAAATACATCATAATTCGTAGGAGAAAAGTACTCACTTTGAGTCCGGTAAAGTAAAGTTTACCCCTAACACTTACTATACCACGGATAAGCCATCCTTTGAACATACAATTCAAGGAGCTCAATCTATATAACACTTTTCATGTTGGACGACATTTTTGCGACATCCTGTATACAATTTCTAGAGATTAATTGAAGTCTTTTCCTGTCAGTATTTCTTTGAAAATGGTCATGGTGCTCGGTCACTTACTGGTACACTCACCCTATACCAAATAAATCGAAACGCGTTCTCCAGAGTCTCGTTAATCTCGGTATATCAGGCTCCTACACTTGTTAAAGCAGAGTCTCAGAGACTCCACGACGCAGGCGAAAAAAGGCATCCGCTCAATGAAATGGTTCCATTGAATGATGATCGGTGGACTAAAGTCAATAAATTGAACGTTGAACAAACTTGCAGGGCATAATGAACTAACAACGTGAATTAAGGACAACCGTATAAATCTCGGGCGAAATAAAATTACCATTTAACAACCTAGCAACGCAAGCGATCCCATTTGGAGGGTAACGCAGGTTGGCGAAGCGCTGATGAATGCCGCGTGTAGACGGGGAGCGAAAAATATTCTTGGCGCTATATTATAGAGGATTAACACGTTCCTCAATGAGTAATGGTAGCGCGAACGCGGCCGCTCTGGCAACAATTAATCATCAGTTCGTAGATGCACGGTTTATAATGTAGATTTATTCCCGCAATAAACCGATACATGTTGCTATTCCCGAGCTGCAAATAATAAACGAGAAATTAGTGAACACTGCAGGTTACTAAATAATAGTTGCAGCTGTCGTGAACGTAATCATACTCCCGCGTTTATTCGCGGAGCTATTCCATCGTGAAAATTATCAAATCGTAGGAAAGGGTAAGTTTATATTAAAACTGATGCTGTGTCGGAACAATATTCTATCTGCTCTGCCGCTCATCCTTTGTCTTTTACATAATTTATTTTGCATTACCACGATTCAAAGCCTTTTCAAGCATTTTCATTAAATTTAATTCTGCCAAAATGGTCCCAGCATTTTCACTGTTGATAATAACACTGCTCTTTCGTAATGAAATTTGTCGAGGCAGGTTGAAGCTTAAATCTGTACCACAGATACGCTTTTCGTTTATTTATTACACAGATTTATCATTACCGACAAGAAGTAAAATTTAGCTTAAGAGTATATAATTCATGTGTATACATAGTTACCTTGAAAAGTTTATGAGGCAATTCAATTATTTAGATGAATAAAAGTGACACAAACATTTAGTTCAAAATTTTAATATGTCTGTTTAAAAAAACTATTCATATTTTTAATAGTCTACCACGTTCGGCTTCAATATTGTATTTTCTCATACACTATTTTTTAAAGATTTTTTACTTTATGGACATTGAATTAGACGCACACACACACACACACTTTTAAGTAAACTTGAATCTTTAATTGTAAGTATTATAGTGATGAAATAGTCATTTCCAAGTTACTAGTAGCGATTGAATAGAAATGAGAAAATCTGATTTATAAAAAAAATGTAAATATTTATAATTAAAGTGCAGATTCAATAATAATATATTAACTGTTACGAAGATTAATAAATGTGATGAAGAAACTTTTGCATCGAAATTGATTTTTATTCACATGAATACACACATATAAAACTTGATGTTGTTGACCAATATTCTGTTCATTGGTCTGACTACTGCTGGTTACTTCCACTTGTTCTAATGCTTTGAAAAGAAATTACATAATTTGTTTGTCCGATTACTTCCTATAAGCAATATTATGAATCACGAAATGCTGAAAAATTGCATAAAATCTGCAGTCTAGTGATCACTAGTAATCCTTGCAAGTAGAAACAGAGAACAATAGGCAGACACGTTAGCGAGGGAATTGAAACGCTCGCGTGTACAATACATATATTCTTTACATCCTTAAAGTACTCGATGCAAATTATACAAATGTTATACAGTTTGTTAAAATGAGACTGCGTATTTTATAGATTTATTACAAAAATGAGTAATTCCCAACAGTAGAAAGATTTTAAAAATTGAAGAATATCAACACTACTGTTAACACACAATAAAACCAAAGAAAAATAAATTCCTATTTGTCTTGTAAATTCTGTTTCGGCGTCATTACAAACAATTTTCACTTTGCATAAAAATTTGTCTCCACTACTGTTCATATACATGTTCGTTCGCGATCATCACCTGCCAAATTAATTTTAGGTGAATGGTTTCTAAAAATGAAAATGCCGCGTTTAAAAATGTTCGTTCGCAATTATCATCTGCCAAATTAATTTTAGGTGAATGGTTTCTAAAAATGAAAAAGCCGCGTTTCGCCCCGAGTCTGCCAGAAGCACCAGAAGCGCAATTATAAATTGCGTCTGTTTGAAATCAGAGAATTCTTTTTCCCGTGGATATTTCATGGCGACTCCGCAGTAGCAACTTGAATAACATATTAATTATCGATTCGACGCGATGGAATGTCGGCTGTGATTCTCCCTTATATCAGGAAGATTCATGGTTCCGGGTGAAAAATGAGTTTCCCCGCGAACGTCATACAAGGACCATTTATAAAATTCAGCTGTTGCTTTTTCATTTTTCCGCGCGTCCAACAGTTTTTACGCTCGTGCATTTACGATGAGACAGGACGCGCGCACGTAACGCGGGCCGAGGCGGTTTTAATTAAATTTCCTTTGCTTGATTTCGAGACCGAACGCGCGCGCTCGTTCCTGGAATAAACAATTTTACGTTACGGAATATACGTATGTATACACACAGTTTATACCGTTGCTATATATCTACCATCGATCTGTGAACGATGGGGGACGACTGCGCGAACAGATTTCTTCTTCGACACGCCCCTTCTCAATTTGCTCACCGGCAAATATACAATAAAATATAGGAAACTCCGCTCTTTTGTTGGGGAAATCCTCCGGTGACCTGTTTCACCGGCTCAAACCGAATTGAAATCGAAGAAAAGCGGATTGACGGAAGAGCGGAAAACTCGTGGAAAAACATTTTCATTCGCACTTTTTTTTTCCACCTCGCCCCATTGCACGTTAATTTAGAAAATTACGCAGCAGCCGCGTATGCGCTCCACGGTCGTAAAAACGTCTCGCATTGTTGTAAATCTATGCAAACCGTCGCACAGTGGATTATTTCCACGATCTGGATAGACAAAATTCAATTTTAGAATTCGATAGTAGAATGTCCACTTAGCAAGGGAATATATAAAAATTATAACAAAAAATAATCTATAATAATGATATACTAATAGTATCCAAAAATCTAATTTACTTCGTTTAATCTTGTGATCCTGTACTATAGCTTTCAAATTCTCTTGTTTTCGCGTTTACCATATCTACCAATGCTATTTAAAAAAGTATACAGGCTGTCCCGTAATTGGTGGTACAAGCGAGTAGGGGCTGATTCTTCGTGAAAAATTGAATCGAAAATGTAGAATAAAATTTTTTCATATGACGCTTTATTTTCGAAAAAAATAAGTTTGAAAATTTGTCGAATACGCGTGCACTTGGACCAGCTTCAGCTCGGATTTCATTGTAGACGCACGGAAGTGCTCTCCTACTTGAAACAGTAAGATAATAAAATCCGTCGAACTGAAGCTAAATCAAGTACACGCGTACTCGATAAATTTTCAAACTTATTTTTTTCGAAAATAAAGCGTCATATGAAAAAATTATTATTCTACATTTTCGATTCAATTTTTCACGTGGAATCAGCCCCTACTCGCTTGTACCACCAGTTACGGGACATCCTGTATATTGTTATCTTCCACTATTGGAGATACATTTGCAAATTTCTTTTGTCCACACATTATGTTTCATTAACATCTTTTAAACCTCCATAAATAGTTAACATGTAATTTTATCTCTATTCCGAACTTTACCTAGACTTTCAACACATTATGCCACCTTATACACTGTTAATTTTTATTTCAATTGAAAGCTGGAATCATAAGATATACGAAACGCTAAAGAGCAGTTTTGTCAAAATTATAAGATCCATTGTTTTTTCCTTGTTTTGTTATAGCTGTCGTGGGCGGGACAGAAATAAAAAATTATGGTCACCAAAATTTTTTCAACGCCACTATATGTTTTTTTTATTACATATTGTTGTAGCTAACGTCAAAAAGAATCCAATGATAATGAAAAATAATGCTAAAATATTTTTGTTCTGCTAGATCGTGAAAATCGGCCATTGTGTTTCGATGGAAATCATGAATGAGTGCACCATTTTCCTTGAAAGTGAACGTGCCTTACAACGAATTTATATTGGATTGATAAACAAACTTCCGATGTGAAAGTAAATTACAATTATGTAAATATTAATGTGTGCTATCTTTTTGTCCCGAAGCTCTGTATATAAATTTCTACTTCAATCGTTAATTGCGATTAACGATTACTTACATTCCTTTCAACTGTAATCATCTCAATCGGATAATTGATTAATGATTAATAGACTGCGGATCTTTATACATTTATAGGAAAATTGAGTAGATGAAATTCAAAATTGTAGGAAAATTTTGAAAATTAAAGATGTCAATATATGATTCCTCATCTATTAAAATTATTAAGGGAGGAAATAGCATTCTATTTGGTTTCTATTTCTCGCAATCGACGCAAACAATTTTTATTTTGCATAAAGATCAGCAGTCTAATGATTAACTGCTGAAATTTCGAAATGAAAAGCGGAATAAAAAAATGTAAACTGAGTTTAGGTGTATTGTCATTTGGTATATAATACAAACTGTGTTTACGTGCTTCTATGTTTTTTTTTCGATGATTTCCTTTTTTAATCACCGAGTGACGATTAGCTCCATCAATCGATTGAATCAGTCTCCGATTTTTCGATGATTTCTGTTTTTAATCAACTATTGACGATTAACTCCATCCATCGATTGAATCAATCGTCGATTTTTTAATTATTACTACTTTTAATCGTACACATTAATCAATCAATCTTGATTAAAATTTTAATCGATGAATGCCCAAAGCTGATTGGGTTTTTATTTTATATTTCCGAGAGTGTGCAATATCATGCTGTAAAACTTGTTCCGTGCAAAAAAATCGGTTATTTTTAACGCTGTCCTTTTTCTATGACATTTATTCTGAACCTGGTGTTCTAATAAAATTCCCTGCGACAATGATTTTCTATTTTTACACGTGAGGGAAAACTTTGATTCGACGGGACGCACCGGAACAAGTTCCGAGACAATAATTGCATCAACGGGTTAATTACAACCCTTCGAGCGTCTCTGTCGCTGGGACCCCTACCGCGCCACTGCGTCAGAGGACACGATGATGCTTATTCACCGCAAAACTTTCCGAGCAAGAAGAAGAACGATCGTCGCGCCGCGCCGGTCGCAATGGGAGATTATTTTCCGCCGTCAATAATGCCTCTTTCAAATTACTAAATCAAATATTAGCACATCGATTAGCCGCCGTTTCAATTGCCTACGAAAGGGGTTCCGGCGAGTTACGCCAATTTCGAATGGCGGAAAAAAAACTGGCGAGAGAGAGAGAGAGAGAGAGAGAGAGAGAAAGACCCGTGCGAAAGCATAGAGAACAATGAGGTCTTGAATTAGAATCGGGGACGTGAGTGGAGGTCAAAAGGTGCAGGTGCTGTGGTTTACAAGCTATAAAATTCAAACGCGCCGTGCGCAATCGTTTGCCGAGTAAACTTTTTTAATTGACTCGAGGGGTGGTTACGTCGAGGCCTCGAGGAAACCAATCGAAATGCTTTTCTGTTACTGTTCGTTTTTACAATCACCCACAATACTATGGTACACCGACAATTTCAGTGAGTATCGCGATGAATTGAGTGGGGATTTTTGTGCAAAATCAAATGTTCGTGCGTCGATTTCAAGCAGACCTGGGTGAAAATATTTGATAAAATATTGAAAATAATGAATCAAACACTCTTGTTTGTATGAAATAGTATTTCAACATTTATTTGACGTCATAGAAATAAATACGTGTGTTGAAAATAGTTATTTACGTTGTGGTAGAGATTAATTAAAATAATGTTTTCAAATGATGTAATAATTATTTGAAATAGTATTTCATATGTGTCTAGATTTCTACTAATTATTTGGATTTTTATTTCTCACGATTAATATTTATCATTTTTATATGATTGCACAATATTAGGTAGTAATAATGTAATCAATGTTTCACAATATTGTCTTCTAAATATCGTAGAATATCTAGTGGAATATCGGAATTTCATTATTACATCGTCACACATCGTATTCTAATTTATAAACACTTGAGTATCATAAATAGACGGTGGATCTTTATGCAAAATAAAAATTGTCTGCATCGATTGCAAGAAATAGAAACTAACTTGAATGTAATTTCTTCCCTTAATGATTTTAATAGAGAAATATTGACGTAATCAATTTGTCCAATTTTCCAACAATTTTCAATTTTATAAACTTCAGCATTTTCGGTCAGTAAAAGGATTAACACTAAACCTACCATCACCGGTTAAAATTACCGGTTCCGGATTTTTTATTTTACGATTATTGATATAATAAAAATAATTTCATAAGAAATAATTGTATAGATATCTTTAGTGGAGCACATAGTATAAGACAATAGGAGCTTTACAATATCTAAATATCTAAATAAAATCAATCTTGTTATTTTTATAAGGGAACATGTACCAGTTACTTTTAAGGCTCGGCAGGTTTAGTGTTAAGTACTGTTAAGCATTCGATGTTTGTTTATATTATTAAATATATTGTTTGTTTACATTATTAAACATGTTGGGATCTAACTAATTACTAAACATTTAAATATTGTATGAGGTATTATATCAATTTCACATCCATAAAATAAATAAAATCATACAGAATGGAAAATTATTCTAGGTCGGAAGAAATGTTCAATTTTCGAGTTAAAATAGCTACGGGTTAAACCTATCAGGAAAGAGCTCTTTCAGTTGTACCCCAGTTTGCTATGATTGAGACAGAACATTCCTGTTTTGCATAAAGATCAGCTGTCTAGTTGTTAGGTATGCTATACTCTATGGACTTCCCTTATAAGTACCGATTTAGATCATTCATAACCCACCAATATGAGTGTCATCCACATTCGCTCGATGCGCACAATTGGGGACTACATGTCACCTGAGTTCTGATGACATGGAAGTGACAACGTCCTAATACCGTCGGGATGGCTCTGTCAATTTGAACTAGACCTCGATATACAATGGATCAAAAACGTATTTGCACGCAGTTTTGTGGACACATGAAAATCCTATTCCTCACTTCCAGCTTCACGTGTCCATATAAAATATTTAGAAAATAGAGTATAACAATAACAACGCGTACGATGGCTGACTACAGAAACAATTACCCTCTAGTTGAGGGTTAATCGTGCACTACCGTACTCCAACGGACGCTAGAACAAATTGTCCCTTTCAAAGTGGCCCGACCCTAAACAGAGGACGTTTCGAGAACAAGGGTTCCCGTGCACGTCCTCCAACAATGTCAGCACAGAGATCTCTGTTCGCAGAGTTGTCGACAACGTGCTCCCAACATGGCTCGACAGGAGCCAATGCGGAGCACGGTAGTCGTCGGTGAATCACCTAAAACGGGGTTAAATTGCCGTAAAACGGTGAACGCTTTCGGTCCGGCCACGGGTCACACCCGGTGGATACCACTTCGGCCACTTCGATATTACAGGGTTTCCCCTGTAACCTCTGTACCTGCTGTACTCTCTTTGATCACCCCCCACCTAACCCTGGGCAAAGTACCCCTCCCACTCCCACTGCTCCCCCCATGCCACCCACCGATTCGGTTTCTCCCACGCCCCCAGCCGAGTTGATAGGTGTCGTGGTCGTACCGAAAGTAAAGTTAGCCGGTTGGAGAAATCAAAGTGGTCTTGTTCCTACCTTCTATCGTATCGTTCGTCTGCTTACACGAGAGCTGTGAACACGTGAGGTTCGCGTAAGCGAGAAGAGAGAGAGCAGTGTGTCTTGGCGGCTGTGGCTTTTACGGGCGACGACGCGACGTGTTCGTCGTCCTGGCTCACACGACGACGCGACGCGCGGCTCCGTACGAAACGAAACGAACGTGGTGGCACATATACAGAGAGCCGAAAGAAGGGGGAGAGGCTATCTTCCGACCATCCATTGGCTCTAATAGGATAATGAAACGTGAATCATGGATGTACGGCGGACGATTATATTTTTATTGTGACCCACGCTCAATTTATTCATTATTTTGTTGAGGCCAATATCATTGGTACGAGGTGTAGGAAGCCATTGCTGGTCGGAAAGCATCGCTCGAGAGTTCCTACGGGATACGAACCAGTACTATTATTATTTTTCATTGCGCGCCCCTCGAATTCGAAAATCAAACTCTATACAGAGTGCCGCGTTCAGCGTCCGAAACGTTGTTCGGAAAAGCGTGGAAAAGTCACTCCGTTTCGAGGGTGACGTCTTTTACGGTCATTGGAAAAGTGCGGATCTTTATGGAAAATAATATTAGGAATGTCTTTCTTTTTCAATTATTTTAGTAGGTCGAAGGTAATGTATCGTTACTTTCCGCTTCTCTTCAACTCACTACTGTTCTAAGTTATTCGAGAAAGTGTTCCAAATCAAACTCGTTCTGTACCATAGAGGATGTCTCATGATGGCCACCAGACTAAAGTGCAATCGTTTTCAAGATCTCAAGGTGAACTTTTGGTTTTTCGAATGGATTGTATGCTCTCGTTCAGCTAGGATTATAGTCAGTTCCTTGACGAATTCGCCGATCTGGATATTATTGGCCTCTCGAGGCCATTCAACGCCATTTTTTGCTGTTCGAATGGAATTGTATGTTTTTGTTTAGCTAGGATTGCATTAGATTGGAAAGAAAGTTCTTGCGGTTTTCAACTATTAAATTCAAATGCACTTATATGTATATCTCAGCTCAAACAAAAAACTTTATTAATCCAAATAAAGACCGTTGCAGTCAATGCACTTTTGCCAACGAGAAACAAGTTTTGTTATTCGAGTTGAATAAAATTCTGGAGTCCGGGAGGCGACAAAATTTCTCACGCAAGAAGTTGTGGAGGTGCTTGAAAAAGTGCTAATCTCGGACGAATTGTAACGTGCGATGAAAAATGGATTCTTTATGACATTCGGCGATGATCGGCTCAGTGGCTAGACCACGACGAAGCTCTACAACACTTCTCAAAGCCACAGTTCCACAAAAGAAGGTCATGGTGACAGTTTGGTGGTCTGTGGCCGGTTAGATTCATCACACCTTCCTGAATCCTGGTGAAACCATTACAGCTGAAAAGTACTGCCACCAAATCGACGAAATGCATGAAAAACTTCAACGTTTGCGTCCACCACTGGTCAACAGAAATGGTCCTATCCTTCTCCACGACAAGGCCCGGCTGCCCGACCGACTCTTCAAAAGTTGAACGAATTGTGCTACGAAACTCTACCTCATCCACCATACTCGCCAGATCTTTCGCCCACCGATTACCATTTTTTAAAGCACCTCGGCAACTTCTTGCGTGATAAATGCTTCGAATCCCAGAGAGATGCTGAAACGGCATTCAAAGAGTTTGTCGCCTCCAGGACTCCAGAATTTTATTCATCTGGAATAACAAAACTTGTTTCTCGTTGGCAAAAGGCATTGATTGCAATGGTCTTTATTTGAATTAATAAAGTTCTGTTTGAGCTGAGATATGTGCATTTGAATTTAATAGTTAAAAATCGCAAGAACTTTCTTTCCAACCTAATAGTAATTTCTTTGACAAATTCGCCGACCTGAATATCGTCGGTTTGAGCATGAGGGTGACGCCAAATCAAAATCAATGATGTTAAGTAGCATTAGTTTTGTTTCCAAAAATACAGCACGTGATGAAATTATTAAAGCCATCGTATAAAAAACATATTTCATAGTTAGTGACGTTACTGCAGGTAGAGACACACGAATTATATTTTATTACTTGACTCACGTTGAAAATGTTTTACGCGACGGACAGTTATACGTTCGGCGTGCAGTCGGAGAATCAATAACTACAACGAAGTTAATCAATATCACTTCGAGTTATACGCGAAACGACTATTTTCAGCAGGCACCAAGGGATTCGTTACTACGAAACCGATGCTTTTCCAATACTCCAGCCCTCTGCGGCCTCTCCCTTTAAAAAGTGAAGTAACCGGCGCAGTCTATCTCACAGGGCGACCATTCCGAATCCATCGGAATGCCCCGGAAACGGCCGTTCGACCACCGTCAATTTCGGTCCGCTCGATTTCCGTTCGGATTCGCCGTCCCGTCGAAAGTTCATTCGGTCTCGCCTGGTTCGGTGTTACGGAAAAATCGACGCTGATTGCGTGCCACGGAAACTTACGCAGGACTGGTTTTATTTTCGGTACGGCTGCGCCCTTTGCGCGCACGCGGAATTATCACTGAGCCTAGTGAAAAATACAGTGGACGACATTTCTCTAACACTACTGGTTTCAATGGAAAATTTTAAGGGGGTGTCTGGGTTTTTCATTTTAAAAATAAAATCTATTTTTCATTTTTTTGAGTAAGGGACTGTCGTAAAGGTCAAGTCACAAACCTTTTTACTTTGTTTTGCATATTGACTTCATTTTTATTTGTGTGTATACCATGTTTTAAGTGTGTTAACAAAGTTATCGGGCTTTTAAAAATGTTCGAATTTCGACTGACTGTATGTCTTCGTACATCGTACACTCCGGGACGAAAAGATAGCACACTTTGAAATATATCTAATTTCTGTTTATTAAACATTAGATATTCAAGTTTTTTTATACACATATTTTTAGTGTGTCTTTCTTAACATATATGAATGAAATGAAACGAAGCTTCTCTCTCATTAACTTATGTATTTTTATTGAATCAAGTGGAATTATTAACGAAATATAGAGGTACAAAATGATAGCACACTTAACGAAAAACTTGAAATATAACAGGATTAATCTTTCTTCTTTTTTTCCCGTAATTTTCAGAATTTTTTAACAAGCTCATAATAACTTTTCGGCATCTATTTACAATTTTTGATACTTGTGTAATTCAATCTTGTTCTTCCTTTAACTTCAATATCGTACGTACTTCACATACACTTACTTTTTTTCCACGACCAATTCTTAACACTTTAGTATGTTGTTTTATTAAATAAGCACGAAAGTAGCTAGTACCCACTTTATCAATTACGTTTTGCAATGAATGTTTGCTCTTCAGTAACTTCTGCACAACTAACAAATGTAAAACTACTATTTGTGCTATCATTTTGTCCCGCTTGTGTGTCCCAATATTTACGTTATCATTTCGAAAATTCTAAAGTAAATATGGTGGATAATATTCAGTACATTGTACAAACATGCCAGAATATGTTAACATATTAAAATATACATTTCCTTCAGTTTAATGTATCAAATGAGGAAGAGTAGATCTTTTTGTCCCGGAGTTTAATAGTCCTTATAGATATGTCGTCTACTGTACAGGTACAGGGAGTATAGAAATTAATTGTCTCGACTAATTAATTTCAGGGTCAGAAGGTCAACAATATTTTGTCATTGCGTCTTATCCTACTCATCACAAGGATAAAAGTGCAAAACAAACCACGGATCAAAACTCAACCACACACACACAATCTCTTAAGAAATTATAATAAAGTTTTTCATTATGAAACTGATTTTATTTATATTATATTTTCGATATATTTCACGCACAAAAAAATAATTTCTAACGGCTTCACCAGTAGCACACTATGCATATAAACTCCATCTGACTGAAAAATGAAAATAAAATATAAATAAAATCAGTTGTTTATAATAAAAAATATTTATCACAATTTTGTAAGAGTACGATAGGATGGAGTTATGACCGATGTGGCGGAGTTTTGCTATGATGATCGCGACATATACTTTCTATACACTCTGTACATGTTAGAGAAAAAATATATTGTTATAGCGAAATGCCGTAATGAACTTACGAGAGAAAATTTGCCAATCCGGAACCGTGAGCCTTTGTTTCTGTGAAACACGTTCCAAACGTTAAATGCACTCCACCGTTCGGAATAATTAGTAGCATTAATGCGCTGCGCCGGAAACAATTAGGAAGTTCTGAATAACAAAAACCGACTGCGTGCCCGGTTATAGTAACATTATTTATTCGACGGAAAAATATTTTCACTGCGCTAAATACTTCCCGCCGCTCGGGGTCTCGGAACAAGGAGATCTCAAGAACAGTTGGAAATTTTAATGTCCGTGCTTTCCGGAATAGGAAAGCATGTTATTTAGATTCGTATAACATGGACACCACGAGATTCTACAATGGGGATATTATCATTTGTGTAATTGTGAACGGACCATTAACTGGTGAAGTATTGTAGGTACGGTGCAAATGTTTAAATGTAGAATTCAAACCACCTTCTGTACTATTAAATTTTATTAATCAATTTTTGAAAATTGAGGCGTGTGGAAGTAAATGCGTTCAATTCTCTTTATGCACGAAATTAAGAATTCATATAATTGCTAATTTAATAAATGCGCGTATAATAATGGTGTTAATGCAATGCTCACAAAAAACAATTGCCATTTCAAGACTAATAAAATAAAAAATCTCTATGTGCTACTTTAAAAATTTGCATTCCGGTTTTGTTAGTTTTCCATTATTGTCTGTTTATATTTCCCTATAAGCCGATGAATTTCGGCTTCAACCTATTATAATATAAATCCAAGTAGACAAAATATAATTTTCCGGACTGTTAAAACAGTCTCGTACGAACAGAATATGAGCGATAACTACTACAAATATTTGTTCCAATTTGGTAAAAATAGCAACGAGTTGTTTACCTTCAATGTATGCGCGTTAAATTTGACCATAAGCTGCGAGCACACGAACTTGATCACAGAATACTCTTGTAACTTTTTTCTCTCCTGTCTTTCATCCTGTTACTAAGCGGTGGCATAAAATTTAAGACAAACAGTTAAAAAATTCTGATGTAAATAAAAATAGCAATAGCATAATAGCTCACGAAAGTACTGGAATAATTACATTTATAATCTTTCATAGAGAAAACGTATATGTTAAACCAAAAGATTGAAAAAAGTGTGAAGTTTTAATCAATAGAAGTCTCAATTTTACGTTACATACAGTATATTTACAATATTTTATATTTTTAATAGAATTCTCTTTTACATAAAGAAGAGTAGGACATAAGAGAGGAGTTGCCATAATTATTTTTAAGAGTAATTATATTGCAAAGAGAGTCCGAATATTAATTTATTCAATACAATATATAGCAAATACGAATTATCGAATGTTAGCCATCTATCATAATGATAATCTTTGAATAAAATGGATCTGAAGGGACGCAGCTGGATGTAATCGAATCTCTTTTATGTAATTCCCAGAGGATCCTAAATTTGGAGAAAACATGCTGCGTGGCAGGCCGTTCTTGTTTCTGGCGAGATAGAAAGACTGTGTTCAATCTTGCTACTGTCGACATGTATTGAAGGCCCGAGGTCGAAGTAAGGGATGTTCGCAGAACGCTCGGATTGATTTGCAGTCGGGGTTACACGAAGCTAACCTCACCTCCCTAATCGATACATTTGTACCTGAATAGTTGGTTCATTGCACCAGGTAGGCCCATAAACACGTACGGACAACGCGCGCACGATATACTTCAAATACTTCAAAACGAGCATTGAAGTATTGGGATGAAACTTATGTCTATGTAGGAGATGATTGTATACAGTGAACCACGAAAGTATTCGAACGCCCTTTAAAACAGAATAACTTTTTTATAATTGTACCAAATGACCTGATTTTTTATAATCAATTAGAAGCATTGATTTATGAAATGATATGCTAAAAAGATTCTCCAACATTTATAATTTACAAGGTTACATGCAAAAATAAAGAAGGCATTTTTTAAAACTTTTTTATTTGGGTCTTTAAAATGAAAATTTAAAATATATGTTTTGTTGATCTATGTTAGTTATACTCATGCTGAAAATTTCATCGAAATCGGTTGACGCAGGAAAAGACGACACGCATCGGAAGATGTACGATTCTGTGGATTTTAAGCAGAAACTGATCAGAAGTCGTGTAAAACTACGATTTTCATCATTTATGATTTCCATGAAGTCTTCAGCATGTGTATACCTACCTTAGATCTACAAAACATATATTTTAAATTTTCATGTGTGTGTGTGTGTGAAGGGCCTAAATAAAAAAGTTTTAAAAAATGCCTTTTTTATTTTTGTATGTAACTTTGTAAATTTTAATTTCTGGAAAAACTTTTTTGCATATCGTTTTATAAACCAATGCTTCCAATTGATTATAAAAAATTGTTTGTTACAATTATAAAAAAAGTTATTCTGTTCTAAAGAGCGTTCGAATACTTTCGTGGCTCACTGTAGATATCTTTAGTAGAGCACGTGTTGCAATAGGAGCTGCACAATCAATCTTGTCTTTTGTTGTAAAGGAACATGTACCTACCAGTTACTTTTAATTTAATTATTTGATTAACTATTTTTGTCATAAATTCATAAAATCCGGCGTCTAATTATATATAGACTACCTGGTATAAACTAAAGATCAAATAGAAATTAAGCTAAACATTCCTAAACAGCATTATTTCACCAAGATTTGTTTCATTCGACGCGCAATTGTACAAACTCCTGATGTTCAAATTGAAGAGGCAAGGTCATAATCGGATAAGCGATAGCAATTAAAATTCTTTGAGTGTCTCTTCCAGAACAGAATAGAAGTTTACATCGCTAATTATCCAGCATAATCCGTGTTCCGCGCGGGCACGTGGAGAACAGCATAGAAATCCCAAGATCGTACAAGCTGAGATGCACTTGAGTTCTAATTTCATGGAAATTGCTATCTTCATCATCTAGATACGCCTTTTAATGGTATGTATTTCCTGCAAAAAACTTTCTAATTCATAAGTTCTCCCATCGAAACGGTGATGTTCTAAAGTGAATTTATTCTTTGAATTTTAAGGATAATTAAAGAAATATTAGCACCCTTTAGCGCCATAACGGAGACTATTAAATTATAATTTCAACTACATATTTGGATTTGTATAATTTCAGACGAAGAAAAGCAACTCAATGAAATTTTACAAATTCGAACGAAGTATAATAAAATAAGGTCCTTGCAAAATTGAAATTCGATTGCAATCTTTTAAATTGATGTTACAAATAAATTAAAATTTAATGAACTTTTAATTTTGTGGAGTAGTTTATTTAGAGTGTGATTACTAACGAATTCTAGCGTATCGTTCGCATCAATTTAACTCGTGAGCAAATTTTCGATTTTAATTACATTTCCGTTCAATGGAAAGACATTGATTAATTTAATTTGATCAGTTCGTATATATTACGATCTATTAAAGAGTAAATGTATTGCTTTAATTAGAAATCAATGTTTAGTTAGACGTTTGTAGCTATCGCAGATTAATTCTGGCTCATCAATTTTGATTGACTAGTAATCACCTCTGGTCAAATATTGCAATTGACGATATAATTAGTTGCTTTATTCAAAATTAACCTTTGACATACTGGGAGAAAAAAATATTCAGGTTAATCGTTTGACAAATCACTTAAAATTGTACTGCGTTTATATACAATCATTTAACTACCTACACTAGAATGATTTAGTTCCAGCTAGATTTAATTTACAATGAATGTTTAGAATTTCGCGTAGACCACGAATTTATTAGCCAAACAGGTTTAATTGCCAGTTAAATACAAAAAAGACCATGTTTCCGATTTAACTGATATAAAAATGTAATTGCACGAATGTAACATTTATTGAAATTCGTTGTAAAAAATCACTTAGCATTTGGAATCTCACTGAACAAGAAAAACACTAACGATGTCACTAATTAACACACAAAGAAAACTATTCCTCTATTATACTTTCGTAACGAATTTTTCGAAAAAAATTTCGGGACAGTAGCGATAACAAAAGCACGCTTTGTTCGCACAATTAAAAGTCAGCCATGGTAGAGTCAAAAATTTTCGCCTACAATATCTCCAGAATCATCAGCGTGTCGAGGATTGACAAATTAAAAAGAGCTTGTAGATATCGCGTTAATAAAAACCGTTGTTAGCAGCTCGAAAACATTTTTGTGGTGAAAGCTTTTGTAAAAAATGCTTTGTTTACGGCAGCACATAGAAAAATACATCGTGGCAACCAAGTTCTGTTACATCAGAAACAAAAAATAACGGAGCAGTCACGTATATAAAATCGCTTGTTAATATTCAATGGCAGTAGCATGACATTTTAGGTGCCACAATAATTTAGTGGTCTGGTAATTGCTGAGAAATCGATATGACGATATTGGCCGGGCGGTTACCAATTTCTACAACTGACACAACGACACTGGCAACCGTATGTATAATTAACGATTCGTTAACCCGAATTAAGCATGGGGGATCATAAAATTGTGGCATCGTGCGATATTGGAACGATAAGCGACACGCAAGAAGATAATAAGGAAAATACAATTTTCCGTGTTGTTGTAGGTGATTTAAATGCGCATATTCTTAATGGTATGGTTTCAAATTTCAATACTGTTTGCTAATTCTGCACAGGATGCGTAACTAATTACGATCGGCCGATATTTGCTGTCAGTTAATTAGGGTAATCCTCTTTATTGATAACGTACTCCAAACAAATACGAAATTATATGATAATTATCTCACACACTCTTTCTCTCTCTCTCTCTCTCTCTGCGAGGAGAAATATTATTCAATTCTGATACAGCTTTTAATAACGTGATGAGTGTAATAAAGTTTAATGTAAAAATGGTAAAATGTAAAATGTATCCGTTCTTTCTTTGTTTTTCTTAAGTTTTCAGTTCCATAAGTGGATCTTTTCGTGTCCTTTGTTTTCTATTTTTGTTACTGTTATTTTTTGTTTACTTTTCTATTTAATTTTTGCCATATCTTCTTATTTTATCTATAATACTTTTTATCCAGAATCGTATCCTACCTACTTACGTGCATCGAATAAATACCTAACCTCAAACGTTAGCCTGAAGTGAAACTCGTTTCTCATCCTAGTTGCAATTCACACCGCAGTATTAGGGACAGTCCTAGTGATTTTTGTGCCGTAGTAATGAGCTCCTCCTTCACTTTAGTGTACGCAATGCCGAGGGTTTAATTTTTTTATTAAAAAGGCAAGAGAAGTTTCTTTTCATATATTATTATATCGAAATAGGTATCTAAATACTCTATAATGCTCTATAGTCGCAAAAAGGTCGTACACGATGAATGCAAAAAAAATATCTCCTCCACTGTAGTAATCTGATCTCGGTTCGGATCAGTCGCAGTCGCCGACACAATTCAAAGGCTCGCGCGTCCTCACAATGTAATACCGATATAAAAATTATTTTATTACTACTTATTTTTTTATGAAACTTTCACCAATATATTTGTGGCATTTTTCTGATTAAAATAATACCAAACACGATATAATTTCGACTGTATTTAGTGATTTAATCGACGATGAAAGTTTCGGGCGCAAGGAAGGACAGCGTGTGGGAAAGAAATACACGCGGAAAGTCGCAGTTCGCTTTGGCTGCGCGCGGTATCTCTTTACATAGCTGTCCTTTTCTACGTTAGGCTCTGTCTTTGAAGCTCAAAAAAATTAATGTCCGTCTACGAACTTTGTAAACGAACCTCCCCAAGGCTTTTGAGACTATAGATGATTTAGTGTATAAAGAATATACAATCATGTGAACAGCAGTCCTTTGGTGATCGAGATAGAAGAAAGATGGTCTTATTTTAACCTTTTATGAAGAGAATGTTCTTTCCAAATCCTGAGATTATAAAAATATGAGAATGATTGATAATTTTGTTTGCCTTGCCAACGAGAATACATTCTCATTGAATTATACAAATTTATCCAGTTCAAAATATTTATTTTTACGTATTTTAATCTCATTGGGAAAAAATACCGCAGTTGGAACGTATACCCGAAGTTATAGGTACATATACCCTACCACTATTTCAACAGGAGTCTGTGAAAGCGATGATACGAAGAAAGTTCATCACAAGGCAATATTTGGAATCGCAATCCAATTTCGCCGCGAATAGCCGGCAAGAGCAGCACGAAAATTTTCGGTTAACCACACGGACATAATGACTTGCAGGGTAATCGACAAACCCGAAAATACTTTCGAGCTGCGCGGCCCCGTTTCCGGCTTGGTATTCCGCAGAGAGGAAATTTCGCAATGCTGGCTGGCCAATATAAGGGTCAATTTAGCCTGCAAACGTTATCGATTCACGGCGGGACACCGTCGGCATGTTTTTTGCGGCTCGACTCGGCGACCGGCCTCGTTAAAAAGCTTTCTAATTAAGTAGAAGAGAAGAATGTACCGGCGCGGCGGCGACACGCTTCGCTCGCGAAACGGTCGTATCGCTGCGGGGGTGACAGGGTTGCGAAAGGGGTTGGGAAACCGACGAACGACAAGTTTATTACGCCGAGAGGCTCGAAAGTTTTGCGACTAAACGGTAAGAGGTATTCGTGGATCGTCCCTATACAGGATCGTCGGGGTAAATTCGGCAAAGTCATTGGATGAAGAAAAACCTTTCAAATGCCAGCTAAATGTCGGTACATTCTTTCGTCAGATTGTACCAAAGTCAGAGATAAAGAGATAGGATTACATTTCTTTGTGTTTCTATATGACATCAGAAGGAAATGTACGCGGTGCTTCAAACTTATGAGTCGAGACCACATAGCGTTATTCTGCACCTCTGGATAGATGGAGATCGGTTTAAAAAACGGACTAAGAAGTATAAAATAATTTAAATAAAAATAAATTTTTAAAAACGGACTAAAAAGTATAAAATATTATTTTTCCAGCCCCATACAGGTTCCTAACCCCATACAGATCGTGAATTTTTAATAGCTATGAGAGGAAATACTTAATTGATAATTGATGCATGAATAGTTCATCTAAGTCACTAACAATTTTATTGCACTGCAAATGATATTAACTGTTGGCAGCTACTCTCTACACTCCTTACTATTATCTTGCGCCCCACGTTTTTCGTTTTAAATCTTACAAGTGTTTTCTCTATCTCTCATAGCTATTAAAAATTCACAATCTGTATGGAGTTAGGAACCTGAATGGGGCTGGGAAAAATGATATATTTTATACTTTTTAGTCCGTCTTTAAAAATCTATTTTTATTTAAATTATTTTACGCTTTTTAGTCCGTTTTTTAGAAACGTGGTATTTTTAAAAAATTTATTTTTATTTAAATAATTATTTTCTGCTTTTTTTAGTCTTGTGTGTGTGAAATTTTTAAATTTGTGACAATGAGATTATAACAGCGACATGTAGTAAATTTTGACCTTGCAATTCAATGCTGAGGTCAATTTTGTGATCCACTTTTCTACAGATCTCCACAGATCCAGAAATGCAGAACCGCGCTGTAGTGGTTCTAGCATTCTATTTTTTTTTGTCTGTGAGTCTATGTATGGTTTCATTCGCGTACTTATTGAACTATAAAAGAGCCACGAAACGAAAAACGATTACCCTCTGCCTGAGACACTTTTCTCAGGATGGAAATGAGATAGCAATTAGGCGGAATCTCCGTGGAATTGAATGGAGAAACCAGGGAAAAGGTAAAAGGGATTTCGACTTGGCTCTGCGAAGCCCGAGGGCTGATATTCGTTAAGTATTTGCCAGTGTTAAACTCGTTCGCTTGCAAACACGGGTTAATTGTTTCTCTTTCGTAGAGAAAAATGAATTACAAATTGCGATATCGGTGTATTTTTGTCTGAACGGTTTTATATTCCGGTTTTGTTGACCGTGTTATTGGTTTGCCTTTTCCATCGCTATCTCTCGTTACCGAATGGCAACCGGCTACACACGTTTCGGTAAGTCCGTCGGCTATGACTAGATTGCGAATCTTTATGCAGAATAAAAATGGTCTGCCTCGATTGTGGAAAGCAATAAAATAAGGATTGATTTCACCACTTCATAATGTTAATACGATGAGAAAAACGTACCGATATTCTTAAATTTGATTAATTTTTTACTGTTTTATACTCAGCCGATTTCAGCGTGAATACATAAAAATCCGTAATTTAGGTATTATTATATTGGTTATATATATATATATATATATATATATATATATATATATATATATAACTGGACAAAAAAAATTGTTCTTCTATGATATTCCTCCTTCGATACCATTTAAATTTTGCCATAAATATTTCTTGTGCCATTAAAAATAAGGGAGATATTTAGGTGGCCTCCTTTGGCTGAGACGCCCTGTATGTATAATTATAAATAAGTGGAATAAATTATGGATTCCATAACTCGAATAAAATTTAAGTTGGAAAGATAACAATATTCTTAAATTCTTCTAGAACATATTATTCCCATGAGGAAAAGTCGAAAATTATCGTTGCAATCAACGTATAATACTAATTTTGTGTAAGCAGGTAATCTTTTGCCACTTCCACTTTATTCGTTCCGTGCGAGGTCTTCTGTCGTTCACCATACCTTAACGTCGCGCCTCAGAGTGCTCTATCTTAAATTGCTAAAAGCATCATCAGCCAATGAAGTATCTATCATAAATCACAGAGGAGCGCCTCCAATCCCTCAAGCAACGCGCTTTTTGTTGTCCCCCTTTGGCAAGGCTAGAAAATTGCCCGGAAATTTTTCGCCCATCTGCATTCGACGTTGGCAATCTTTGAATTTTTCACGACGCCAAGAATGTATTGATTAACGACAGTCAACAAGTCGCGCATCTTCAGAAAAAGTCTATACATGTTTTCCTCCCGTACTCCTTTTGCGATTGGCTGACACGAGATCGAGAACCGGCGAAGCGGAACCAAAAAGGAAATTGTAAAGCGGAAGGCAGCAAAGTAAAGGCGAATTTATATCGCTGGCACAATATGCACTTACTGTGAATCCAAGAGAGAAGTGTTGGAATATTAATTGGAGAACTGCCTATAGTTAAACTATGATCATTTGGTAGAACAATTATCGTACTACATTCAATTTGGACTCATTTAACACTTCCTTCACTTTATTCTAAGATTTTTGTCTGTGAGAACTTTAAACAAATTTTTCGTGATTGAAACTATCATAGAACTTGTTCCCTATGTTTGTTCCATAAAACTGTGAAAAAAAATTCGTACATAAATTTTTAAAGAGTCGATACATAGAGGAGCCTTCAATATTCGAATCTATGGCAGTTTTATTCAGAAGATAAATGATTCAATCTTTTTGGAGATATTTGAATTTGCAACAAAAATTAACACTGTTTTGCGGAAGTAGAGGCTGCAAGCTTCAAAATGAGCGCTGGCTTATGGTTGTATTATTTTTCCGAAATGTAGAAAAACGACGAAAATGATCGCAGTTCAGGTTTAGACTTCCCATTACCGTTTCACTGTTGCATTGTGCGTGGATCGACTAATTAATTCATCAGAAATGGAAACTGATAGTACTTTGTTCACTAATCACTTTGAATGATTATTTTGGATAGAACCCAGTTGTGAAAATAATCTTTAATTTAACTATTAATCTCCAAGTGACAAGTCTGAATCGCGTCGTAACGACAATTTACTAGAATCCATTTCGTTGTTCACGATGTTTTTGCAGTGTTCCCAATCCATTGCAACTGTATGTTTGTAGCAAAGCAATTCCCGTTAACTGGCCGGCAACAAACCTGCGCAAATTGGAATGATGTTATTAACCTAATTACGTGACGCACTTCAGCACAAAATCGTTTGTGTGTCCACGTTGCAGCAAGTTGCACATGAATGGAGAAGATCTGCGTGTATCTGACTTCTCGTTCGATGAAATGCTCATTTCTATTATTCAGTAGAATTACCAAATCAGTCAAAGTAACTCGCTGTGCACTTTATAATATCAATAATTGTTAAACGAAAAGTGTGAAATGTAATTCGACAATTAGTGTTGGAATTCAATTTGACAGAATTTAACAGGAATAATGATAGAATATAACGAAACACGATCGTTTAATAAACACTGAGATCTAATTTTCTATTGAACTTTAAGTGATATAAAAGTATATTTAAGAAATATAGGTTTAGGGATGGGATCAAGTTCAATATGTACTCACGAATCCGAGTCAATTCAATAACCAAGTTTCATTTCATGGGTTTCGATTACTACTTAAAAGCAATAGTGTTTCATTTCGGATACGAAATAAGTACGGATGTTTTTGTTGGGATTTTTATGCGGGTGTAGCTATTTCCATGAAGCTGCGACAGCTAGATGCTGCCGAATAATGCAAGTTACGCTTCGTAAACATAAAAATAGGACTTTTGAGGGTGATCGCGGCCTCGATTGATCTTTTATCTAGCACTTCTGACTACTGAAAAGTTCAACCTCTGCATGTGCAATCTCTTGCAATCGTGCAAATTTTTCAGAAAATACTACAAATATGTAATACGTGCATATTGATTTTTTAAAGAAACGCAAATTCATATATAAAAATAATTATCTAATTTCGTTTGTAATATTTCAACCGTTCAAAGATATGAAACCCTTTAATGATCGATACAGGTTAAAAGCGGGCTAAACCTTAGGGCACCGCAGTGCAAATACTCAAGCAAAACTTGTAAAAAAGTGCTATTGGTCGAAGGGAAAGCTCTTGAGAGCTAAGTGAAGGATCCATTCAGATCTCGAGCCAAGAGCTTTCGGCTCTACGTTTGATTTACGAGCGTAGCAGAGCTCGGTTAAATTAGCTATACTCGGTGTTACGTTTATGAGACGGAAAAAGAATACACGGAAAAGTGTACTAAGGAAAGTGTACTTTATGCGAGTGCGATCTTTATGCAAAATAAAATAGCTAAAATGCAAGACACAGGAGCCCAGTAGAAATATCAGAAATAAGTGTAATTTTTATGTTGTCACAAAAGCCAACATTACCGACAATTAGAAAGTTTGCGATTCCCGTGATAAAAAAAGCACTGAATTCAATATAGAATTTCGAAATGAGTTCCGCAAGTAAGCGCTTCAGAGGCAGTTCAAGATTCATAAATTATTAAGTTAAGTGGTAAGAGAAATTTCAAAGCGTTAACTAGATGACTAATATTATTTACATCATGGCATGGAACATGTAAATTGAATATTCTAGGATCATTTTCGAGCAGTTTTGTAGCTGATGTTGATGGATTTATCGATCTCGTGAAAGGTTAATGTTTACGTCATAATTCAGACATAATTTGAAGCTGTAGTTGCTTTCATTTTCAAACTATTATATACGATTTCGAATTCAAATAATCGATGTTTTTAATCGATGGTCAGTGCGGAATGTCCCTTAACCAAATAAATCTCATACTTTGTACAGTTGCATCGAAATCGAAATAAATATACAGGGTGTCCTGTTTAAGTAAGATCAGCAGGATATCTCGGAAGGCGTTGTAGTTATCAAAAAAGTGTTCGTACAAATGTTGTTTGGTATGACGGGCTAAATTATGTAGTATTCATTGTTTTCTTGTGGGTGTAGTGGTGGAGGAGATCTGAAGATCAATCTATTTTTTGTTAATGGAATACTATACTTTTTTCTTCAGAAAATAATAGCAGGTGCTGAGATAAATCCAAAAAGGTGCTATATGATATTATTCGACACTACTCAGCAGCGGCAGCTGTCTGTCGGCCGTCGGTCGATGCAGGATGTAAGCTAACGATCTACTTTTAATCAACTCTTTTTGGATTTGTCGCAGTACCTGCTATTATTTTCTGAAGATAAAAATATTGTAAGGTGGAGTGGGGTAAGTGCGCACTAGTCTTCGCAAAGTTGGACTTCAAACTGATGTATTTTCAGTCTGGTATGTAAAAACCTAACGCTTTTGGTATGAAACGCTTGCCACAGTTTTACTGATGAATTAGTAGTATTATGTAGGATTCTAATTTTGCTTGAAAATTATCATTTTGAGAGGATATTGTACAAATTGTCAACTACTACGCACTTGCCCCGAAAATGGGGCAAGTGCGTCTCTGAGAGTTAAAAATGCTTTCAAATCTTGTTTGGGACGAGAAATAAATTATTATCAAGTCTGTTTCATAATGATTCTTATTGCATTAAATTATATTGTTTAGTTTTATAGTTATCCATTTTTAAGCAAACAAATATTATACTTTTATACTGAAATATGAAAGGGGATACGGTGATGTTGAAACAAAGTTTAAAAATGCTTTCGAACATTGTTTCAAGTGCTACAGGGCAAGAAAAGAATGATTAGCAAGCCTGCTATAAAATGCTTCTTATTGCATTAAATTATATTGTTTAGTTTTATATTATCCATTTTAAAGCAAACAAGTACTTTTATACTGAAATATGAAAGGAGATACAGTGATATTACAACAGTTTAAAAATGCTTTCGAATCTTGTTTCAAGTTCTACGGGGTAAGAAAAGAATGATTATCAAGCCTGCTACAAAATGCTTCTTATTGCATTAAATATATTGTTTAATTTTATAATTACCAATACAGTACGCACTTACCCGACCGTGATAGTACGCACTTGCCCCGTGTACTAATATTTACGGGGCAAGTGCATCTTAGTGTTTCTCTCTATAAATTTAAAAAAATACAATAAAAACGGTTTATTTCATGTAAACCTTCATCAATATTTGTTGTACTTACCTAAAATAACAACTCAGAATGTATTAATAACTTGTAAACTATTGCACGTTCAGGGTAACCTCAAAGTTGTACGTGTACCTCGCACGTGACCGTGGCATTGGTTGATTTAAGCGAGGAAAACACCTTTATTCTTGGGCGACATCTACGTCGAATAGTTCATACTAACTTATAGTACATTAATAAATGCAAGCTAGAGAAATTTCGTTCACATTATAATAAAAATAACCAATTAATGCACTTGCCCCGTTTGCGCACTTACCTGACTCCACCTTACTACAGCTTTTCTTCAGAAAATAATAGCAGGTACTGAGACAAATCCAAAAAGAGTTGATTAAAGGTAAATCGTTAGCTTGCGTTTCTGCATCGACCGATGGCCGACAGCCAACAGCCGCTGCTTAGTGGCGTAGAATCGGCTGTCGGTCGATAAAGAACGTAAGTTAACGATTTACCTTTAATCAACTCAGAATAATATTATATAGCACCTTTTTGGATTTGTCTCAGCACCTGCTATTATTTTCTGAAGAAAAAAGTATAATATTCCATTAAAAAAAAATAGATGGATCTTCAGAACTCCTCCACCACTCCACCCACCAGAAAACAATTAATACTACGTAATGTAGCCCGCCATACCAAACAACTTTTGTACGAACACAATTTTGATAACGACAACGCCTTCCGAGATATCCTGGTGTTTTCACTTAAACGGGACACCCTGCAGATATTTGCAATCCATTAAAGTCATTTATTTGAATAATGGTGCCCCTAAGAAATAGTTCTAACATTCGACATTGCCTCTGGCACGTGGTCAAAGAAGCTTAAACCAATATTAGCTTATAATCTGCTCGTCCACGTGATCGGAATAGGTGAAAGCGTTAATGACGAGATTAGGGGAGCGTCTTGGAGCTCGCAAGTGCAATGATGATAGCAGCCACGACTAATTACGCTAAACACACTGTTGCGTTCAAGACCAAAATATGGAAACGCAGTCGTGATCTGGGATTAAGGGGAGCACAAACGGTAACGAGCAAACAAGCAGAAAATCAATTCCGCCGATGCACCGACAGGCCTGTCCTGGTTGTCATAATTCACTGAAAGCGAAATGAAACGCGCTGACGCGCTCGGTTCACGCGGACCGTTTAGCTTCGCACAAAAGAGACCGTCCCGAACCGCTATAACAGGGTTATATCACGCAACCGCAGACGTGTTCAAGTGGTTTACTATTTTTCGAAACGAATCACTGAAGAGCCGTCAAAGAGGTACATTCGAATACACATTGTTTGAATATATAGATAATATCGAAATTATTCCATCCGATCGTTTTTCCACTTTTTAAATGCAATGTTTTCGTTGAAATTGTATACGAATATGTATGAAGGACGTTCATTAGCATGAGCAAATTTAGTGACGTATGAAAACCATTAAGTTGTGCGTCAGTTAATTGACTGTACAATGTACGTGTATCGAGGAGCTTGTCAAAGTTGATTTTTTTTTTAAAACGAACAACAAGTTGCATAACATCCTGTATATTAATATTCATGACTAGGTTTTATATTTGATGCATTTATGACAAAAAAGAATAGACGAATCCAACTACAAAACTTGACATTTCATGTCAACTCATCAATTTCGCAGTACACATTCTGTTCGACGTGCTTTGCACTTCTTTTAATAAGTCACTGTATGGGGAATTCAAAACACATACATAACATGTTACGTATAACACATACGATGAAATTAACGAGTCTCGTAGTACGTAAAATTTCTTATATACCGCTATGAAAAATTCCATTCTTATTAACCGACTAAATGAGTTTCATAAAGACTGTCCCTCGGTTGTAAAAGAAACGCATTCTCAATGAGGAAAAGTGAAGATTAAGTATTTATCTGGCGACGTAAAAGCTTCTTACGAGAGCGGATAATCGTACTTTTAATTTGTCATGGAAAAAGCGAAGGAGATAAAAAGGCAACCCTCCATTTGTAACGTAGATTTGTGTTTTTAATTAAGTAGAGTACTGTCACTGTACGAAACCGACCATTGTTGACAATAATGAGACTGACGTAGCCTAATATCATAATATTTTACATGGTTATCCAGTCTACATATAGTCGCCGCGGAAAGTATGTTAACACATCTCAGGAATGCATATTTTGTATTTCAAATCAATAATTTGGGAATTAATCGAAAATATATATTATGTATATTATTTAATATAGTATCAACTAGTATGTGTAGCACCAAAGATGACGTAAAAGTATGTACATACATCTACAGTCGCGTCGGTAAGTAAGTTAACGATCAGTAACTTGTACAAAAATTGAAGAAATGGATAAGAATGTATATCTTATAGGACATTCTCTTATACGTATATTTAAAACTTCCACATTATGATGTGGACTTTATTTTTCTTTTGTTTACTTGTGAATTATTATGTTATTTTTGTACGTCCATCTGTTCATTTTATTATTATACTAAATATATAAATTATATGTCATCTTTGGTGCTACACATACTAGTTTGTACTATATTAAATAACATACATACCATATATTTTCGAGATTAATTCCTAAATTATTGATTTAAAATATACAAACTATGCATTTCTGAGAGGTGTCAACATACTTTCCGCGGCGACTTTTCCGCGTATAAGATAGGCAAGTGGAAGTAATTATGTGCTAAATCCATGTTTATCTAGCCGCTCGTTAGAAACGGGAAAATGAAACAGTTGATTGGCAATTCAAGTCCCATATGACCGCTTTCGGGAGGCCTCGTTCGATCGATAGGTCGCGACTCCAAGTATGTGTAAACATAATTTCGGTAGTGCTTACGAGCTCTTTCATATCGGCAGTCTAACCGGGGGTAGAAGGTGAATGTTGCGGGAAAGATTTCGTTAGAGATTACCCGAGTTTATTGACTGAAAGTGCCGATCAATAATTGAGTGGATTGAACGAGTATTGAATATTCTTCAAATTGCATTGCGCATCCGAGCAATCTCAATCTTTCACGAATGCCTCGATAGCTGTCCTTGAGCTCGAGTGAAAAGATTCGATCAGTGGGGAAACAGATGGCTACCAAACTCTCTTCTCGAGATATTCCTCCGCTTCGAGATACTTTTTACCGTTTTACAACCCCTGGCAAAGAGTTTTCGATCGCATTTTAAAATCGCATAATTTTCTTAAAGGTAAACCAAAGGTGATAGGATCGTCGATTTTAATTAAACTTTTTCTGGTGAATCTAGAGCAAAAATAAGCTAACCCATGTCCGAGCGTTTTCGACAATAGTCGTATTATCAAGATAATTGATATACCTCAAGTTTAATTATAATCGTTAGTTTACTAAGTAACGGGTGAACGAAATTTTGAGAAAATTTTATTTTTTACATTTTTTCTTCGCAATTCTAACCAGTAGCAATTTTCTCAAAATTGAATGAATTATGAATAATGAATTACGAATTAGGGCTCCATTTTGATCTCTCTCCCCTACGTATACACGGACTGCCGCCCGTTAAATTAATTTTGAGTGACTGATCCAAATGGAGAGCAAGTGGTGTTTGATGATTCGTGTCGTACGATTTACGTCACGAATGTTTAACGGAATAAATCCAGCTCTCTAGGCACATTTGTAGAGGGTTACACTCTCCGCGTGCCCAATTTTATCGGCACCATCGAATTGTACAATAAGGAATACCTACCTACCACGTCGATGGCGGTGATGAGAGACTGTCGCAATGTCATGATTGTTGTTTATCCGTTAACGCAATCAATATACTTTCGGAGAAAATGTAGCTGGCAACTATACCTTTCCAACGGTGTATAAATTATTTTGTGTAATTCTCATTCTATGAAATTGTACAGCTAAGAAACAAAACGTGTCCCAACCTTTACGACAGTCCCTTACAAAATTTTCCACGAGGAGGCCCGGACGAGTTCTTTGCCGCTGCTCCGTCATTCAATTTCTGTCATCAAGGTGATCAATTAAATGAACTTACCCTTAAGCTCCATGTCCGTGACCTGATCCGCTTTGTAGGTGGCCATCTTCCTGCGATCGCCAACGATGAAGTAAATATTCGTATATTCGTCGTCGTTATTCCCGCCGGTTCCGTTCCTCGCCTCGAGGTCCATGGCCAGGCGAATAATTTTGGCCTTGAACCGGCTTCCGCTTCTCTCTGCTCGACCTTGCGACAGCTTGCGAAGCGACCCGGCCTTGCTACTATTCGGGGCTGTGAAACAGAAAATCCAACCACGATGTTAGTCAAGTTGCTACCGTTTCACTTTTCACGGATACCATTGGCCGGGGACAGGATGAAAAAGGAGCATACGAGGTCACGCGAAAAATAAAATGTTGGCCAAACGATAGGACTAGACTGTATGTTTAAAAAGTGAAATGAATAAAAAGAATTTACCAGTTTCGTTTAAGGGAGTAAACTACTTTTCCATTTCTCGATAATACAGAAATGGCGTTTTCAGTAGTCAAAAGTTCTATTTTTTCGTTTGCGAGGCGTAATTTGCATTATTCGGAAGCATACAACTATTTACAAATATGTATAAAATATTGTAAGAAAACGTACCGTGTTGCTAATGACCTTTAATATTGAAGCGACATTAAATAAAAAAAAAAGTATTTTCATAGTTTCTTCATACAAGTATTTTCATAATTTCATAGAATAGGACTTTTGAGGGCGATAGCGCCCTAGATCGTTCTTTTATCTAGCGTTTTTGACTACCGAAAAACCCCATTTTTGTATTATCGAGAAATGAGTCCTACCGCCGTAACATTCCGACAATATGTGGAAACAATAAAACGTAGATTGTCCTATGACTGTAGATGAGTCGACGGTGCGAGAGGTCCAAGTTACTTCCTCTATCTATCTTCGTGTAATTTAAGTTTTCGATTCTTGCATCATGTACGTACACGGAGATCGATGGACTTTTCAGAACTCGATTCGTCTCTCTTTCTCTGCATCGCCGATAGCGGTGTCACGACTACATGAAGGGTCATTTTGCACGAGCTACAGTTGATCCAGAAACTATTTCTGCACTAGTGCACCGATATACCTGGACCCATTTTAAAGCTTGAAGCCTCTACTTTCGAAAGCCATCGTTCATTTTTTGGTTCAAAACGTTACAAATTGAAATATATGTAAAGAGCTCATAGAATGTATCGTGACTAAACCATCGGAGATTTAAAGTTAAAATAATTTTTTATAAAATTATCCGAACGATGGCTCTCTCCATTACCGATATATGTGTTGCGCATGTAAATAGCTCAATTTAAAACGATCCATATAAAATTCTTCATAGAATTATTAATTTGAAGTATACAGATATGTTATTTAATAATTATTAAAATACAGTTAAAAACTATGAAGAATTGTATATTGTGTTGAAAATGTTTAATTATCACACTGTAAAAGATATCTTTGGAATCGTGAACACCGTTTAGAAAGATACAATAATCTATCGTAAAATTTTATAGTAACTTTATTCATGGATGTAGAACCGTTCCTTATAATCATTAATGCAGCGTTCTCTGATATAGGAATCGTTAACGATCCAAAGTGTGAATATGGTAATGAAATCCGAAATTAACGTGTTGATCACATAATCATGAAGTTCGATTACCATCAGGTGGAGAAATGTTAATTACTCGTATATTACTACGTGTCCTACTACCTTCGCCATTAGAATCACCTTCTCACTACGAATATCGTGTAACATCACGAATTTTGAACTTGGCCGCATTTATTATACAACGACCCTCGGTTGCTTTAGTTTGCCACTAAATGATGTAATCGTGTTCAAACTTGCAATGCATCAGCGCTAATACTGCTTCCATCTAACCACCGACCAGTGCAGACATATCTCTCTCTCTCTCTCTCTCTCTCTCTCTCTCTCTCACATCTCAATACAAAAGTTAGTAAACCTTACAGCTCAGTTATGGTTGACTAAGCTATAGTGAACTACTCCTCAGAGTGTCCACGCTAACACTAACCACCGTTTTAGTAAACATTAGAAAAAGCTGAAGGAGGCAGAAGTTATACTGTTTTTTGCAAGCAATATAATGGTACAGTAGGACCTCGATTAACCGGATCCCGATTACAAATAAATATCCGTTTAAATGTAATTATATTATGAAGGGAAATAAATTTAAAAAAATAAAAAATTTATTTTGGAATCTAATGTACATTTTAACATAAATATAATGTACATTTTAGGCCTTAATTTATCCTACTGAACTACTGAATCTGTAACTTTTTTTATCTATGGGACACTACGTATGTATTTTCCTTTTATAGCATATGATAGCGTGTGCCAAAACGAATTCATTCGTATAATCATCTTCAAGGTCACACAAGGTCAGGTCTTCACTATTACAACAGTCTTTGTCTTTGTCCCTAATAAATTTTTGGTAGAATCAAAAAATTTACTACATTTTTTTAATACTGAAATATTGTTAATAGAATAACACCAAGAACCTATATTTATTGCGTGTCCACATTTGCAACAGAAGAACCCAGAAAATTTACATTCGTTTTGTGTCTATTATACATTTGCATTGTATTTCAGATTTCAGTACAATTAAAAAAAAAAACGAATTCATATTTAGCATAATCTGTTTGAAATCTTCACGGCGATTCTAATTCGTTATCGTACGGAAAAGTGTTGAAAAATAATGAAGACATGGTCGTACACAATCGAAATCAAAAACTCAGCAACATTGAACTAATAAATTCGTTGGGAGACATTTTCGGACGTCGACTGATTTAAGACGTGTGTCTGCTAAATGATGTTGTAGTGACCTAAGAAATGGTAATCAAATGGAACTATGTCAGGCGAACAAGCTATCAGTCAGAGTCCCTTCACTATAAGCATCACGACCATTTGGGTGGCTTCAGTCACGGTTTCTCCGAGATTGAATGTAAATAGCGTACATTGCCGAATATGCAGTTTACTAGGTGCCATAGTATACAGTATACATATGTATAATACTACTAATTTATAGGGTTACATCTGGGATTTCAATATTAGACACTGTCATGCTAATTGTTTAGTGTGACGCTTTGATACTAGCCCAAGTGGGTGAGAATATCTCTTCTTGTTCTAAGAAGATGTTGTTTCTACTTAAATGTCTATTCACTGTTCTTTACAATTT
Source organism: Lasioglossum malachurum (assembly GCA_028455605.1). Lineage (NCBI taxonomy): Eukaryota > Metazoa > Arthropoda > Insecta > Hymenoptera > Halictidae > Lasioglossum > Lasioglossum malachurum. Next base: position 11,298,295 of record CM052316.1, on the reverse strand, counting down.
CGTTCAAAGCTCACACGAAATGTCAAATATTAATTTTATGAAATATCGATTTTAGATGATGTAAAAATAATTAATACTCAACCTCCGTATATTAATGAGACTTATAATTACGATGACACCATACCTTCGATACTGTATATAGAATTAATAACAGGAGAAACATTGGGGATTAAGGGGCTACGTTCCATTAGGAACTATTGCTGTTAATTGACTTCGTAGCACGCATAGTACAGACCATTATTAATATCTCCCAGAAAACGGTTTGGGAGCAATTCATGTCGAGCTTCTAACTAGCCGAACCATCAGGTGCAAAATTTATAGCTTCAATATTACTGGCCAATCCCGTAATTGCGGCCATTATTTTCAGAATTTCTTTTTTCATGAAATATCTTGTACCTCTAATATTTCGTTTTTCTACATTAGCTGACCGTGAATAGTTTAATGCTACACTTTTGTAGTCTGATCTATAAAAATGAGAACCCAGTGTATTAATTATAAATAAAATATTTTATTTCCAATGGTGCCCAAATGAAATATATACATATGTATATATATATATATATATGTATATATATATATATATACACACACGTATTATGTATATTATTTTAAATGATATTCTGAAAAGTTTTTCTACTAAATATTTTATTCTAAAAAATCTCGGTTTTCAAATAAAGTAGACCAATTTCAATTCACTATTTGAAATAGTATTTTACCCTGATAATAGCGCATTTTATTGAATTAAGAGAGGCACGAAAACGTTTTGTCAGAAATCCACAAATTGTTCATTACAAATATTTATTTTCGTGATCCCAAATAGTACTGGTTACGGGAAAACTCAAAGCAAAGTGACTTTTGGGTTCGATCGTACCACTCGAAATATTTCCGTCGAGTGTAGTTCACGTTCGCGTTACTGAAATGGGATGCAGCGCAAATAAAGCTCGAAATTCGAATATAAAGGGTTGATCGAAGCTAACCAAAGCCATTTCCCATTTCCGTTTGAGCCGTCGCGCGTCGACGCGACGGCATGAATATACTGCGCGTGTAAAATGTCACAAAATACTAACCCCAATAGCGCAGGGTGCTCATCATTTCAATAGCTTGACTTGTGTTTCAATCAATTGTACAGAACGTTAAAAAGAAAAGTTATAAAGAAACGTATACAATATATTGGAAAATACGAAATTGTATGCAAAAGATTACCAAATCCGTTTCGAGTGTGCACGTAACTCTTTTCTAGTTCTACTATTATCATAGTATTATGATTTAATACGATTTACATGGCGGTGATGTTTTAAACTTCTGTTTGAATTACGTTCTCTCTCTAAAAGGTTATTTCAATTATAATTAACAGTTTCTATAGGGGAACCATTCTTCCGCGTTTGCATACCGGCAGTTTTCAGTTTTAAACAGTTTTCATTCCCACGAGTGTTTCTCGATCTGTTCCCTTGTGCAAATGATGAATTAGGTTTTAAACGAATGGTGTCAGTCTGAAGAGAGAGGGAGAGTGAATGGAATTACTTTTACATATTCAAATATTCATTTATTAATATCTAGGCCTTTTCTTGTTCTTTTACCATTGTGTTTTGTAATTTGAACAATTCGACTTTGCAACAAAGTAAATAGAAAATGTGAAATGTCCAATATTGACCCTTGACTGGCAAGAGAATTACCTACTGCAGGCTGGATAAGTTATGCTCCGAGAGTCGATGATGTAGAATTGACTACCCGGCTGTTGCGCTGGCCGGCAGGGTGGGGTAGCCAATACTACGTCATAGCTAATTCTACATCAGGATAGGAAGATCTAATTTGATCACAAACTACTCGAAGATTTTAATTGAAGTCATGGTCAGAGAACTAATTATGTTCTGCAATTTGGATGTTACATACTGTCTGTTAACTATTATGTGTAAATATAGGAAATTCAAGAACAGTAGGATGCAAATTTCACAAGTAGGTACGTGATCTCATAAAGAGAATTATTAAAATGTATACGACTTAACAACGAATTTAATGATCGGTGTTCTTGAGCATTTCTGAATTTAAGAATATTCCAACAATTTTTCAAACCATGCTTTCCTTGCCTGATTACTGGATTCGAAACTTCAGAAGGAAGAACACGGTAACCAATATCACGATTGAATCAAGAGATGAATGACGAAAAGAATTCATTTCTCACTCTGTAAATTGTGATAATCAAACGTGCAATCGTCCGGTCCGTCTAAATTAAATTCTTGTTCATCTGAGAAAATTATATTATACTATCGATTGGTTTCAACTCGTGGATATCCGCGCAAACTCGAATCAAGCTTCAATATTACATTTCATAGAGATTTTGCAGTTTTCTATGTTGTATGTACAAAATATATTCCCTGTTCCTCGTTTAACAGTTAAAATGAATAATACAAAATTTGTAATGTAGTAACGTCGCGTAAAGCTAATTTTATTCTGTTTTCCTTTTCAGCTTTGTTTCACTGTAGCTTTTCCAATATTTTAAAAGTTTTTAAAAACATTGTTAATTCTTTCAATACTTCCACTCACTTTGTTTCTATCTATTGATATACACAGCCTTCTTGATTACAACTTTATACTTTCCCAATCGCGTCGATCTTCAATGAAGTTTTACTGTTAGCATAATATGTAACGATAATATAATTAAAAAATTATTAATATTCCCGAAAGTATTATCTGAAACTTTACAAGATTGTACGTTTCCCTGATTGTTTAACCCTCCGTATACTGTGCCGAAGTCTATTTTGACCGGGAACATCCAAATTGTCATTTAAGTACTCAATTTGTGGCAATTAAACTAACTGAATACCTGTTTCATTTAGAATATCGTGAAGACTAATGTGTTTACACAAGATATCATCGAAAGTAAATTTTTAAAAATTATTAATTAGACCTGTGAACGATCATAAGCATTGCCAATTATATGGTATGTATAGCTATAAAAATCGTCCGTTGTCCGAGGGTTAATAATATTATTAACGAAACATTGGAACATCTATACTTAAGTTTTTATTACATTATTCAGAGAATATTTATATTTGCAGGGAACTGTCCAAATTTATGCAAATTAAACTCTAGGAACCATTTTTGCGAAACAATAAAAAATGTTCATATTTTCATTGTTTTACTCCTAGTTATATTAAGTAAAACCAGCTACGAGTGTTTCGCGATACTCTGTGTACTGTCAGTGAGTATTGTATAAACCAGGGCTGGGAATTTTTGTCTGAATTGAGACAAGACCGTCCCCGCCATATGTAGGGCCCAGTGTCCCCCACAAGCATCCGTCATTACGATGGAGGATGGACGCGTTTCGTCTTCGTAGCGAGAAAGTGAGGTTGATGGGGAAAGCAGGAGTTTGAGGGGCCTCTACCGTGCTCACCCCTGGTTTAAACCCACATTTTCAAAACCTCGATATCCGGAAACCTACACGGGTTCATTTATTTCAAACTCTGCACAGGCTTGTTTCCGAGTTGAAAATCCGGGATACAACGGAGGCACTTTTTTCCCCGAGCTTAGTTTACGTTTTACAGGTGAAAAATAAACGATTCCATAGCCAGAAATCAATACCTCAACTTTCGGCTACAGCCCTTGTATCGGGGCTTTGTTTTTCCAAAAAATTTTCTCTCTTTCGGTCCTAGATGCTCGAATATGTTTTATACATAGATATTGAAATACTTTTCTCAAATTATCTGTTAGATGCAGCAATTACATATATCTTACTGCATTTTTTAGTAAGTAGAATTTATGCGTTTAAAAACAAATAAATACTAAAAAACGAATCATTATTATTCATAAAAAAGATAGATGGTAGTAGATTTTGCTTGGTAGTATTAACATTTTTTAATAACAATTAAATACTATTTATTACGTTATATTATATGGTATTGTATTGGGATGGAACGAAAGTTCGTAGCGTTTGTAAATTAAAATTGAAAGCTAAAATTCAGATATTTATTCATAGATTTATTCAATAACATATTTTCCATTCTGTTCTATTACTTTTTGCCATATTCGAGGTAACTTCTCGTGTTATTGAATAAACAGATGAATAAATACCTTAATTTTATCATCGATTCTTAATTTGAAAACGGTACGAACTTTCTTTCCAACCTAATACATATGTATATAAGCTATAATATACATATGTATTACGTTATCTTATACCCCATATGGTATTTTGTATGCTGTACTATATACTATGTTTTATATATTATACTATACCATACCTACATTATTTAATATTATATTATTGGATTGTTCATCACAAGTCTGACTCGTTACGGCAAGGGATTAAATAGGTTGTTTTAATTGGTTACTTAAATTTCACTCAATTTTTGTGTTTCTTCACCTCGGACTTCGACGGCGAAGCCCGGGTCCATTTTGACTCACAGTACTAAAATCGTCATTTAACACTAAAACGTCTAGCTTCTAACACTAAACCTACCACGAGACGTCAAGTGATCCATTTTAGCTTTTTTATTTGACAATTATTGAAATTGTAAAGGTGTTTTCATGGGAATTTATTGAATATAATTTTTGTCTCCAGTAAATACTATAGTAAAAATCGCATAAAATATAAATAAATTTAATCTCGTTATATTTTTATAATACTATACACATCAGTCGCTTCTGATGGTCGGTAGGCCTAGTGTTAAATTGAACGAATGATATAACATTGGGAGCAACAGAAAGACTGTTTCTCCGAAAAAACTTGAAAGACACGTTCAAAAAAGTTGATAAATAAAACCCGTGTATGTGATCCTAGGCAACATTGATGATGCGAAAAGGTTTGTCGTGTGAGGGTTAAATATGAAATGCATTTCGAACAAGTAGCAGGGAATATATGTATTTTTAAATGTGAATTACTAACCTCTGGTCGGGTGTAGAGGGATAGCAGTATCCTCGGCGAGCTCATCGTCGCATCGCCGCCCCGGCGGCAGCAACCGGGTCACCCCCGATTATTGCACCTGTCGACCTCGTGCCTGCCGTGCGCAACACCTGCAGGATGAATGATCGAACGTTGCAGGAGCCCGTCGACGACGGTCGTGACACCAACGGAGAGGACGACCGCTCGTCTACTACCAGCTCGCCATGCGCTCCTTCATGGTCCATTCTGAAAAAAAACAAACGATATTTTCTTCATTCAATCGTCCTATGCAACCCTTGAAACGTATTACAGTCTGCTACAAAGCAAAATATTTTCCATTGCAGATGACATTCAACGACCTTGAGTGACCTTGAATCGTAGGTCACTATACGTGTCTTAAAACGCCCTACAGGTACATAGAAAAGTATGTGATTCTATTAGGTTGGAAAGAAAGTTCTTGCCCCAGTTCTGGCCCCACCCACAATGTTTATTGATATTGCGTGGAAAACAATGGTTTTAGGTTAACAGATAACCCCCTAAAATTTTAAGTAGCTAACCCTTCGTATAAAGATGATATGAGGGTAAATATCCTTAACTGTACTCAGCAGCGGCCGCTGGCTGTCGGCCGGCGGTCGATGCGGAACGTAAGCTAACGATTTACCTTTAATCAACTCAGAATAATATCATATAGCACCTTTCTGGATTTGTGTGTTATTTTCTGAAGAAGAAAGTATAGTATCCTATTAAAAAAATATCATTATTATTTTGTATATATTAGATAGGTATATTAGATAGGTATATTAGATAGGTATATTAGATAGGTATATTAGATAGGACCATTGTTCTTGAATTTTTGGGAAGTGGTCACTCGTAGGGTTGCTTGCAATCCCCACCTTCAAAATATTAAATAATTTTTTCTACCCTCAATAATTTGAACACAATTATGAAAAAAATATATGATATGAAGGAGGTAAGTTGGAGTATTTTCATTTTTAAAAAATCTGAATATCTCAATTAACAACCGAGAAAAAGAATGATACAGTTCAGGGTATTTACCCTCATATCATCTTTATATGAAGGGTTAGCGACTTAAAATTTTAGGGGGTTATCTGTCAACCTAAAACCATAGTTTTCCACACAAACTCATAAATCTTATACATGCCTAAAATCTCGTATATTAGAATAAAATTACTCATCATTATCTTTTCTAAACTTCTAAACCAGCACAATATTAAAACAGCGACGATTTCGTTGACGCGCATTTGCGATACGCACCGTACATGCATATGCAACAATTCCGCAATTAGGTGAGCGATAATTGGTGTATTAAAAATTCAATTACGTCAACACTAACTTGAGGTTATCAAATTTAGCAGGAAGTTTGCTAAAGCCACTGCGGCACGAATAATTACGAGTAAATTAACCACGATCGAAATACATGCTGATCTTTTGCGGAAAGAGTTTCCCTCTGTAATATAGTCAAGATCAAATTACTACAGCAAGATCAATCTCCTCGCTTCCGACCGTATCTGTTCCACTGGGATCGGCAACATCATTTTCAATTTCCTCTTTCTTGGTTCCCGTAATGATCAAAGGACGGCGGGCGTTTAATGACGTGCTACTCTGATACGTCAAAGGACTCTGCAATCCTCGTGTCTCGTTCGTAGAACACTAGGAATTTAATTTTCGGACTCAGCCCGAGAAATAACTGGCTCGGCGGTTAGAACAGATCGCGCACGAGATACACCTGAGTTGCTGATTATCAATTGTAGGCCTCGCAATACCTCACGATCATTTCGTCCCGCAAATGTCAGGGTTCCCGTCGTTCCTTGTATTTGAAATTTTCGTGTAAGTATACGCCCAGCCAAGTATTCGAGGTTGCCTGACAGCCGACTGCTCTCGGCGAAAGGAACAATATTTACTACTTTTGAATGTCGACCGAGAGGAAGCTGATTACAGCTAACAGTTATCAGCTAACTGAACTTCTTCCTCGGCGAATGAGCAACAAGTTTTTAGGGTAATTTCGGGATAGATGCATCACATTTTGTTTTCTGTTTATAAAAATTTTATTATAAGAATTGTAGACAGGGGCATAGTTGAATTGTTTATTTAAATAAAAAGATAACGTTAAATGAGTAGAACTTTTAAATTAATATATTAATATACTGTTTAAAAAAGGTCGAACAAATGTATCTCTCCCTAGGGCTTGGGGTTAGATGCACGTCCAATTGGGGATAGACGCACTCCTATATTTATAGCCTCTTCTCCCTACTTTTATTCTTTTCTTTTTCTACCACACATGTTACATAAATTAGTATACATTTTACATGTTTCATGGAGCCATTTGAGGCACTTGGAACAACAAATCCAATCTTCTTTAGATGTGGTTGCATTAGCGGTGGATTCATTACAAGACACAGGTGAAGTTAATACACTGGGGTCCATAAATGGGGGCCAAAAGATAACAACAAAATGGGGATCTATATGCAAAATAAATATTTTCTGCATTGTTTGCAAGGCACTGAAGCCAAATAAAAATTTGTTAAAGATTTATTTGAATCATTTTAATAAGTGTTGCTGATAGTGCACCGATACTCTTAAACTAATTTCTCTACTGTTTCATGTTTCACCTATGCACTTTTGTCACGAATGAAAATAGATGTTTATTCGGCTCCTGTTTCTTGCAATGGATGCAGAAAATTTTCACTTCGCAGAAAAATCCGCAGTCTAATAATAACAAGTCCAGCCGAGAATGCGTCGAGCAACTGAAGAATTTCAGAAATAACGGGCACAGGGTTGCAAAAAGAGAATGCAGATTGCAGTTTGCGAAAGTTGTGTGGTGCAAAGAGTAGAGCATAATGAGCTAGAAACGCGTTGAGTTCGAGCCTACTTGTGATAAGCGAAAAGCCTTTGAACAAGAAGCCGGGTTTCGCGTTAATGATTTGAGATATAAAGGATAATGGAGGTAGCTGCTAATGGAGGGAGCAGTGCATATTAAATATATTAAAATAATGGCGTTCAAAGAAAATGTTCAGTCAAAATAACGAAGTTTACAACAACACGATATCTCCAGCAGCTATCTAGTGTTCTATCTATAAAGGAACTTTGTAAATAGCTTCATAATATTACAGTAAATTATAGGGGTTTAAATGTTAACCCTTGACTGGTCACAAGGGTCGCATCGTGGCACACATAAGCCCCAGACACCTGTGTACTCGGCTGTTTAATCACTTTTTTAATCACCATGTAACACTCAACTAACTTGGCTACTGCTTTAGGGGATTTTAAAGAGAGTTGCCATCTGGATGAACGTAAAAACTTTAATTTTGGTACAGTGATTGTAAAATTGCTAATTATGGATCGAGGGTCGTTAGAAGTCATTAAACCTACTTATGGACATAAACAGCTTATCAACTCTTAAAAATGGTGAAAATTGATTCCAAGCAAAGTTTGTCTCGTTTATAACAAATTTTTTTTTGTTTTTGTTTGTTATAAAAATGATTCTTAGTTGTTGAAATTGTGGTAGAACACTTTCATGTACAAAATACCTGCACAAAAAGTTAACGTTATTTAATATTCATATAAAATTCGTATAAAAATTGAATGGTGCAGTATCGATTCTAAACATACTCGAAGAAGAATGAGAAGACAATTTTTCAAGAGTATTAAATAATATTTAAGGTATAATGATTTTACTTTGCTGCCCCACGGGGTGTTCCCGACGCTGGAAGATGAAAGAGTGTCATTCTAGAATGAAACTCGATTTGATAAATGGAAAAGCGATGGGGCCCGGACGTACGTATTCTCTATTTGTTTTCTCACTTTCTGAAAGGGCTACGCCCAGGTGAGGCATATGCGGAGGAAATTTACGATTTCTTTGCTCAAGGTCGTCGGCGGAAATTAAACGCCCCGACATAGTGTGGCTCACCCTTAACCCATGACCTCAAACAACGCCTTGCGTCAGACGACAGAGATGTACGAGCGTTGACGTATATTTATGACGTTCTCGTTAAATTGTGTTCCGCTTTGAAACACCCTGTTCCAGTCACGAGACGTAACAACCATCTTCGCGACACTATGACGAAACTCTAAACACATTAGCCGTATAAATCGTGGCTGACAAAGACAAAGGCGTGCCTCAGATTTCTGTACATGTGTACAGTGGGTTCAAAAAGTATTTCACCCTTTGTCTTACAATATCGAGTCAAACTTTTGATGAAGATTATGAACAATGAATATATATGTATGTTATTAATTTCCTTCGAACCGAAATAGAATTCTATTTTGGTTCTGTTAATGTACAGCTATCGGAGAACATATAAATTGTATAAAGTGTGATTAATAGATTGCGGATTTTATGCATTTATGACAAAAATGAGTAGGTGTGATTCAAAACAGGAAAAAGATTAAAAGAGTTTAACAATGCCGATATATACAATTTTTAACATAAAAATCATTAATGAGGCAAATAAATTTTTATTTAGCTCCTACAGCTTGCAATTGATGTATAAAAATTTTATTTTGCATAAAGATCCGCGGTCTAGTAATTAAATGCTTTGTGTATGCATTACGATTATATAAAATGTGTTTTCTGTTTTCCAGATATCGTACAAATTCAACAGAAACAAGAAAAGAGAGAATACATTTAAAACAACAAGGACAATTATAAACAAAAATTAAATTTTCAAATCAAGAAGAACTTCGTTTCGCTTTGTTACAGAACTGAATCTTTTGATTGAACCTATTGTGATCTATCCTCTGGGCAGAAATCCAATGTTTTCCACTGATATAGAAAAGTTTGTGTAACATACACTGATTGTTAAAAGTGTCTTAGATAGTCTAAAATAATTTGCTCAAAATGTAAATCTTTATTGACAATTTAAAATATAAATATTAATTACTTCTGGATCATTTTGCTTGAGTAATTAGAAACTGCGTTTTTTAAATAAGGATTAAACAATAAATTCGACTGATCGTACTTGCTAAATAAACCGCTTGGTTTAAATTTAAAGCAATAGTGTAAATAACCTCAGCAACCACTCCTCTCAAGGTTTGCCGACATGTTTAAGCACCCCTAAATATGTGACCCGAAATTTACTTTTCAAACATATGTGGAAACACACGCGTTGCCTAATTGTAAATCTACTCTTCTCCCGAAGTAGAGTAAACTGTACTATTGCTGGCACTGCAGTAGTTATTGGCACGTTTGATTTAAACGGCAAATATTAAGAATTCCCTGGTATAGAAAATCATTTTATATTGCTTGTTATTTATGTTTCAGTGCAACTTTGTAAGTTCTCATAACAGAGTTCCACATATCACTATTAGCAACGCTGGTACATCCAGTAAGACCGACGGATGACCACAGTGCAGTGTAAATAGTGTTTTATTAAAATTCTCGTTACGAGTAAGTACTTATACTTTATCGCTTTGTAACTTAATTTCGAATTTATATAGTTTATAATTTATATGTTTAATTATAAAACAAATAACCTGTTTAACGTTCATTTCTCACTGCCAATGACTGTTCTATTTGTCTTACGATTGTTATTCACTGAATATATTTTATAATAAAAGATTTATGGCTCGTAAAACTGTTTAATTTTGCTGAAAAATCTCTATTAGCTTATAATAATAGCAAGTAAAGCTCGAAAGTGTGCAACCATCTGCCAAAACCGTGACACTAAATTTTGTTACATCCTGTGCAGTTTACTCTATCATTTATTAAATCTTTCACACTTGGTAGATCAGTGTCACAAAATGGCTGAAACATGTTCGCAGTATAGCGATCAACTCGCCGTTTTATTTAAGTTACCTGAGGTATCAAAACAAGCGTTATCTATCAAAGAGTATCTGGTGCGGTCTACGGACTGGTATTACGGAACCAGGATTATGGCTAAATGAATTGCTGGCAGACCGTGGTGCAATTCCGCAGAATTTATCGCCGCATGGCCACCGCGAGCATAACTTTTAATCGATGGAAAATCTCGACCAGCCAGCGACATCCGCGGCCGCAAACTGCCATAAACGCCCCCGCAGCTGTCACCACAAGCTTCCAACGGAACCAGATTACATGAATAATAATAATAATAATAACATCGCCGGCAACACTAACAATAATAAACAGTCTCTCCGCGACCGATATACATACCGACATGAATATTCAGAGAATATTTGTAATACGCGGCATTGAATCGCACTCATTGAATTAACATCAATGTCGACATTCTGAGTCTCCCCACCACGCCGTTTCGAAGTTACTGTTCCCTATGTGTTACGTGGATACGGTTGACCACGGACACGTTAATATCTGAGATATTCATGAATAGACCGCTGATTTTCGCGTGAAATAAGAAATGTCTGCATTCGTTGCAAAAAGTAAAAGACACAAATTTCTTTCTTTAATCATTTTAGTAGGTCAAAAATAATATCTGGCAGAAAATATTCGATTGAAGTCGTGAATGTAATTTTTGATCAAATATAAAGGTAACGATATTTTCGAAAAATATTAATAAAATGATAAATGCTTTTTATTTAAGTAGTGTAACGATTAAGATGATAATAGACATTGTCAGAATTGTTTGGGGGTGATTAAACCCTCTCTTCTATCAATTTCCTCAGAAAACAAAAAGCTTAATTCTCATATTGATATTTTCCTTCTACAGAGTGGGTCACCATTACCACCTTGATTTACACAATTATTATTATTTTTCACAGCGAAAAATGTTTGTATGGAGATTAAATATTTCCAACAGATGAAGGGCTTATGAAGATCAACTTTGATTTCTTAAAAGGAACCGGGTATATTCTTATGCACCAATCGATGCAGTTTTTTATTTTTTATAGAAAAGGTATTCACCTATCTATGTCGAATAAACTATGTTAGTGTAGGAGATATTTTCTGTGCTCGTAAATGGATATTTCTTATTATATAATTTAGCTCTTCAGATGCCGCGCACGTCACGCCGAGATTTATAGGAAACCTGTTGCGGATCAGTATCCAGTACGAAAGCGAATTGCCCCGGGGCTCTCTGCTTAATGGTTGCCAATTCGTCTCGTATGAAATCTGGATGAAAATTGACGCTGCAACGGAGCCGTCACGTCACCGTCGCGAAGTACAGAGCTATGGTTTTAATTGGTTTGGGACGTTCGCACTTGATAACATGACAAGACATCCGCTGTGATGGATGCAATCGAATAAACTGCGTCAGATGCATCGACGGGAAGATGCAAGTCAACGTTTCCGGGCCGATCAAAATGGATACGTCACCAATCAATCGCAGTGCCTTTGTTCCAGCAGCTTTGCACAGAAAACGTGACGTTTATATCTCCTTATTCGTTTCCCTCGTATCTGTCATAGCAGCTTTTTTGTTAGCTCGATCGTTCTCGATTGAAATTCTAGTTAAAAAATCGGTCATTCCTTTGGTAAAATTCTACATTAACAGTGCTGGTTAAATGATAGGTTTTATATGTTTTACTTTGCAATTACTAAAATTATTAAGATTTCTCCAGGAAGAATGATGGAAGATGTTTTTATTGAAAATTTAAATACATTTAACCTTGTCATTTCAGTTCTTTCTATTTTATTCTACGTAGAGTATATTTCTGTATATCCATATATAAATGCACAATCTTGCAAAGACGATAACTTTTTAAATATTGAATCATACGACTTGGATATTCTTTTATAGAAGTTAGAATAAAAGAGTTTTAGAATGAGACCAGATTAATAATTTATATAGAATAAAATTATAGAATAATAATTTACTAACTAATTGTATCTCAAACATCAAAGTAAATATCGAAACAATTTTTAAGTCCTATTCTTGACCGTTTGTTCGACATTTATATGTATTAGAGAAGCCAAGGCACGATATGCGTAAACCAAGGAAAATGAAAAATTAATAACGCTGGAAACTCTGCTGGAGATAATCACATTAGAGAAAGTATAATGAGTGTCCACAGATCCGGCATAGTGAGAGTTAAAACTGATATTACAATCCGTCGGTCGCCGCAAGCCATGCAGCTTTTGTGGAAACCGTTTTTATGAAATTTGAATAGTAGTAAAAACATTCCAGCTTCTAAAGTAAGGGAAGCAGAGTCTCTATATACTTTCCGTGTCGGAATGCCTGAATTGAAACGCCACTACAGGACCCAGAGTGGCCAATGGGAAAGGATATGCCCTATGAGGACAGAGGAGACCCGATATGACGAGTCGCCCACCACCACGGGAGTAAATACGAAGAGTAGGACCTCGGGTGGTGGGTTATCGGGTTTACAGGAGAAGGGTGTGCACTGGGCGGTGGGGTTTTAGTGGGTAGTGGTAAGGGCATGCGAGCGAGCACCACACTAACCCCCAACTTCATCGTAGGGGGGTGTACGTATTTCCCCACCGCCCGGAAACAAATAAAAAAAGGACCCCGAGTGGCCAGATGAGGGGAGGGAGCACGAATTAAAGGGGAATAAGTTACCCTCTCTCCTACCTCCCTCTCTCGATCTGCGGAGCATGTTTACTTTTACATAACCTGTAAAACGTAGAGAAACGTATTGCAATTCGTTGTCCGTGATCACCGATATTCGCACCGATATCGACCTATAATTGTTCCATAAAAAAGCACTTCGTAAAATTGTCAAGCCGGGACATTACCATGACAAACATGCTCGTAAAAGGGACGATAGAGTCTACATTATTCAGAATGTTTCCTATAAAAAGCGAATCGATGCGTTCTACGAGAAAGAGAATAGGGATCGTTTTATTCTTCGTCGATCAGCATCGCGGTAAACGGTACCTTGGAAAGGAAGGTAGCGTGATAGTAATAGGAATCTTTGCGTAATGAAACGGCCGCGAAATGAAATATCGGACAAGTGTAACGTTATTCAGAAAATGGGTTCGGGTTGTTCCGTTGAATGCGAGTTGCGTGCGCCGCGCCGTATTATCTCTAGAAACGAGACAAGAAAAACACTCGGAACAACGACGCGAAGATCCGTTTCCCTGTTGCTTTTCGCCACGACCTACTTTCCAAGACCTAATTAACCACGAAATAATCTAACTCCCTTTGTTTGTTTCCCTTCAGCGTTCACGGAGTTTATGGTATTACAAGTTTTAAGTGTTCCACGCAAGTTCCTGCTAAAAATGTTACATCTTCGCTCTGCATCCGTTTTCGGAGAGCTTTCGCCAATTTTCTCCTACCCGTCAGCGATGGGAGGAGTTATGGAGGTCTTCCATAGGTGCTTTTCGAAATGAGCATCGTAACATAGCAAATAAGCTATGTACGAATAAGCAAAAGTAACATAAGTCAAAAAGAGGAAATTTTACAGGGGAGCCATTTCAAAATTACTTGAAATAGTCGATTCTTTTAATTGTATTTGTTCTTATTTAGATACTGGGTCAATTGTCGTGTACATTAGTTATAATTTATTATTATACTTTTTCAGAAATACACTTTGACTCGTGTCACTTTTCTTATGAATGAACGAATCACGAGTTTCGGTAAGAATAGGGACAAAGAAGTTGTTCGGAGTAAAAGTTTCAGTTTCAATAGAATTTTTCTGATCGCGATTAACCTATTGCCTATTGTCCCCTGCGTCTGCCGTAGCTTTGAAAAATCATGCGTGCTCGATTTCGATGGACGAGCGTGCACGAGAACCGAACCCTTTCTTTTTATGAGTACTAATGCGACTCTTATTGAACTCGGTCTCGTCATCAGTCGAGATGACGACGACGACGATCGTTCAGCCGACTCTGAATGCGTCCGAAGACTCTTCCTGTCGAGTGTCGTCGTCTCCTCGGCGATTACTTCCACTACGATGACTCAGGGAAAAAGGAAACGTGCTAACGAGCCCCGGTCAGCATTAATTGTAACATCCTCCTGGCGGTGGCGGACCACTTCCGTCGCACGATCTCTTCGGCTCTGAAACGAAGGAAGCTGCGAAGACGACCTCAACGCCCACGCGGCCCGCTGGCTAAAGGCCCTATCCTCCCGGTTCCGTTTCTCTGACGATCCGGCCCGACGTCTTTAACGCCGTTTTTAAAACCACGTAACACCGACAAAGGTACAAGCTGGAGAATCCGGTCCGATGAAAATACGAGCCAGTTATCCCGCGGAGGAAACGACACGAGACACCGTGTTCATTTATTGCACCCTATTGCCACTCCTACGACCTATTCCGCTGTTTTATGAAAATCTCCGTGCTGTCGCGTACGGTTTCCCTACACTTCCCTGCACGTTTCGCTTCCTCTGTTTTCGAATCAGGATACTCCTGCTAGACATTAAACCGTTTTTATAACTGTCGTTCGCAGAGAATGGCACGGCAGATTCCGCGATACGCTAGACACAGTGATTGATATTTAACGCTCTGACAACGAGACATCAGCTGGTGTTCTATCGGACACCGATACGAGGTGTGGCAATTAAATAACGAGACTGGCGTGAGAAATGTGATTTAGTGCGAATAAAGTTACACTTAACTTTTATCCCCTTCAACATACTCTCATCCCCTATCTATTAGAGGCGTGCGGGACGGGAATTCCCGAAAATGTCCGAGAATTCGGAAAATATTCGGATACTCCCGAATTAATTTATTTAATTAATTTTCCTGAAAATGATGTAAACAGAGATCGAAACGTCGAAAGGTTAATTTAAAATGCAATACATCTTGTATCAATAATAATACGATCGATAGAAAGGAATACTCTACAATTAACGCTAGACAAGAAACAAAAGCAGACAGATAGACAAAACTACGAATCCTTGCTCCGGAAGCATCAAAATCAACGACCTACTAATGACAATCTCGCCTGATGCTGTTGCCAACAAAGCTGTTTCCGTATATTTCTTATATTTAAAATACACACTTTAGACACCCTATTGTATATTTTGCTAACCATCTCCAAATTGAACACCGTAATATGTATAATTATTTGGTCACGGATTTTTGTTGCAAAATAAACATTGTCTATATTAATTTCAAGATGCAGGAGCTGCCTAGACATCCATTTTTTCCTTAATTACTGAGTTGAAAACAATACAAAGGGCATTTTTAGATTTTTAAAAATGATTTCACTTTATTAATACTTTTGTTTCAGTGAAAACTTTTATATTGTAATTAACCAATATAAAATTCCTTATAATATTCTGGTAGTTATGTTTTATACAAAAAATTAACCTAATATTGTCTTTTTCTTTAGTTTATGTGGATTTGTGTAATTAAAAGCCAGGTGTACCACTACTTTTTTGTTCGTAATTCTACCTTTAAAATTCAAGCTTAAAAGCAGCAATTATTTCTGCACCAACCTAATGCATGTAATATTGAATATCTAATGCTTCCGGGCAAAGGTTCGATCAGTTGATATTTTTACAAAGCAATTTTGCAAAGTACTACAGTAATTCCAACTCTTCCAATTCATTCTAATGCATGTAGTAGCAATCATCATACTGCGGATCTGTCTGTGAAATAAGAATTGTCTGTACCAATTGCAAGTACCAGGGACCAGAAAAAGAAATTTCCTTCGTTTAAATTCATTTAGTCTTGCCGATATTTCAAATTCCACTTACTCATTTTTATTACAAATGCATAAAATCCGGAGAGTCTAGCGTCCGCAGTTTTACAGCGACGTCCTTATCTAAGAAAAGAGACTTTTCCGCTATCGGTGATAGACAATTTCGTATTCACGGAGCCAATGGGATTCCGGAATCTCCAAGCTGTGCTGACAGTAACAGGAAGAAGCTATACCTGAAGCGATCAACGGGTCTATCTGGGGCAAACCGAAGGAAGAGGAAAATATCAGCGCAGATTGAATCACTGCCCGGCGATAGGACGTCAATTAAACGAGTTGATACAGCTCGCAGGCTCGTTGACGACCCAATCTTCATAGGACATTGATGCTGTTCAGAGCAGACCGCGTCCTGACAACACGTTAACGCGATTGCACGGCCGTTGTCGATCAGTCAGGCCGATGGCGTCCGCCACGTTATCCGAGGCTCCGACGAATTTCCAGGTGGAATCGCGTCATGTCGGGCCACGGTTTTAAGTGCATTCAGCCGTTTACGAGGCAGTAGCACTCTCATTCGGGACACACAGGTACGAGTCGACATTAAATTCCACGCACGACGGATCGCGCCGCATGCGGGTACAGGACAAGTAGTCCAGATCCCTCTCGCCCTCCTCCGAAGATTCGCGTTTTACAATCTCGCTTTATTGCACACGCGCCGATAAAACGGAGACAAGCAATACACTCTGATGAATTTTATTGGCGAAATACACGGCCGATCTAGGAACCTTTCGTCGAATGTTCTTGCATGCTAGCGATCGCCCTGCGATGTCGTTCGCTGGGGATTGTTCTCCTTCGGGATATTGTTTACGCAACTGAAAAGGAATTGCCTGACTTCGATGTTAACACTTAAAGGGTAGAGTGTTCACTCATTGTCAGATTAAGAAGTATAATACAGGGTATTTCACCTAACTTGACCACCTTAAATATCTTTGTTGTTTTTAAATATACGTCAAATGTCTGAAGGACAAAGTTGAATGGTAAAATGGGGCTCATATACGTTCATTTTTTTTAATAGAATGTCCTATTTTTAATAATAAAAATGTTGACCTTCATATGTCCTAAATCTGAGAAATATTAAAAAATTCTGAAGTTTTTCAATTTTCGCTTCTATTTCTCATGTTATAATTAAGGAGCAAGTTATCGTATTTCATCAGTAGACTGTGGATTAACTTACATTTCTTTTGTATATACAGGGTGTCCCATTTAAGTTGAGATTGTAAAAGGTCTCGAAAACATGTGATTAAAAAAAAACAGACTGACACATGTCCATTAGTGTTTCGAGTGGGGAGTCAGATGGCAGTACAAGTTTTTCAATGCGTGGGCGTGAACCCATATTTTTTATTTCGGAATCACATTCACGTAAAAAGATGCACAACTTTTTGTGAATGGGATTCCGAAATAAAAAATATGGGTTTATGATTAAAAAAAAAGACAAAATGACCTTGAAATAACCTTGAAAACTAGTAGTGCCATCTGACTCGCCACTCCAAACACTAAAGGACATGTGTCAGTTTGTTTTTTTGCAATCTCAACTTAGATGGGACACCCTGTATCTTTAAACAACAAGAGAAACTCAAAATTAACTATGCAGAAACAATGTGAAAATATTTGTTATCTCTGATAACATTACTTAATTTCGATTGATAAAATATTTCCAACCCATAATTGTTTGTGTATAAGGAAACCAATAAATATGAATTATTTGTACAATTAATCGTTTATATAATTATTTGTATTGATATATTAAAATAGATTAAAACACGCGACTTTCTACATACGTGTGAAAATTCAATTAGTTATTTTATAATGAATCGTCGCTTGCCGGTATGGGCAACCATTATGTTAAGAACTTTATCGACAGAGGGATCGAATAATTTATTGCTGCTGCAGGAAATTATTGTACACAATTGTCTCGGTACACAACAGTTCAAATTGACTTCCGTGACGTATGCGGTGAAAGAATGCTCCCTTTGTAATCGGTAAAGCACCTATAAATTGCTCGCAATCATCACGATTTATTGATGGTCTAATGAAACGTGACGTAAGCTGAAGTTCTTTTCCATGGTGACGCTTATAGGGCACGGTTATTGATCTCGCGTAACGTTTAGTTCACAGCTTATGCCCTGAAATGTACTCTTTCGTCAACAGCATGCAGCTCGATATGCAGCGTGAAGTGTGAATTGACAGTTAGTCAAATTCGTATAGATAACAGAGCGAACAAGCGTTATCTGGAGAAAAAACTGGTTCACTCTTAGGATCATTGTCAGAATTCTCCAATATTTTCGTTTATACTATAAATGCATGGACTGTTCAATGAAATTAAAATTTTCGAATTCTATCGTACGTTAGATCGAACTAGTGTGCTGAAATCATTGTTAGTAGTTATTATCATATAAGCATTAAAAAAAAAAAACGGATCAATACTGTGCGTATAAGACCGCACGACTGAAGTGAAACCTTCCATGGCGCGACGCACACCTGTCTGTTTCTCCTCGGAGCGTGACGGGTCAGACTCATTCACTGCCCAGCAAAAATTGTGTACGCGGTGCGACTAAAGAAGTTTTCACTTCAAAGACTTGTTGATTTATAAAGATAGTTATGAAATATTTAATCACTTAATGTTATGCCTCGTACACACACACAGACCTGAACATTTCACTTTCAAACTTTAATTCACTCAATAAACGGCCAACATTTTCTGTATTTCTTTATGTAGTATACGCCGTTGCAGCTCCCATAGTTGTTTGCAAGAAATTCTGGAAATGTTCGTCGAAATGCGCGGTTCGCTGCGCTGTTCGTCGAAATGTTCAAGTCTGTACGAGGCGTAAGACGCATTCGAAAAGAAAGAAGAATGGAATTCAAGGAGGTAAATTGGAAAATGCTTTGCACTGTTCGATAAAACATAATCGAACGTAGCGTCATTAACGAGTCTCCTCACGAATCCATTATAAAAAATTTTTATTGGTTTAAATACTCGAACTATCTAGTAAACGAAATTGCAATGAAAAACCGATGTACCTAACATTCGAAAAATTGATTTTTTTCCCTGTTCGAACCACTGCGCGCCGCGTATAGATAGGAGCGCTGTTAAAAATTCACCGTGTTCGTGCGGATAAGAAATAATCTGCATCGACAATTAATCAGAGAAACGTCGGACGGCGAAGCTTCCGTAAAAGTTTCATGTTCTGTTCGTAAATGGATTTTGAGCTTCCAGCGAACGTTATGACTTGAACCGTGACTTCGCAATTTAATTACTCTTTCGCGAGGAGCGATCCATCGTAAACCGCTGAACTGAGGCCGCATTATGCTCCGATGAGGCACCAGTTACCCGAAGGAAACGAGCGGAGCGACTCGCAACGATACGGTTATCGGATCCTACGGTTTTAGGCGAAAGGGAGACCGGGGCCCGGCTTAATATCCGAAATCAGGAAGTCGAACACACGACGAAATTTCAGGATAACCGGCGCCGTTCGCTGTCCAATTAAAACCTGTCCGCTCTGACAGTTATAATAATATTCCCCCGGTACGCAATCTGCCGCGGTGCAATTAAACGAAAACGCCGGGCGGCTGTGTTCCTCTCCGCTTTGCCGCGATGAAATATTGCATCGGTGAAGCTGCCTTCGATGTTCATTATATCGCCCGTGGAAACGAGCCACCGACCGGGACCGTCTCTTGTCGGATTTACCAGCGAACTTCAACCAAATCAGTCGCGATGGCCCGATATTGTCGACAGTAAATTGTCCCGTCCATTAAAAATCGTGCCGCGGCCGTTCGCTTGATCATTATGCTATCCGACGATCTGTCTGCCAGAGGATTTTCCAAAAATTTATCGGCAATTACCGGGCTACCGCGTTACCGTTTATAATGTTCGGCAACCTTTCAATTGAAAGAACTGCAAATTGTAATGAAATTTATTAGCTGTAACGCGCTTTCATCGGCACTCTAACGACACAGATACGAGTCGAAATGAATGTATGGGACATTTGTGGGTTCTTGAAATTAGTACGATATTTGCAGGTTGTACTGTGATACAGAGTCGCCAGATTAAGACTTGGGCCCCCACTCTATCTTACCCCTTCTACGGCGGTATACGTGACGCATTTCGGGTCTGCCGTGCATGTCTCACAATGTCACGTGACTAATCCGATACTGGCAGAGAGAGGGTAACTTTTCGCATGTACAGAGCGAGTCACTTAACTGTACAATCTAAATTTACTCTTGCTGTATAAAAGAATGTTTCGAACGAAAGTTGCTTGATATCGAATATTGAATGCTAAATGAATCAAATAGTATTAGAGTATATTGGCAAATTAATATAATTACCGAGATATTTATGAAATGTCGAAATAATTTTGTAGAACAAAATAATGAACTCTCGGAATATCATGTTGCGACTATAACTTCAAACAACAAACCGTATACAATTATAATTTGAGTATCTTTAATTAAAACTCAAGTAAAGAGTATCTCGATAATTATTATTATTGTATACCTTATACCCCTTAGTACTTGTTTATTATTTTAGAAGAATTCAAAATTATACAAAGAATACGAATACATACACTGGTGATAAGACACCGTTGTACACACACAAAATTTCAAATACATGTCGTGAAATATCTCAGTGGGAATTAATTATATTCACGGATTAAAAGAAAGTAAATTTGGGTGGGGTCCAGATGGATACAAGTGCTATTTCCTTGATTTAAGAAAGGAACGAAGGGTTTTGAGTCGTCGACAATGTGGTGGCGGTACAGTAATAATATGGGGAGGAATCGGCTGTAGAGAAAAAATGGAAATAAAATTTATTCAAAGCCATATGAATAGTGATGGCTACTTAAATTTAATTAAAGAGCAAATTGGAACATATGCTCGCAGAATTGCTGGCAGAAAATGTATATTTTTTCATATATACTGCTCGCATAGTAAAAAATTATTTTCAAGCGGAAAATATAAAAAAGGTTTTGAATTGGCCTGCATGGTCTCCTGATCTAGACATTATCGAGAACGTTTAGGAAAGACTGTCAAGAATATTATACGAAAAAAATCTATACAAATATGTAATTTATCAAGAAGAATGATTGAAATGTGGTACAACGCAAAGGGCAGTCCACGCATTACTAAAACTGCCAAAAATTGTATAATTTTGTTGAATTCTAATACTTTTCTTATTTTATATTCAAAGTGCCTTATCATTTTGCCCACACTAAAAGTCAACTGTTGTAGAAATAATAAATGGTTTGAACGCGAGTTATTTAATTTTTAGTTTATTATATAAAAGTTAGTATCTTATTTTGTCGTATATTCATTTCTACGTATGTATATTTATGTACAAATGAATGTTCATTGCTAAAAACTTCGAGGTGCCTTATCATCTTTTTGATCACCAGTGAATACAGTTATTCAGAGTTATATGTATATGTACAACTGTATTTGGTCTATCGATTTTGTGTCCGAGTCGAGCCTCGGTCAAACATTGACTCCTCGACTGTCAGTTGGTTAACAATTTCCTGACAACCCCACTCATCCATTGTTTCCTTAGGGGTTGTTCATCGCAGGCCAGTTTTGCATTACGGCAACTTTATACAGAACAAGCTGCAGTAACAATATCAACACACAAACTACGTGAACAATCCAGCAACACAGATTCCAGCTACTGCTACAGAGTAGTGCAAACACAATATACCTGTCCATTGTGAAAAAATCGATCATGTATTTTTTCTACTATACATAGAAATGAAAGCTTCAAAAATTCGTTTAAAAATTGTGAAATTGGCGAGTGCAAAATGCCAATTTAAAATCATTAAGCATACGGATTTCTAAAATATATCAGTTTTATTTTATATTTCACAGACTAATTTTTGTTCAAGCAAATTTTCAATCTATTGATATTTACGAGCTTCCTCGTGAGTTAGCAAGGCTTATACATGAAAACGTGATACGAGCAAAATTTGGGGAATGTTACGGAAAATAATCAGTTCAATAAATTACATATTCTGGCGTTCACATCATATAGCCATCATACTAACTAAAATTTGTTCGTATTTTCATCGATTATTCACGAAATATTCGAGAATTTCCAACTAAGCGAAACATTAAATGCATACTTTGGTCAAATATTCGATAGTTTCTCGGAAATTTGAGAACACACCCTGTAGAACACAGTAAAGTTCGATCTTATGCGGTTTCTATTCAGGAGCGTTTTCCGCCCAGTGGAACGGTAACGATAATGAACAGCTCACAGGCAGAAATAGAATAGTTGCAAGGTAAAGTTAAATAAAGAGGAGCGCACGAAATGAACTTTGTTCCGTTCCTTATAACCCGGATTCCGTTTGTACTATTCAACATTGTTCGGTCTACGGGAAACTTGTTATGAGCACCTTTACTTATTTCTAGGTGGGTGAAGGAATGGTTGACAGCGAATTATTGAAATGAATTCGCGTCCGTTGCTCGTCCCCAGTAGAGTATTTAGTACTATTCCATTCAATTCCGAACTGTTCGTTCTGCGTTGACCCTTCTCAACGTCATTCTTCACGGGCCGTTAATGAAAATGAATTTCACATTCAAGACGCCGATTATTAGTTCTAGTACATAATCGAATTGCTTTATCAAATTCTCTACTTCCCTCTATTGATATTATTTCTCACACACTGTTCAAAATTTTGCTACCTTTCTGCATCTTTTCTTTAGATCAAATTTAGAGCAATTTCTTTAGAGCAATTTAGAGGAAAGTACTCAGTACCCGTCCGTGGCACAACAGATCATTTAATTGTGACAACAATGACACCAAATTTGCAGTTTGTGTGTTGAGTCCTGTGAGTGTGTTCAGTCATCGTTAGACTGTAAATTTTATGCATTTGTGACAAAAACGGCTAGCTGAAAAGCACAAAAAAAAATGAAAACAGAAGAATTTTTGGGAGTCTACAGCCCGTAGCTGAGGATTTTTTAACACATTACCGACCGATGAGTCTAATTTTGAAAAATCTATGGTACATGGCTAAGCACTTTCTAATGGAACCTCCAATAGCAACAGCAACTTTCATTGTGAACTACCAAGTCACCTCCAATAGCAACAGCAATTTTCATTGTGAACTAACAAGTCACCTTCTCAATAACGTAATCTAATAGTTTCATTTAATATTGTAATTTAATAGAAAATTTCTATGTTTCTTTTTTTATACAGCACAATTATTGAAAATCCTATTAATAGGCTTCGAGTAGGTAACGTGTTAATATATCTTCAGTTACAGAAACTTCGATGATAAACGAAACTTCGATGATAAACTAACTCCTTCTCAGTAACGTAATCCAGAGATGGGAAACTGGTGGCCCATGGGCTGCACACTGTTTCTTTCCCCTGTTCTCAGTGCCTAGTCCCCCACCATTCGATTGGTATCCTATGAAAGAAATAGGGTTCCCCGGCTCTGGAGATAAAGTCAAGCTAGGAGTGGTGCTGAAGGAGTGGGAAAACAGGAACATTAATGGTAGGGGTCGCGCAGCGACAGCAGGGAAGAAGTTCCCCGGCTATGATGTAACCTAGTGCACAGTTGGTGCCCCTCAAACGCTTGCTTTCCCCACCAACCTTTCTTCGCTGGAGGGAACGGTGTTTCCTCAACTAAGACAAATGTGCTGACGTAATCTAATAATTCCGTTTGGGATTATTTTGTAAAAGAAGATTTTCAAGCTACTTAAAATGATTGAAAAGCCTATTAACAAAAGGAACTGTCGCGGAGGAAGCGGAAGTCAAATTGGTTGGTTAATTGATAGAAGTCTTTTCAATTTAGACTTCTCTTTCCATTTTCGAGTACATTGTCAAACCGCCGAGCCACGCGATCATAAACTGCACGTAGAACGCGTTAGAATATCCGATGCTTGATGAAAATTGGCAGATTGATGCACAAGGGTACAGGGAAGTGACTAGCAAAGCCATCAAATTTTATCGTCGTGTGTAAACTGGTGGAGTATATCGACTAAAGGTCCTCGCTCATAATGCAAATTCTCTTTCACCGTGTACCGGCGCGGCGGGTTAAATGTTGAATTTTCGCGTTCTATCAATTTGACCCGACCAGAGCAAACGGGAAGCTAAAGTTGTGAGCGCACGCGCGATACGCAACTACGGCAGCAGTTTAATTTATTTTCTCACCTATGGTTCCGCTGTCCCATAATTTTCCTGCAAGCCTATGCGCACCGGGGTAGACGTGACTGTTGCGCACGCCGGACTGCGTGTCTACCAGTTTATTACGCGAGTCATATGCATTATTCAAACGTTTCCCGTCCGCGTATCGGATGGGATAACTCTCCCGCCTCTCCTCGCGCGTTGTTTCGAAGCGGTGCCTCGCTCCTTGTAACTGCGGTATCTTCGGTATCGATCGGCCATCCTCAACATCGGGGATCGTTTTACAAGCCGGCTACCGGCGAACGCCACCGCCAATTACGAGCCATATTTTACGCCCACGCATTTCGAGCGACAAATTCCGCGTGCCCGACTAATCATAATGCCGAGCCGCCTGTCGCGCGTTCCACCCCATGCTCGTCGTTGTGAAAACGACTCGTCGATTACTATCGATTCCGTCTGTTAAAGCTCCACGGTTCTTAAGAGCTACAGTCGGGGGCAAAAAGATAGGACGCCGTACGTTGCTTTGCGCGTTGGAATATCTATTCCAGTAAATCAATCGCTGGGTGATCAAAAAAGAGTCCGATGCGACTGAAAAATGTCTAATTAATAGACTGCGGATTTTATGCATTTATGACAAATATGGGTACGTACAATTTAAAACAGTGGAAGTATTAAAAAGATTTAAGGCCACCAGTGTATTACTTTCACCTTAACAAGATAATCAAAAGTAGAATGAAATTTTTATTTGGCTCCTGTGTCTCAAATTACAACGATAGCCGTAAGGAACTGTTCTAAAGATTGGAACACGTTTTGTTTCTAGCTATAAAATTTCATGGGATGAGAATATCGTTTTCAACAAAATTTTCAGGTGAAAACGAATTAATAAGAAACACCATGAAATTTGTTAGGACATATTTTTAGCCTTTGCTTGGTACAGCTATACTGAACACGACTTGTTGCATCGAATGCTCATTAAAAATGTTGGTTTTATAACAGAAATAAAGTTGACAACCGTGACATTGGTGTTTCCAGTACGCTAATATGGAAAATAGCACTGTCTCAACTTATACGGTGTCTAGCAATAATACTCATTGATAAAACTACATTCATATAAGGAAGATTCCTTCGTGCGTTTACCAAGACATTATGCTATTGTTAGCAATCCCTTGAATCGAGTGAAATTATTCTTTTCAGACACTGAACTATTCAACTAACAAAACAAAAATGGGCCATTTACAGGAAAAAATGGGAAAACTCATATTAATTGTGCATTTATTCAGTTCAATCAATCTCATATAAAAATTCTACTATCTAAATTCTGAAAATAAAAGTGGAAACTTACAGCAACGAAAT
Organism: Lasioglossum malachurum; assembly: GCA_028455605.1. Lineage (NCBI taxonomy): Eukaryota > Metazoa > Arthropoda > Insecta > Hymenoptera > Halictidae > Lasioglossum > Lasioglossum malachurum. The sequence continues at coordinate 11,272,393 of CM052316.1, read as the reverse complement.
TCCCTGAACACGTGTAACAAGAACTATCGGCAAGAGAATGAAAAAATGATGATAACTGGAAATATCGCATTATACATATCTTACAGTGCATTATTGCGTCCGTACTTTATCGAGCTGTATATTCGTAGGATTAACAAATAGCAAAAATTATATATCAATCTTGTTCGTATTCTTTCCAATATGTACGCAAGCAATGATTAAAAATATTTTATCTTGTACTACAATCAGCTTTACTTCCAATATATCAGTACACGCGATGTAATTACAGATGAAAAATAAGTCGAGTGACAAAGGAAAAATAGTATGTACGACTTCTTGTCAGTCTACCATTCTGATAAGACCCACTTCAAATCCCTGTATCGGATAGGAACTGATTAATATGTTTGTTCATGATTTTTCGTTTTTAACGAAATTAATAAATTACCGATTCTCGAGAAATTGTTGATATTTGATTTATGATGACTCAGTTTAAAAAAAAATAGTGCGATAATAAATATGGACATGAAAAGATTCGATTAAAAATTTTCCAGACTCACGACTATATTATTATTGAAAATGTAATAAATAGTTAAATACTCAGTTCGACAATTATAAATACCAACTCATGCGTATCAGAGAAATATTCGACATCAATTATCTGGAAAACGAAATTTCAAATGGACGAAATGTTATCTCCTCTTTCCGATTTATTTTTTAATGCGGAGCATGCCCTGCATAAACGTAATAGCATCACCGTTCGGTACATGTTGCATCAAATGAGTTGTCGATGTAAAATGTAAAGTATTCCCTGGAATCGAAGCGATACCGACGGAAAATTGTACAAATTACTGTAGGAAAGTTCACTGAAGAATATTCACGCATTAGCCGAAACCAACGAAGAGTAATCACGAATAAATGTAGATGATTAAGAAAAAAAGTGGCTTTAAGGGCCAAAGAGAACGCAAGTTTAAAATTATAATCTTTTTGAACGAACAATGCAATCGGATGTGAACAAAAGTTGAGTATAATTCGAGCATGACCAGATTACTTTCCGAGTTTTCCGAGCGAGAATAAAACTTATTCGTTCATGGTGATTCGAACGCAGCACTCGAAGTTAGAATCACACGATTTTTTGTTTTACTTATTCCATTGGCCTGCGGTGAATGAAATTCTGAAAATCTGAATCGATTATTTCAAGTTCTTGGATATCCAAGTGACTTGGAAAACTTCAATGAAAAGCAGAGAATTGTCGAGGTAATGAAAAGTATTATTGAATATGTATGCACAAGAAAATAGATATTTAACGACGCTGGAAAATACGCGCAAAATTAAGAAAATTAGTGTTCATTTACAAAATGAGCAGACATTGCAAGCTTAAAAATAAGTTTAATAGAAGACATTCATTATTGAAATTATTGAAAATGATCAATATTGAACTATTAAATTTGTTAGTAAAATTTTTTAAATAGATAGTTAATACCGTAATTGTGTGTGAGAAAGTGTAGCGAGTACCATTCATACTGGATTTGGTTTACGAGTTCCATAAAGGAACAAGTATTACAAACATTATTAAAAACTTATTAGTAAAATTAAAAGTTTTTCAGTGGATTTTGAAAACAATGTCTACTAATTAGTTCTTGTAAGAAAACGTAACCTATTAATAATTCATCAAAAAACTTCTCAAACTTACTGTACTTCTGAACTCAGCTAATAAAACCATTTGCAATGAATACATTGCCATTGCCAGCGAATCAAATGTATTCAGTCTAAAGGGACCATTATAATATATAAATACAGACGTTGGTTTGCAAATGCGCCCAAGAAAATACCGTTAATAACAATGTCAATAAACGTAAGAAGATCGACAATTTAAACCCGTAAGATCGTTCGAATAATTATTAGCAGAATATCGGGCGATTTATTCATCTCGTTTCTCTCATGTAAGTTTCATTTCCGCATTTTTATTAATGCGGAAAGAAGAATTTTCTCCGCCTTCCGTCTCCGGCGACGTATTATTTCTTTATCCGCTCTTTCCAGCCTCTTATCCGCTACAAGTAGGTTGCAATTGTACATGTACAATGAAATATTAAAGTAAGTCACAAACGCGACTATTAATGAAACCGTCGATACTGCGGAAGTCACTCTTTCCGCCTTATTGATGGGATTCAAAGAAAATTTCCGACCTGCCTCTTTCACTCTTTCGGCTTTTGCGATATATGTTTTTCAGCGAAAGAAGAAAAAGTGAATCGCAAAGGACGAATATCCTGCAGGCATGCGAAATGAGTTCGAACGCATCATCCTCTTCACTGAAATTGCACTTTATCTCTCCTCTACGACTCCGTTCCCGTGTCTTTACTTCATTTTACGTCGTTACCGAATCGAGAAGCTGCTTTCTTAAAATTTTCTCGTAATTAAAAAGACAAAGAGATAAATCGTCGAGATAAATCCGGAATGTTTTCTGGCAGTCCCATAAATAAGCAGTGATGGGCAATAAATAATTATTTAAATAAAAATTTAATATATATTAAAATAAAAAGCAAAAATAATTATTTATTATTTGAGAGAGAGAGCAAGAGTCTAAATAGAATTATTTAAAATAATAAAGTTAATTGTTATTTACAAATACAATTTCAATTATTATTTGTATTGGCAAATAATAAATTAAATTGTATTTTTTTATAGGCAGCTGGACCCTCCGATCGGGCTCGATCACTGGCGGTATACCTGAAAAAGTTGCTATAGCAGACAAAAAACGCGTACGTATTCATTGTATATACAAAATACAAGAAATGAGAGAAGACCAAAAACTATTTATTTGATTTCCACCTCAATCCAAATAATAAATAATCTTTTATTTGCAAATAAGAAGTAATACATAGATCACTTTCGAAATTATTTAAATTACTTTTGTTTAAATTAAAAGTTTAGTTATTATTTGTACAATTAAAATCACACACACGTTTACTTATTGTTTATATATAATCATTTATTATTTAAAATAAAATTTGCCCAACACTGTAAATAAGATGTGAACAAGGCAAATATAAATAATTTTTTGTATCTAAACCTATTATACCTGCACTGATTTATGATTGTTTTTATTTTGTTCCTATTCTGTTCCATTGGCAATTAAGGGAGTACTTGAAAGAAGAATAATGAAAGGAAAATATTGTATTTCCAATTCCCTGCAGATTTATTATCGGTAATTTCAACAGACGGTGAAAATATGACGGCTATTCAATCCAAGTTATATTTGATGCGTCTAATGGTTATAAAAGTTTTTATTACGGCGAATAATTAAATATTGGATTATTACTTGTAAGATGGTTTGCAACGTCCGTAATGATGGGTTGCCGGCACAGTCTGCCGTTCGATTGTTAGCCCACAAATACCAGCTCATGACGTTGACATATTCGAATTATACACCATGTGTATGTAATAGGACTGCGTCGAGCCTAAGATGAAATGTATTCGTTTGAACGCAACTACTTATTACGTCTCGATTGCATTATAATTACCCGCTGTGAAAATGACACGCACCTTCATTCTCGATTCGTTTTATTCCTTAATGATGTCTCGTATGTTTTTTCGGAATATTAAACGCGTTTGAGAATGCGGATATCATTGAACCTTAATCTTCGCGGTTTTTACCATTTCCCCGGTTTTTGTTTCTTTGCCAACCGATATACAGGGTCGTCGAAGTAGCACCAGAAAATTTATTAAAAAAGAAGGAACATTCGTTCTACACGAACGATTAACCTCATATTAACAAGTGCAATAATCTATTGGAGGATTCTATACAATATGTGGGTCACTTAAGAAGTTCACGGTCTCACAGATAGCAATAATATTTATATTTTTATTAGTTTTACTCATAACCTTAAAGGTTGAACTTGATTTGTGTTACGCAGTTTGTTGGAAAAGTTAACGTCTCTAGAAATTATTAAAGAAACGAGTAATATTTTATGAATATATTTTTCGACCGAAGCTATTACAATTCTACGAATATTATTATAGTTTCAAAATCTTATTTTTTAAGGAAATGCAAATAATGATTCTTTTTAAACTTCTAAATTCGTAGTCACATGAAAATGACGAACTCAAGAAGACACTGAGAAGCAACAAATCATGACTGCTTAAAATTATGTATCTCTAGAAACGCTGCTGAAATAATAGGTTGCGATTTCAGATGTTCACTTTGAAAGTCATCATTTTATTATTCCTACTGTTACTGAGAGAGATAATGTATCAAAGTCGTAGTTTGCTGGAGTCCACGCAGAAACAGGTTTAATGCCTCGGGACAAGTATCTTGTCAGAAAAACTGGAGAAGATGAATGAAGTCTCGACTTCCAAAATGTAGAGAGACTTCGTTTTGTATTTCCGTGAGATACACATGTGCTCGTCTCATACGATGTTGTTTCATACATCAGGTCTCATAAATTTGAATGACATTCATCAGAGGAGACAGGAATACAATTAATGACAATCAAATATTAATAATTATGGAAGCGTTTCAATTAAATAACATCAATTACATTTAATAACGACGAGAGAACAGAGTATGTACATAATTTAATTAACCATTAGAGTTATAGAAAATATTGTAGCTTGATTTTCAGAAAATAATGTATTCTTCAATATGTCATCAAAAATGAATAATACGTAGATTGCAGATTTTATGTATTTATAAAGAAATTAACTGGGTGAAATATAAGAAATCTAAAAATATTGTTATGTTGTTTTCAACGTAGAATGACTATTAAGGGGTGAAATGAATTTTTATTTAACTACCGTTTCCCATAATCGATGCAGAATATTTTTATTTTGCATAAAGATCCAAAGTCTAGTGATAAATAGATCGCAGATTTTTTATGCATTCTTATTAAAATAGTATAAAGATTATTGCTATTAAAATATGAATTTCGATTTGCTAAATATAATGATTGAAGGAAGAATTCCTTACTGGATCTTGTTTCTTTGAACAATTGTTATTTTGCATAACGATTTGCAGTCTAGTGATAAGTGAAGAAACTGAATTTGCGTGAGAGTATATGGAAATGCAAAATAAAATTCTCGCACGTGCACGTTCGTCTTTGAAAGCATTTACTTTGAAACTTCATAGCGTGCTATCCTCGGAATGTCTGAATAACGTGTCTGACTATTGCTCGTCTTTTCTACTTGCACTACACCCAGGCGGTAAGGCGTTATGAATAGGATTTTCTCAGGTCTCCTACTATTTCCTATCAATCTGATTGTATGCAATTCTAAAACTTTTTCAAGTATATTTTGTTAAATTTTTATTTTACAAACTACACGACAGTGAAAACTTGTTAGCGGTTTTTATTATTCAATTTTTTTATTATTTATTATCCAAAATATTGTTTAGATTATTAGATATGTTGGAATCTAATCAAATACTAAACATTTAAGTATTGCACGAGGTATTATATCAATTCTATATTCGTACAAAGAAAGAAATTAATATAGAATAGAACTATTCTAGGTCGCGGAAGAAATGTTTAATTTTCGAGTAAAAAATCTTTTTTTAAAATATCGCATTGTCATCCAGAGTTCTGAGCTTTGTTTAAAATTTCAAGTCTCAAGCTCATCGGGAAATTAGTTTAAAATCAACTGCAAAAGTACCGAACAGACAGACAAGAGAAAGCGAGGTAATAAAAACGTGGTAAAATAGCTTCTAAATTGTGCGGCCCGCCGGGCGATTTTATATTCCTATTGAAACTTTTGTTTCTCGTTGTATCTATACAAAAAATATTAAGTAAATGAAGTGTCATTGTTATAATGCGCAAGTGCGACTACGAACTGCAGATCTATATGTGGTACCTTTGATATAATTGAGTTACAGTGCATCAAAGAAACGAAACTTTTTGCGTCCACATCAAAAATTAATTTTTACAATACTTATATTGGATTCGAGAGATATTCCAACTTAAGATATTTTGCAGAACGAGTTGTGTAAGTGCTTTTGGTACCACAAATGTTTGTGAAAAATTTTTTGGAAGATCACAAGGAGTTCACCACGTGCTTCATAAACTGATGCCAATTTAGAAAGCCAGATAACAAAAGATGTGCAACGTCGAACATAAATATGGATTTACAAAAATTAAGTGAAAGAAAGGATAAACAAATATCTCATTAATTAAGACTCGAGCGTTAATTATATTGAATCATAGTATAACAATAAAGTTTTATACATTTTGTATTTGTATTATATTTTTTAAAAGCATGTTTACCTAAAGTGCAACCATTTGGGTTGGCCAGGCCTGTTCTAGTGCAAAGGGTTAACTGTTTCCTGTTTCACGGAATTATCCAGCACTCTGTCTGTATCGGTGATTGTGGAGCACCCTGTACATGACAGAAACTGCAGTATTATTTCTGTTACAAAGAAGAAAATGCAGAAATTAATTTTGCTAATGCACAAAACTACGGATAAAGGGTAAGATGTCCCGTTTCTACAATAGAAAAAGCTCCTCCGTTTTATTGCGCCCTGAGAACGACACGTGATACTGATGGAGCGTTCCTCTCTTCTATTCACAATATAACGCGTGCTTTATATCGTCAGACATATCTGTATCACATATAAGGTGTATTTCATGCCGGCGGAGATATGCTCGATGTTCCGAAGGGGGTCTAAAGGAAAGCGATCGGTCGGAAAGAACGTTTTCAACCGAGAATAATGTTCTTTGATTCATCGAATGCATTTCTCGGCTGTGTTTCATGCGCTGCTGAAATTTATTGACGTCTTAACATCTGAAAAGTCGGAAACCTAAAGGGAGGATTCCGACCACCTACCTGCACTCATCAGTGTAGGTAGACATATTACGCGCAACCCTTAGTTTTAATATTTCACTTTGCCGAACGAGCCTGTCATTAAATATTCAAAAGATTTCTTTGAAAATGCGTGAGCTGTAGAGAATTTAATTATCGGGAATCAAGCCACGTGTTTTGATCCATCAATATTTATGGCTAATCTGTTAACCTTTATGCGTGTATGGCGTATGAGAATTGCGTGGACTCGAAATAAAATATACTGGAAATTGCGATAAAAATACTTTTATATAAATGGGAGGTAAAGAGAATTGTATTTGTTACGAGAAAATATAACACGCGAAGTTTACAAGAATGAAAACAGGAATATTTATTTTATTTTAATTATTTCGAGTCCGTGTTGATAAACATACATAGTGAAATCAGATAAATATTTCAAATTGTGTTTCTGGTAAGACGAAAGTAAATAATTATTGAAAATCGATCAACGTGAACATAAACTTTGAAAACATTTTTATTTCATTTTCATTTTAAATACTGAGCATATATTTTGTAAAATACTAGCAACATCTAGTATACTAAATACTATGAAAAGTAAATTTTTATAGAATGTGAAGCAACTCAAAAACAGATACGACGGAATACAAAATATAATTTTGAATATGCTAATACGAAACTGTATAGCTGACAATAAATTTATAAGTTATATTCTCTTCACTTTGTTAAAACTATTAACAGAAGTGTCGAACATTCAAAGATTCAATAATCCTTCCAACAATCCTAAAATAATAAATCGGATATGAATTCTAGCAAATCCATGAATAAATGAAAAGTAGAATGCAGAGTTAGTTGGAAATCTCGCGGAACAGCAGAATTGATGGCGATAGAGCGTGAGAAGAAATTGTTTACTCGAACAACTAGTCTGCGCCCTAAAAGATTGCTATACATCCAGTTTAATAAACGATCCGGCACGCGCGCCAAGTGAACGCAATTTAGTGATTAGAATGTTATGATCAACGGACTCAAGTGCATTTCATAGTCATTAGCGGTCCCATGAGAAAGAAAGTAAAATAGTAAGCATCACACAAATGAATTGAACTACTGATACATCTGTGTGTACTCACCCCTCAATTAACGGGGTGTATATTTTTCTATCAGGCATTTATTATACCTTATCTCATTTGAAAGTTTCAAGATTGCAAAGACTTCCTCCAGAGAATATAATAAATAAATAAGTTCTACAAACGTTGAAGAAAGATGTGAACTCTATAATGTTCGTAAGAGAATTTAAATCTATTTTAAAACAGTGATTCGAGTGTGTGAAAGTTTTAATTTTTATATTTTCGACTATGAAACATATATAATATTGTATTTTTAATTTTATCACTTCTTCAAAGTTGGAAACACTATACCAACTATTAAATGATAATAAAAATTGCATCATACGATTACGTACACAACGATTTTCTACGATAAATCTAAAAATTTTCTGTAGGTTCTTGTTGATAAATATATATACATTTTATCCACTGTATCCACTTTCTTGGATAATTGAAAATTAAGCTTATACGTTTCAGGCACTGTGCGCTGAAATTGTTGTATAGAGGATGTATATGTATGAAGAAAGTATTAATGTAGGGGTTCAAAAGTTCGCTATCAGTGTCATACACGTGTGCCAACTACGATTTATACATACCACTTTATACGTCCAACGAAAAATCAATTTCGCCCACGTCAAAAACCATAGCACAATATTCGAAGAATTTACAACTTTCCTGTGACGATGTTTTTCCTCGTATTTGACAAGAGGTCTTTGTGATAGAATATTGTAACTATGAAGGCTATGGCTAAAATAAATGCTGGCACGGAACGCGTCAAACTAAGAGTTTATCCAACGTAATTAACAACGTCGGTATAATCTTGCAGTATTTCACGCAGCTGATTGCATCGGATCTGATAAAATCAATACACAAATTGTTGACGGAGAGCTCTCATTAATTATAGATACGTCGGACATTTGATATCCGAACGACATTATATGTATAATTTCCTTCCACGTTATAAAATGAATTCTATGCGCTAACACAATGAAGCGATGATCTCGTTGAATGAAAGAAAGTATAGTGGGTCCAAAAAGTATCTCTACATCATAAAAAAATCTTAAGATAAAATGAACAATGAATTACGAAACTAGACGCGTCTAGCTTTAAAACGAGTCGAAATATACTGGGTGTCCCAAAAATATTATTCCTTAGCAAGGGTGATTCTTGGAGTCATTTGAAGTAACTTTTTCCTTCGCGAAAATGTTCTCCGCGGCTTCGTTAAGGAGTTATTAATGAAAAACTCGGACCAATCAGATCAAAGTTCGTCCCGCTGTAGCTGCGCTCTGATTGGTCCGCGTTTTTCCTTAATAACTCCGCAACAAAGCTGCGGAGAACATTTTCGCAAAGGAAAAAGTTACTGGAAATGACCTCAGGAATCGCCCCTTCAAGGAAGTGCAACATTTTTGAACCACCCTGTATTGTCGTACGATCATTTTCTACGAATCGATCACGGCTTAAATATTGACGATTTCTCGTGAATGGGAAATTTAGTGTTGAAATACTTCTTGGATCCACAGTATATGTATACGACAATTGGAGGAACCGGGAAACAAGTGTGCGCAGTTGAAGAAGGAAAGGAACCGAAGGATAACAAACGGCGGCGCGGCGGTGGCGGTGCGGCCGCAGCGTAAGAAAACAAACGCTCGTTAACGAGGCGCATCAGGGCAGATTGAAGAGATTTCCTGCCGCAGTTTAGCCGAGCGACTCGCTCGTTCTCTCTTTCTCTCTCCTGCCCCATGGACCTCGACGACGACTGGGACCAGAGGTTAATTTATCGAATTAAACGTTCTACAATTGCGTTATAAGACCGAGTCACCGGGACTTTCTGTTCGCGCGTATATGTGTCAACATACACGCGTGTCGACCGTGCAAGTTTCTTTCTTCAAAAGAAATAAAATACTCTGGAGGTTTAAACTTGTTTCTACATAAACTCTTATATCCCACTAGTCCATCTCTAACATCACGTTTCATCTAATATTGATGCGACGCAACGTTCGATCAATGTCGAAATCGATTGTACGGATGCAGAATGATGGACGAGAAAAAGGGAAATATCCCGTTGTCCTGTGCAATTTCATGGAAACGGAGTTACCTAATTACAAAAAATCTACCTCTGCCATCAACTCACGAAAATTGCTTTACCGCTGGGACCAAACACAGTGCATGAGGCTAATATAGTTAGTTACACGTATCGGAATTGCATTGCACAATCGATTAGTCCTTTTAGTGTTCAAGAAAACACTCTCCGTTTTTTGGTATTCCTGTGTTTCGAAAATAATATTCGACCTGTTCTATAAAGTCAGTCATCGATATTTTATTTTTATATTAATAATATTAATTTCATATCGGCCGTCGGTCGATGCAGAACGTAAGCTAACGATTTACCTTTAATCAACTCAGAATTATGTCATGTAGCACCTTTTTGGATTTGTCTCAGTACCCTCCTGCTATTATTTTCTTAAGAAAAAAATATAGTATTCCATTAAAAATTATATTTAAACTGTTGTATATATTAGATAGGTAACAGAACATTGTTCTTGAATTTTTTGGCAGTGGTCAATCGAAGGGATGCTTGCAATTCACACCCTCAAAAAATTAAATGACTTTTTTCTATCCTTAATAATTGGATCACGATTGTGAAAAAAATATATGATATGAAGGCGATAAGTTAGAATATTTTCGTTTCTTTTTATCTGAATATCTTAATTAACAACCGAGAAAAAAAATAATACAGTTAAGGGTACCCTCATATCATCCTTATATGGAGGGTTAGCGACTTATGATTTTAGGGGGTTATCTTTCAACCTAGAACCATTGTTTTCCACACAATATCAATAAAAATTGTGGGTGGGGCCGCTGGACCATGCTTATCCTCCTATATTTAAGCAAAAAAAAAATGCTCAAAAATTTCATTTTACACAAGATTCCCCCCTTAAAATAAGTCCAAATTTATTATTCAAATATCAACAATTTCTCGAGGATTGAAAATTTACTATTCGAAAGTTTTTGGATTCATTGTACGTTTCGAAAATAATAGTGGTTCCATTATTAAAAGTCCGCCATCGACACAAAATTTTGATGTTTCCCATCGTGTGAAGTGTATGTTAGAAATCCTGCAATCTGAGGAAGGATTCCTTAAAATAATTCCTGAATCAAGAAGATCCACGATCCTCTTCGAACCTCATATGACTTTCGCTTTTAGATCAAACACGGATGAATGTCACACAAAGATAGAGGATATCAAGAAGTCAACTATAGGGTAAAAAGGATTCTCGAAGCAACCAGTGATTACGGGGTGAGACGTCGAGTTTGCAGACACGCACACCTACGGTTCAAAGTCGCCATGGAAACGCTGCCATACCCGACGAATGCGACGCAATTTAGAATCCGTTTCGAGGCCAAACGAGAAACCGGATAAAAGTCTGTTCGTTTGCAGCTCCGCCGAAATGAAATTGTTCTTCCGACTTTGATAGCATTCTCGTCGAGCCACCGCGATCCGATGATCCTTCTCGATACCGGCAGCGCGGCTGCTTTTGTAACGAAGCGTACAATGAATTTGTCTGACAGCGTGCTTCCGACTATGATGTATTCACTTGTTACATGCGAGGAATATTCGATTTTAATGTGCGAGCTCTACGAGGCGTTTTGATCGACAAATAACATTAGATATTAGGCATATGAAATGTACGATTTTCATCAATAACAAACATAACCGTTTTCAAAATAAAGGACATTGATCGAAATGAACACCATTATTTGAACCAATTTTTTCGCGATTGTATCTCCTTAAAAATCAAATTTATCACGTTACATTAAACTAGTAACATAAAAAAATAATTACATTTTTTGAATTTGTATTCGAAGATTAATTGTAACAAATGCTGAGTACTATTTAATAAATGAAATTACCACAATATTAAATGATTCCTCTAGTTACATTTTAAATTGTTATTCTCTGAATACGTTATTTATTTATTTATAATTAATATGAATCAAGAGATATATTGTGTTGTCCACCAATGCGAAAGGAAGAAATAACATAATACTAAGCAGATGGATATTCATATTTTCTATCATAAAAATATATTTTATTAAAAATTATTTTGCAAATCAGTGTTCAATAGAAGATACCCATCGTAAATTACGTGATTTTTTCGGCGTACATAATCGTCCATCAGAACAAACAATTCGAAAGGTTAAAAAATTTGATGAAACTGGATCTGTTCATGATAAACCAAAGTCTGGCCAGCAACAATTCATGACCTGAGAAACAACATTAGAAATGAAATTGGTGAATGAAACGAGCAAATATGCCAAAATGTCATCGAAAATTTTGATGTTCGAATTGATGTCTGTAAACGTGGTCGTTCACACATAATTGTCATAGATGATACCTGATAATTAAATAAAAAAATCAATAAAATTCAAAATAGTACGTTTTTTATTTAAAGAAAAACTTCCTATAGTCTATTTTGGATAACCCTTTATTATTATAGGACAAATTAAATTCGTCAACTGCTACTATTATTATGTGTGTGTGTGGGACAGAGGGAGTATATTATATTATTGAATTTCTACCGAGATACAAACGAGAAGCTTCGTTGATAGAATTTATTAATTACACAACTTGTTTATTCGCGCACTCATTGCATTCAATCTCGTTATTGAAAAATATATTCTAGCATTAATATCCTTTAAAATCAATTTATGATCTCTGCAAAAATAATTCTACTGATAATCAAAAACTAAAATTTACATTCTCCGTATTGTCAACATTGATTAAAAGTATAGTTCAATATAATTTTTTTGCAAAACTGTCGTTTTTATATGTACTTTGATATTCGAGAATCCCGGCAATTGAAATGCATATGAATGAGTTCGAAGCTTTTACATGCTGAATAAACACCCATTTTCAAAATGTAAATTCAGGTAAAAGGGTCCAGGGAATCCGAAAGAGTTCTGCGTTAGAGCAAATAATGTAGAAATGTTTATGCTCCTCAATTTACCAGAATAAATTAAACAGTGTTGAAGAAAACTAGTACGAATTGCGAAGACGTTAGAAGCATTTGAGTTCCACGGTTTTAAATAGAACTAAACACGAAATTCCAGGCCTCTCAATACATTGTACTTACTGACGAACAACCATTAAACTTGCAGTTCAGTAAAATCGCAAAACTTTCGTTTCTAACCCATCAAACTGCAGCCATCCCACCATTGATATTCGTCAATTCAGTGGGTATGAATAAGTCCGAAGCTTTCACATTTGAAACGCGCTGAGTAATGTTTTATTTTCAGAATGCAAATGGAGGTGAAAGGGGTCTGAAGATTGATAATCCGAAACAGTTCAGTGATAATTCCACAGGAACACGATAAATGGTAACATCGAATATCGAAATAGTCACGCAAATGGTCGTGTAGCCAGTGAACCACGCTAAGATTAAAGAGAAACCAATTTGACGTTGCAGAAAATTCAATAGTCAGATACACAGCGCGGCCTGGGCAACGTCAAAATGCTCGATACGGAACGACAGCATCAATCAATAAACTACCATGTAACAAGTAACAACCGTTCATTCCGGACTGAGTCAATTCGCAACGAACAAAGCGCTAGCACAAAAGAACAATAGTCTCCTGCGAACTCGTACAAATGGCGAGCAATTACAGAAACACGTTTAAACAGTTCCGAGACTGCGAGCCATTTGAAAGCGGCGGCAGTCTGATGGACTGAAATGTCCATATTGAACGCTGTTATGGCGCAAGAAAAACCACTCGACATAAATATCAAGCATCACGACCACCCCTAAACACCGCGAGATCCTATCGCAAGAATGTCCGGGACTCGTTCGAGCAACGTGTCTCGAAAGAGAGAAAGAGAGAGGGAGAGAGAGAAAGAGCGAGAAGCGGAAAACGATGCGGCGAAGTGGCTGGTGATACGTAAAGGCTCGTTCATGCCGGTGGTCATGGAAACCGGCTTTAAAGCAGCTTGCGTCGACGGCAACGAAAGACGATTTCGCCACAGAATACTGGAATATCGATCTCGATATTCCTGGTGCTCCGATGCACTTCAGACCTTCCTGGCAAGAGGCTGACCCGGCCAGACGCCGCGAATCAGACGTCTGAATAGCAGAGCCAGGTGAATGGAAATACCCGTTCCTATTCCCTGGCGAGCAAGGTGTCGGCGGGTACCACCGGCGGCTTCGTGTACACTCACCAGCCGACAATGGCGCCGATGGACGGGAAAATTGCTCGATCGATGCACCCTGGGTGCTCCCCGAGTCCTTCGCAAGTCCAACGGAATTGCCAGATAATCCCGAGGAGGACTCGCCATCAACCGCCACCCAGATATCGAGACGAGCCAGGAGTAATTTAAATGTATATTAGATCATGCTAGGATTTCGATGGCTCCAGGGTCAAAGGAAAGATGGCTTTGATGGGATTCGCTGACGGTTCGCTTGTAATCAAGTGTATCTTAGGAGATGACTTTGATCCCCGATTGAATACTCGACTGGAGCGAATCAGCTGAGTTTGGTTGTCGCTGAGCCGCAGATTACGAGCGACGGTCACCTGGCTCACTGTGATCATGGATCAAGGAATTCTGGTCACACGTTCAGAAACGAATCTGTTGTTCAGAGTTCAGGCTACTCTGTTTTAGTCTGTTGAATGTCGCAAGAATTTTCAGTGATCAGCGTTATTGATGACAATTGTTAGCTATACGTTAGCTGACCATATGCACGACGCGACACCGGAAGGCAAATCACGAAAATCACTCGAACCGAAAGCAACCTTTATCTCTTACCTCGAATTCATCGTTTTACTGTGCATCTTGTTAAGTTTTCAAATATATATTAAAGTGTGTTAACTTCCACGAGTCAAACTTATTTCAAATAGTCGGTGTTACTCGTATAACATCGTCAAAGCCCCCGAGTATCGTCGCGAGCAAGCGGAATAGGATTTTACGACCCCGCGAAGTTCGGTATACGGACTTGCGGTATTTCGGAGGCTTCAGCAAGTTAAGCTCGTTTAAAAATTGCGAAAAAAGATAAAAAGATTTGTACTACGATTTTGGCTTAGGGTGCCAATCATTATACGGTTTACCCTAGTTTGTTAATATCTTTGTTATGACAACCCATTTCACCGACACTGTTTTCATCGACACGGTTTGATCGACACTATGATTTCATGTTTCCAAATCGTGTCGACGAAAACAGTGTCGGTGAAATGGGTTGTCGACGAACCGAGGGTAACGCCTTTGTTATATGTGTTATTGACCGACCACAGAAACGACCTCTCATCCATCTGCAACGTGGTAGCTCGAGCATCCGAAGTCGGAGAGATAATAGGACGTGTTGAGTCGATCGTAGGTCTCGCACATTTGGTACATGAGGGTGCTTTCATCGACTTCGGAAACGTCACACGGTGAGATGTTCGATGCCGACCGTGAATGCAGCTCCGTGGCTTTGTCGGGCTCGCAGAGAGCGAGAGATCGCGTCGTAGAAGTGCTGAGTGAAGTTTGAAGATTGGTTTGAAATGTTCAAAGGCATCGTCCCACCTCTTCCCTTGCTGCAGCCAGGCTGACGTGAAATTGCGTTTGCCACGAAAGTATTCGCATACGTAACGCTGTTTATTAGCAGGAAATTCAAGAATATAATCGAATCGCGGATACTTCCGCACTGTACTAATTCGATCATTCGCCTGCACTCTGCACTACAATGCATTCCACCGACCCCGTTTCCATCCCCCGTGGCATGGCAGCGTACAGAGGCGCAAAGCTGCGCATACACAGAGAGGACCTTGGACACCTACACACAAAGGATCTCGCGCACAAAGTGTAGTCGGGAGTTGTCCATCCAATAGGACGTCACAGGGGGAGAGAAAGGCTTTGGGCTTATGTTGTGGCAGAAAGCACTTGAGTCGAAGTCGAGAAAATACGATAATATGGATCTACCGTGAGCAATATCGCTGACATGCAGGTCATCGTCTTTATCACTATTTTCAGCTGACCGGCGCGGTTTTTGTTTCGACGCGTGAAATCATTTCATGCGGAAGGGACGGTTTACGATGGAGTGAAGGGATAAGGGCGAACGGCGTCAACGGAGTGAACCTTTTCTTGTTGAGCAGCTATACGAGAGGTCAGAGTCCTTTCATTCGGAACCGGACTCGAGAGCACCTTCTTTTAATTGCTACGTCGTCCATGTGTGGCTAACATAAATCTTTGATTAGGTTTAGAAATTCATTTTATTCTGGTTTAGAATTTTACCTAGGACTTTTAGGATTAATTTTAACTTTCTAGTTCCGGTTTCATTCATTACCTTGATACGATCTAGGTGCACGGCAGTGCACCAGCCAAGTTCTCGCACTACCTCCTTTTACACGAAACAACTTAGCCGTTCTTTAGAGGTTTATAACTCGGCACTGGAGGCAGATGGAGAGATGTACTTTCGTACACTTGACAAAACATTAATCTTCCAACATTAGTAGGTTCCGAGATATAGGACCTCAAAAATCGTAAATTTGTCACTGACTGACTGACTGACAGATCATCAAAACCTTTTGGGTACTTCCCATTGACCTACGAGCTTGAAATTTGGTACATAGGTCCACCATAACAAACACCCAAAGGAATAATTATCAAAGTTTGAAATTTTACACCTTAAAGGGGTTGTATTGAAAAAAAAACATTACGAAATAGGTACGTAGGATAGAACATAGCAGCATAACATACATAAGTATACGTTTTATTAGCTTCGAAGTCGCAACAAATACTGATGAAAAAAACAATCGCTCTAACGTAAACAAAAGAAACTGCACCGAGCATCGTCTATAGCGGCGTGGCGCAAACGAGTTTTAATCTTCGATACATTGAATCAACAAAAATTGATGAAATCCCAACAAAAACATCCTGTAAACAGGAGCTAAGTTCCTATGGCCGTAAAAAGTTGTGAGATCAAACAAAATACGGCCAAGTTCGTTAGCTTAGAAATACCTCTTGCAATACTGAAAAACTTGTAAAATTAGTTTAAAAGAACGCTATTTAATTTTTAAAGAGTTAATGGAGGGCTAATTATTCAAACTTGGCGTCTTTAACCTGCAGGTTAAAGACGCCAAGTTTGAATAATTAGCCCTCCATTAACTCTTTAAAAATTAAATAGCGTTCTTTTAAACTAATTTTACAAGTTTTTCAGTATTGCAAGAGGTATTTCTAAGCTAACGAACTTGGCCGTATTTTGTTTGATCTCACAACTTTTTACGGCCATAGGAACTTAGCTCCTGTTTACAGGATGTTTTTGTTGGGATTACTATTACACTATACGTAGCCTAGTGCTTACATCAAAGTAATTAATGGAACCGAAACTAGGAAGTTAAAATTAATCATTGTGAATGCTACTTTGATCCGTTCACATCCCAAAAATCCTAGTAAAATTCTAAACCTACACACACATACTTAATTACTTACTACACAATTACTTTGACTTTGTAGAAATTTTTTTGCAAGAAAGCAGATGTGATGAAATAGTTGCTACATTAACGACGCTCGCCAATTTAATGTCCCAAGTGGCAGAAGCTACTTACAGGTAACGGTGTAATTATCAGCAGTTCGACGGTAAAGAACGTTTAATTATCGACAAGACCTAATTCCAACTCTTCAATGAAATTGGCTGCAAGAACGATCCAACCGTATAACAAGAATTAGCAGCGACCGTGGATAACGCATTTGATTAGCAAGGGAACGTGACAACAGGCGAATTATCTCGATACTATCGCGCTCCAACGATTTCGCAAACGCTTGAGGGTCTTGTCATATTGCCTTATTCCCACGATGAAACGCTCTACTTTATACTGAAATATCATATTTCACGCATGATATTGATATTTCGTGTATTAATTAATTATCGATGCGAGCTTGAACAATCTGACGCAGTAATAAAACAAAATTTGTAAACATATGCGATTTCGTTCTGATGGTGTACAGTATTGTCTAATACTTTCCTGTACGAATTTTTCTTGATATCAGAAAATTAAATGTTAATTGTCTTTATAAATAATGCTGCCTATTTTTGGTCTAGATTCGCCAGAGAAAGTTTAACCCTTAGCACTCGGAGGTATTTTAACTCGAAAATTACACATTTCATCCGACCTAAAATATTACCATTTTTTATGAAATTTTAAATTTGGTGGATACGAAATTGATATCATACCTTATGAAATAGTTAAATATTCAGTAATTGATTAGATACCTACATATCTAATACTGTAAGCCATGTTTTCAATAATGGTACAGCAATTTTTAATGGCGCCTCAGAGTCGCCACTCGACTGCTAAGGGTTAATTAAAATCGACGACCCCATCACTGTGACCTCTCCTTGTTAGTGTTAATCATTTATATTCAAATGAACCTTTTTTCTCTTCGTTGTTAGGCAAAATGGTCGGACGAAAAATAAAAAAAGTTAGGCGCGTCTTTTTGTAATAATAATACTGACCATAATTGCCCGCTGATCGCGATTACCCTATTCTCCCCTATCATCCCGAATCCCAGCGTTACGAGAAAGAAACGCTCCCTGAAGGATACCAGCAACTGTCATAAAACGTTATCAAAGGGAGGAGGTATCGTATCTACAAACGGTCAGTGCGGCGGCGAGGTGAGGGAGAAAGGAACCGCGGTTCGTGTAACACCACGAAATTACAGCGGATAGATCGTAAACCTCGGCTGGTTCTCGAATGAACGGCGAGGTGATCCTCCCACCGACGGAGATCGTTACATCCGATATAAAACCGATAGGGAACGGCGCTATCGATGTCGTATAGAATCCCGTCGCGGAACGCATTATCAAACGGATAGCCGCGAAAGCGAGCGGATTGTTTCCTCGCTATTCGTGGTAACAGTATTTGCGGAACACTTAAACGGAATCCTGTCTCAGGGGCCGGCACTCGGGCCGTGTTGCGCCGCCAGCCGATACTGTGCATATACCGCCATAAAGTATGCGCTATTATTATGTCCGTCATGGCGCGAGTATATACGCGCACTAACGCTTTACTTGAACGGGGGAGAACGAGTTTGTCCTAGGGTGGAAAGGTGGCACGACCGTAGACAGATCAAGTAAAACGGGGTACAAGGGGACTACCCACGCGTGAGAAAGTCCTAATCGCCTTCCTTCAGGACCTTCTCTAACTTCCTGGCTCTCCAAAAATTATGCTATTCTCTTTAGATATCAAGGTCACCTTCATTCTCTTAAACGGGAACCCTTTTGAACACCTACGATGATGTGTAGTCTCTTTCATGAGGAATTCAGTGACTATAAGTACTCAAGGTCAGTCAAGGTCACAGACTGATTGGTGTAGTACGCTTCTGAAATATCGTATATCGCTTTTGTGTCTTGCAATTAAAGCAGCCAATTTTTGCGTAACAATCCCCAGTCTGCTTATAAGCAGCGACGAAAAATGTGTTGATCACATCTCACAAATTATATACAGTGGGTGTACAAAGTATTTTTACACCTTTTAAAAACTAATGTCTTTTTTATAATTGTACCAAAGACCTGATTTTCCGTAATCAATTAGAAGCATTGGTTTACGAAATGATATGCAGAAAAGATTTTCCAAAAATTATAATTTACAAGGTTAAATGCGAAAATGAAAAAGGCATTTTTTTAAATCTTTTTATTTGGGTCCTTAAAGAAAATTTAAAATATATGTTTTGTAGATCTATGTGCTAGTTATACACATGCTGAAAATTTTCATTAAAAACCCAAATAAAAAGGTTTTAAAAGACGCCTTTTTTGTTTTTGCATGTAACCTTGTAAATTACAATTTTTTGAAAATCTTTTTACATATCATTTTGTAAATCAATGCTTCTAATTGATTATAAAAAATCAGGTTGTTTGGTACAATTATAAAAAATTTTCTATTTTAAAGAGCGTTCTGAATATTTGCAAATTCTCCAACAACAATTTAATCTCCCCATCACACTGTGTCGCTGTACCATTTTGAAAATAATGCACGTGTCAGTTTGCGTAAACGTTAATTAATTTCGCAACAAGAGCCGAACCCGAACTTCTTTTTTTCTTTAGTTTACCGTTTCATTAGTCGTTTCATTACTCTGGAAGCAACGGAGGCCATTATTACGGCAACTATCGTCCCTACGCGCCTTAACCGCGGAACAATTTCTACAATCATTATCCTAGCAGATAGGACTACGTGTATCCGTGTAAAACGAAGTGTAACGCGAACTCCGCGAAGTAGTGTTATGTTCAAATGTTAATATGCAACGTGCGGCGGCAGACAATAATTACATTCGGTATCACGGCTTGGGTAGCTCGGGCACATTGTAGTCTTTAATAAGGTATAGCGAAACGTTTCGTTTTTCTGACTGTTTATTACCGTGAGCAATAATTTCCCGATGCCCGGTACGTGGCACTGTTTCTCGTTAAATACATCCGTGTACCGTTCACAGCTGCTATTTACGTTCACATGAGCGTGAACATCAAAGACGTCGGGCATCCTCTCGCCGTAAAGAAACCAAGCCAGCCACGATGTTTCCCAATTACAATAATCTGCGCTGAAACTGGTCCAACTGCCGGGAACGTTCCATTCGAAAACGTTACTTGAACAGTTTCCATGATCTCTCGAAACCTGCTGGTCGTGTTGCGTGCGCATATCTCGAAATGGAACTTAATGACTCGACTGGTAGATTTGGATGCAAAATGGAAATTGTCTGCATTCATTGCAGGATGCAGAAACTACATAGACTTGTTTAGATAATCATTTAAATTAGTTGACAATAATCTAATGGTAATTTTAAATTCTTCAAATGTTTTTACTATGGGAACCGGAAAGTAATGTATTTTTTTCGTAAAATTAAAGTAGTACATCAGTGAAATAGTCACCATCCTTATCGACGACTTTCTGCCACCTAGTAAGCAACTTTTCAATTCCTAATCGGTAGAATATAGATGGTTTTTGATAAAAAAAGAAATGTAGAAGTGTAGGTTTTTAGCTCTTCCAAATTCCGAAACTTTTTTCCACTTAAAAAATGCTGAATAAGGTGGGTGTAGTGACACTTCCCAACCTAACTCTTTGATTTTCTTTGAGTCCTTTCTTCTGGATTTGAATCGGTCATTTCGCATATAACCTCTAAAGAAACAATATTTTTGTACAAAACAGTACTAACTAGTCTCCCGAACCTGCAGCCATGTACTGAACAACATAGGTGTACGAAGTTAGCTGTTATTACCAGTCAAATGTTGACTTGCTTTCTGGTCACCCTAATATTTTACTATTTCATTATAAATGCATCAAATCCGATTATTAATGACAATCAATGTAGCATTCGATAATTCAGGTCCACTAATGATAAAGATAATGTACAACGACTTGTACATGCCTATATGTATAAATATTTTGCACTATACGTCACCGCCACTCGACTTTTTAGATTGTGAGATATTTATAAAAAAGTGTTTTACGATTTACAACGGGCAGACATCGTGGATTTAAATAATTTTTCGATTTGTAACTATACAGTCGTTATGGGAACTATTCGTACGGCGACCAATTTAAATAAAACTTCGTATATCCATGCCAGCAATAAATTTCGCCGCGAAAAAATGATTAATAAATATTCTCAGAAGTTTTTGAAATAGACCTCGCGTAAATAAACTTTCATCATCTTTGATATCAACAAAAATAGACACAGCTGCAGAAATATTAAAGTATCCATATAATTATAACTTCATAGAGTCTATTCGACAAGGTAGCATTTCATAACATCCTGCCTTACATCCCACAGGATACAAGCTTACAAGCTTAAACAATCTAATTAATTATTGCAAAGCCTGACCTATCATTAGAGAAATAACATTTCGCTTCTTCAAACGCGCGTTTGTCGAGAAGATACAAATAAAAGCAGAAATGACGTTGGTACGAAGGCAAGACCAGACTACGAAGGATATGATAAAATTCTTTGTCTCATTTATACCGCGAAGCAAAAAAAAATAACATTGCAAAGGCCACTACACATATCAAGGAGGTTAATTTCAGAGATTATACCATACGGAGATGTTAACCGGAGAAAATAAACTTTTCGAAAATTCGAACGAGAGATATATATTTATAAGTGGAACGAGGTCAACAGTGCGAATTAATCGATCTCGACGCGAGGAACGCAATCCTGACGACTTTCTTGGAAACACGTCATTTATCCATAACTTGTTGACGGGATCGCGATGTGCACCGTCTACCATGTTTCCTCGCTGCCAATTATTTTCTCATCTATTCCACCGTCGCCATTACCATCTGCATCTTCAAGATATTTTTACGGAACAGCGATTATTCCCATCATGGTCGACGACGAATCTCCGACGAGAACATCAAAGTCCTAGAACTTCAAGGGTCTTGCAAATCCCACGCGCTTTTCGCCGACTTCTCGTCTCCGCGGTGTATCTTTTTCCACCACGTAATTGCTGAACGACAAGTAACTGGTGGTCTTTCAGGTTCTTGGTATAGGATGCAATTTCCGATCGCATGTGACACACGCTGAATATCTTATTAGTGGTCGCAATACGTTCGCGATCTGCAGTGCGATGTTGTGAATTTATTTAGATTTTTGGAAGTAAGGGAGACCAAAATGCAATAGAAAAAAATATCAAAGAAAGAAAAATATCACGTGAAATGGGTTCTCGGCGAAAATGGCTGAATTTGAAATATGTTGTACCTTTTGGGTCACTGTTATGACAGTATTGTTTAAACACTTTGAAAATGTCATTATTTGCAAGAACTGATTGATGATTTAAAGTGGGAAAAATCTGTTTTAAATATGTTTTAAAAGAAGCAATAAACAAATAACTGATAGTGAAACCTATTCCAGTAGACTGACCCTTAATTATGAGAAAACAAGTAGATTAAACAGTAACAATGATATTGAGTGTTTTTATTACACTTGCGATTAGCCTATATTATAGTTACCGGAGTCTACAACGTGGAGGTTACAGTGCGATTTTAGACTCCTTTGGGGTACTTTAAATCATCAATTAGTTATTGGAAATAATTACATTTTCAAATTGTTTCAACAATACTGTCATAAACAATTATTCTTTAACTATTTTGTTCACTAAAAATTCATATTGTTCCCTTATAATGGTAACTGCAATGATCCGAAAGTGATATCTTTGCTGGTCTGACCTGAGGCTTTTGAAGGGTTGAAACAACGAAACTGTCCATTTTTTGACATTTTGCCTGACATACATTTGTTCAGTGATCCAAAAGGTAAAACATATTTCAAATTCAGCCATTTTCGCCGAGGACTCATTTCAGGTGGTTTAGTGCGGGGTCCATTGTTCATGAAAAATTTTCCATGGATATATGCGATAATCACAAATTTTTTTCATGAGCAGTTATGATATTACAATTTTCCTGTACGTTGAAGATTTATGGGATTCTAAAGTGCAGTAGATCTTTATGCTACAGAATGCGTGCAATTAATCATTTCTTGTTCGCAACAGGTTCCTCAATAGTATATAACCTGTCTACGGTTTGACGCAGTCATGATCTCGTCTACGTAGACAATTTATTACTTCCTTATCACTCGACCGAGTCGCGTTCTTTCTCTTTTCTTCTGGTAGCACGCGTGCTCCGTTATCTACGCGCGCGGCACATAAGAAACTCGTCTGCCAACATGCTCGCGTTTCAAACCTGTGAGTGATCCCATATTTACAGTCTAGAGCAAATCAATTAGTCATTCCACATAATTTCTTCGACTGTAGAATGTGTATAAACATCGTCGCTAAAGAGTAGTGATTCCACATTCCCGAAAATTTGTCCTTTACCAAGGTCAATGTTTTTGTTTCATTTTATTCTACACATCGCACATTTTTTGTATTGAGATTTGAAAAAGACTGTGTACTGATTACTTTTTGTAGGAAACATTTTCTTGTCACACTACCGGAAATGTCCGAAAAATCGTGTGAATAATGAATAATAATTGAAAACTGGCTATTCAGGCATTCAAACAAAGAGTAATCCATAATTTTTGAATGGATGAAGTATATTACATATTTAGTGAAATAACAAAAATGAGTTATTACTGTCTTATTTAAAGAATTACAAATAGTCAAACAAGATTAAGTATTATATTTTACAAAGTTACTGACTATAATCAATTGATCATACGGATTTTCTGCTTTTGACTGTATTTATCTATTAATAAACAAACATGTATACTATAATTCCTCTTAACAAAGGTAAAATCCAGGTTTTAAATATGGAAAAACTGCTGTGTGTGATGCTATACTACAATGCTATTACTATTATATGATCTCACAAATACAAATGATTCAACCAAGCTAGCAAGAAGTTCGAATGTTTATCAATAGTCGTATAATCTAAAAAATTCATAAGATAGGTCTGGGTTAGGTCTTTACACTCTTAAGAGCAGCTGAGTGTTCGTGAATGCGTCTCGCGCAACGCGACTCGCCACGGAATTGCGTGTCACGCTACGCTTTAAACCATCAATTTCCAGATATGGATGAGCATGGACGCGAACTTTGCAGGATCTTTTGGAGGAGACGTTGCTGAAAATGTTCCACTATGTTAGAGCATGTACTTTTGTGTACTTTTTAACTTATCCCTTGTCAAAGATGAAAAACTTTGAAGATTTTCCTTAGTTGACTAAATACTTTTTTTATAACAAATTCTTTATATTGGGAACTTAATCTTCAGTAGGTTTTCCAGGACATTGTTATGAAGAAAAGGAATTTTTTCGGTGATAAATCGTATCTGAAAAAGTTTGATCTTTGAACGCTTATTGTAACTTTAATAACTTTAATTAATATTATCGTTTTCGAATGTAATGGGCATTTAAGAAACATTTGGCATCGTGGGGACCAATTTTGCAGAAAGAATCAATCAAAAGTCACAACTGTCCTGAAAAATTATGTCGAAACTTCGAACATTATTAAATTGCAGATTTGATGCATTTATGACAAGATTGTAAACGCATTTTAAGAAAGTGGAGTCAACTAAAATTTTATTTTCAGTGGTAGTTTATGCATGCTTATATCACGCTGATTAAACATAATGTTGATTTCAAGTATTTTTTGAAAATTTTCAGAAGCCATAAATGCATAAAGATCCGCAGTCTAGCGATAACCGAGTCGCACTAGTCGGAAGGAAGCATCGCGATGTTACCATTCACGTCGCGTCGCTGATAACGCGAGATCGTAGGATGCTCGCGAGCATTGACGCTGCCGTTTACGATACCGAGGCCTGCTACAGGCCCGACAAAATCACGCGACCAATGCTACTATCCCGCCATCACGCTAAGGCTATGTCTTCGATATGTCCAAGAATACGCTAAGGATATGTCCACATTAAAGCAACATCTTGCAACCTGTTGGCTCCTTTTTTTACCGAATAAAAAAAATCTGCAAAATTCATGAATTCGTATTTTATAAAGAAAATGAAAAGCAACGAAATGACTTAAACTTCCTGAAATTTTACGTACAATATTCGCTTTAAACGACAGTCAAATTGATCGCAAAAAAGGATCTGTTTATCGCAATCAGTAGATGCAGCAAGTCTCGTGCAGACGTATTGGTCGATTCTTACTCGACAGCATGCACCTAACTGACTACAACTGCGATTTTCCGCCGAAAAATTGGAAAAAGACATTCTAATAATGTGGCTAGATAAATAAGAACTGATATTGTAATTTTTACGTGAACTGTGCTTCGAATCATAATAAAACGTTGAAGCTTGATATAATATGTTTTCTCAATTAACTGTCAAATAGCTCACCATCTTTTTCATTTGGTATATTAACACTTCTGACCCTCTCGAAGAAAAAAGTTAAGACTCCAAAACTCTCAAAAACGGTTTTCTTGCAAACTTTCTCTGAGAGTTTCAACTCCGGAAAGACAACGTACATCTCCCTAAGGGTCGCAAAGGTCACCCTCTTACTTTAGCTACTTCCGCTTTATCGGCTGCCTCAAATTTACCTAACTAAAACAAGTAGGGTGAAAAAGCTAAGGAAAGTTAACATCAACAAACTTTTCAGACTTTGCACAGGGCACATCAGTCCCTTATAAAATATTGCGCAGAATAAACGATCAGTTATGGCCAAACGTCGAGCAAGTTTAATATCTGAAATGGAATGTTACGTTCGAAAGTGTTAGATCATGTTTCCGATTTATATACATTTATGATAAAAATGTGTAGGTGTGATTTAAAGCAGCAAAAATATTAAATAGAAGAAACTAAAGAGGTACCCCATTACATTATTTTTGATCTATTAAATATATTACGAAAGAAATTAAATTTTTATTTCTGTTGGTGTGCAACGATTGCCACTTCCATAACTGTAGGTTTAAGGGGCGGTTTAGACAGTCCTTAGGTATAAGCGACCCTTGCAGTAAGGAAAAAGAGAACCGAAGTCAGTCGCAAGGGAACCATCGAACCTAGCACGTTATCACATTTTATAAAGAATCATTATGCTGTATTTTAGTCATAAAGTTATACGTACTCAACTATACGTATCTTATACACTGTACACGCGGTATTGTAGGATTCCACTACTTTAATAAAGTCTAACATTTCACCTCAGATAACCCAGGGCTTCTCTCGGAGTCGGAGTCGTGGAGTCGGAGTCGGAGTTTGGGAGTAATTGCTCATCACTGGAGTCGGAGCCGGAGTAAGGAAAAGCTATATATCGACTTCCGGAGTCGAAGTCAGAGTCGGAAAAAAATATATCGACTCCGACTCCAACTCTGGCTCTTTTGTTTATAAATCATTAATAGATTTATGTATACATCAATAAATTGCTAATATTCGATCTACAGTATAGACGTATTGTATATGTATATACCTCGGCACTATGTAGAGGAGAAACAGTTAAAGTTATGGTAGTAGTATCTAACTATTTCCTTAAAATGGAAAAGTGTAACAGTCGCGTCGTGTTGTATCAGAATTATCTGTTCCATATTCTTAGACTTTAATACAATATTTCAACTATTTATTCAGTTTTATTACAACTCTTAATTATTTTGAGTACATATTTTTTTCAGTTTGGAGAATCGGAGTCGGAGTCGGAGTTGGAGTTAAGAATTTTGTCTACCGACTCCGAAGCCCTGGATAACACATAAGGTACAGATATTGACAGCTACGTGAATGTACAATATAATTGATTTACTAAAAGTGTACTTTGTTTCCTGATATCTCATATGGAAGCACAGAGAAACTTAGAGTGTTCTATCTTTTTGTCTCCGACTGAATCACAGTACAACGATTCCTGAACAACGAAACCAGCATGTCGGAAGAAGAAGCAGAAGACCAAGGTAGTTCAGAGTCACGATCGGGAAAAGATTAACGCAAAGCCCGGCCTACGGTTCAACGTAACAATCGTTCTGCTGCGACGGCCACGTCCATTCAGCTGCGCCAAGCGATTACGTAATCGTTCCACTTGCCAGGCGAATGCACTACGAGATTACGGCTGATAAAAGCGTGTTGTATTCGCGAGGTCAGTCGACCGTTTTTATGAATGAAAATTTATATTGTTCGCCGGCGGCGTGTCGTGGCGTGGCGTGGCGTAGCGTGGTGTGGTGATTCGCAAACGCTAGAGAGTAGGTACCCGCTTCAAGCCGAGCCGATCCGAGCTGAACGAAGCGGGTCGGGGAACACGCCAGACACAGGCGGCACGTAATTAATTAACGCGCGCGATATTTTCACTCGCCGAGAGTCTGCGAGAAAGAGAGAGAGAGTGTGAGAGCAAGAGAGAACGGGCCGAGACGAGCCGGGCCGGGGCGTGGCGAGGCGACACGGTGTAACGAGCCGTGCTATGAAACTCATCGACCCCCGTAAATCCATTTAACCGAAGTTTATTCCTTACGGAATAATCGTGTAATCTGGCAGCGACGTTCAATTAAATCAGTTCCGAAGTTGCGCTCGGGTGTAGACCTCCGACGTCTCATAATTTAATCCGCACCAGGCATTCGGCACGTCCCAGCGCGAACCGCGCGAGATGAAATTTAAACTCTTATGAATGCGCTCACGACACGCGCTCTCTCTTTCTCTCTTTCAATTAACAGCGATTCCCAATAGCAAAATATGATTGTATTCAAGGCGCGTATGAATACATACAGTTGGGGCCAATATTAAGGTGGCCCTCATTTATTCTTGACGAATATTTCGTTCAAAATTTATAAAAAAAAATTTGTTCGAAGTTTAAGCTCGATCGGATAACAGGAAAACTTGCCCCAAGGCCCTTAAACATTCATATTTGTTTAACGGTTCATTTTAGAGAGCTTTTCGAAACGTAGTTCTCTTTACAAGACCTTTGATTATTGTAATATGTCAAAATAAATCGTATACATGAACAAAGTTTCATCGAAATCGATTGACGAATCTTTGAATTTTGATTATTGGACTGCGGATCTTCATGCAAAATAAAAATTGTATATATTCATTGGAAGGCATGGGAACCAAGTCGGAATTCATTTCTCTCTTTAGTGGTTTTATTAAGTTGTAAGAAATGTGTTGATACTCTTATATTGTTGTAATCTCTTTATTGTTTGAAATTACACCCACCTATTTTTGTCATAAATGCATAAAATCCGCAGTCTATTGATTATTGATAGCTCGTAGTAACTTTAATCGACTTTGATGAAACTTTGTGCATACATGTAGCACACTAGTTGTTTTTAGGGATGGGATCAAGTACCTCGCAAATAGGTTTGAACCTCGATTGACGGAATTCGAACTCTATAAGTACTTCGAAAAAGAAAAATAGTACTCCCAAGTATACTCAAACCTTTGCCAGACAGTTTCGAACCCTTCACAAGTACTATGGTAAACGTAAATAATATTTGCAAGCATACTCGAATCTTGGTCGAACAGTTTCGAAACTTTTATGAATATCGTACCGGAAATTCTCTGATTTTTCTAATCATTATGTTTTCATCGTCTGCTGTGTTAGAAGTGGAAAATTATCTGAAATCACAATATTTAGAACGCAAAGAAGACCCGTTATTATTTTGACGTGAAAATTCAATGAAGTACCCCATTTTATCAAAAATTGCACGTGATTATCTTTGTAGAATGGCCACTTCTGTACCTTCAGAAAGAGTGTTTTCAAAAGCAGAAAATATCATGGATAAAAAAAGAAATAGTTAAATAATTCTTAAGAAATTCTAGCTCTAAGAAATTCTTAAATAGTTACGAAGTTAATAAAGAAAGTGCTTGAAACCTACTAGGCAGTTCTGATTTCCATGATTCGAGTACTACTTGTGAAAGTTTCGATTACTTTTAACATCGAAGTACTTGTAAGTATCTTTTCGAAACGTGTAAGTACTCATTCCGAGGTTCGATAACTACTTGTATACAATGAATACTTTTCAAGTATAATCATTGAGACTTTTATTGCTTTTAAGTAGTAATCGAAACCCATGAAATGAAACTTGGTTATTGAACTTGACTCGGATTCGTGAGTACATATTGAACTTGATCCCATCACTAGTTGTTTTCTAAGAGAACGGTCGACTCGACTCGAGAACCATAGTCCCTTCGAGGCTTTTGTTCTTCGCGATGAGTAGTATAGGATGCGATAAAATACTAGATGGAGTCAATTTTGCGGTCCATTTTTTTAACATACCTCCACCTATCCCGAGTCACGCTATGGTGATCAGGACATATACTTTTAAAACATCCTGTACGCGATGACTTGAAAATCATAAGAAAGAATCGGATCACGCCCATCGCTAGAATCAGCACGGCGGACCTACAGCAGGCAAGAAAGAGAGAAAGTTCTTTCCCCAAAGGACCGCTCCCACTGTACCAGTGTTGCGGCCAATTTTCAGGCGACGAGATGCAATTTCTGCACGGTAATTTCGCTCTTATCGGGATTTCTTTGGTTTCCCAGCGATCCTACGAGAACTCTGCACAGATCCCGTCGGAGGCGTTTTTGACCCGGCCGCGCTCATCAATTCGGGATTTAATGAATTTCCAGCGGTGCTTCGATTCGACGAGAGGCTCAATGCCAAGGAATACATTTGTCGGGTCGTTGGGAAATGGAATTGGATAAGCAGAGAATGTAATTAAAGAATAGAACGGAGAACAAGGGACACGAAGGTGGACGTGAATCATCGGGGACGCGGACGAGAATCAAGAATTACAGCTTCGGTATTGCGAAAAGTTGCGCGAATCTCATTTAGTTTGATAGACGAGGCCGGGCTGGAAAGTTTTGCTTGTTTTGGAATATTTTTAACTGTGAAAGAGTGATCGGGGATGAAATAGGCTGTGTTTAGGCTAATGGTAACTGCTGTACTTGGCTTAGTAGAGAATTCAATTGTTTAACACGTCGACCTCCAAACAATCGTCCCTAAAACGTCATCTACGTCACCTAAGATATTTACCTGCAATATCTGTGTTATTTGAATTATTTTCCGAAATTTCAAGATCAGTGTTGTCTTTTTTAGATAGAATGCAGTATTTTGATTGTCATAATGTCACATATAATAAATGAATGAATCGAGCAATATACAGGGTGTCCCGAATTTAAATGGCAAAACTTCAGGAGCGTGTAGGGGACCGAAAAACTAAGTCTTTTAGAGATTTGCTCGTTTTTGCTTCGTTTTGGAGAAAATCGTAAAGAAAGAAACAAAACAAGTTTTCATTTTTGTACTTATTTATTTACATTTTATTTAGGCTATCATCTATTTAATGTTGATATTCTTCTAAATGTTTCCCTCTTGCAGCAATGCAAGCATTACATCTAGCACTGACTTAATAAATTGCAGCTACATTGCAGCATCAAATATCACCAATTTATCAAGTCAGTGCTAGATGTAATGCTTGCATTGCTGCAAGAGGGCAACATTTTGAAGAATATCTACATTAAATAGATGATAACGTAAATGAAATGTTAACAAATAAGTACAAAAATGAAAACTTGTTTTGTTTCTTTTTTTGCGATTTTCTCCAAAACGAAGCAAAAAAGAGCAAATATCTAAAAGACTTTTGGTCTTAGTTTTTCGGTCCCCTACACGCTTCTGAAGTTTTGCCATTTAAATTCGGGACACCCTGTATAATATATTGACCTTGAAGTAACCTTCGGAGGAGTTACAAGTACATAACTCCATTTAAAAAATCAAGGATGACCTTGAAATTTCGGAAAATATAAACTTGAGAAAACCTGGAACCCTAACGTCTAACGTTGTCTCGTAATATTTTATGAAACTGCCTGTTCCCCATTTTTAAGTGCAGAAAGGAATGGGATTGTCTAATTAAATATCTCTGCTTCCGATTCCGCGAATGATTCTGCGTCGCAAAAAGAAGGTAATCTTCGCCGACCGCGTGGCACCCTTCGCAGCTGACGAAATATGAATTTCCGTCTGACCGTCCGTGACGACCGCAAAATGTCGATTGAATCGATCGCGCAACCATCGCGTACAAGTCCCATCAGAATTTCATTACGCGTAAACCCCATGGCCAATTTCAGGTCATGTTCTCGGTCTACCTCGAACGATCCACGAATAGTTCGCGTGTGTTCAGTTTACAATCGAACGGATGCTTTTGGATCGACGATGTTCGCCCTTTCAATAGATGGACCATAATCGGCCGGGAATTATGCGCAACTGGTCAAAAATTCTCTTGAACTCCTTCCGTATGGAGATACTGGAAAACTGATGATACGGTTAATGATCTAAATACAGTTGAGTCGGAAGGTAAGTTAACGATTGATGATATCGCTCTCATGCACAAGCATAACGTCGCAAATATAAAAATACAAACTTTACAGGAGAGCGCTTCAAAGTCCTTTGATAGTTTAACTAGCTGTGGCTGCCAGTAAAAACAAACATAACCTAATTGCGGATGTGTGTGTGTTTATGCAATTTCCAATTTTTATAGACAAATTTTAAGAAAGTGCAACGAAATAAAATCCTATTTTTAATGGGAACACTCTTTGTAGCATTTTTTGAAAATTTCCTAGGGCTTTCTATTTAATTATTTATATAATAAAATAAATTTAATAGGGCTATCTATGGTGTTAGTTTTATCAGCATGTATTAACAGAAAAATGTGTTTATTAATACTCTTCAAGTATTGAAATCAAATTGTCGTAGTGTTCTTACTTTTTTTTTTTTAGCAGGTGTAAATAAATAATTAAGTACATCTACTTTTTTTAAATGGAACATATATTTTTTATTGCACCACTTAATGCATCTTGGTATTCTTTACAAGAAAGTGTGAAAACATCGACCATATTTTGTGCATACAATGTTTATTAATTGAAATTAGGTCCGCTATAATTCAAGCATTTATTCACCGTGAAATAAGTACACCTATCTTGTTTCAGTTCTACAAATCTCCAGTTCGGAATTCGCCATTAATTAATACTTCGTAATTACTATTATACAATTAACTCCACGTAATTATACGTAATTAATACTACGTGCAGTTTCCGCTGTGCATTGGCTAATTTATATTCGCACGCGAAACATGCTCGAATTTGACTTTTCTCTATGATTTGGTACACTCTGCACCATATTGTTTCTAAATAATCTGCCATTATTTATTTTATTTAAATATTATATTCATATGCTATAAGTGGCATCAGCGAACGACTCTTCCTTACGAAAATGTTTAAATATTGAAAGTTCTTAAAAAATAAGAAGTATTTAAATACTCTTTGGAGCAACTGCAGCTAAATGATTTATTTCCAAAGTGCTCAGACAGGCATTCAAGCCAGAAAGAAGAAGGAACAGTCACTAATGACGCAAAATGAAATAAAAGAGAACGCAGGACTGTTTCTTGAAAAGAAGCCGGAGGTCAAATGTCAATATAAGAAAAAAGAACAGACGAAGCTGTTTGAATCTCATAGAAACCAACAGTGGATACTCGGAGAGATTCTTCAAGAACAAGCAGTGTGCAAAGTTGAATGTAAAAAGATGATTTAAGCTATTCGGCGGTCGTAAAGTTTCAACGTAACCGTTGAAGACGGTCTGTCATGTAACAGTCCGTGCACCATAAAACGCAGGAGCTACGCTCCGCATTCGCTATCAGTCTCTTTTTTAATGAATGTCCGAAATAACGTGACGGAAAAAATACCGGCGATCCGCGAGCATTATTGCGATCGTAAAGGCTTTCGCATGGTAGCCGAAGCTAGAACGCTCGCGCTGAACATCTGGGCAGTTACGGAGAATTCGTGATCAAACGCAGCGTGAGATCACCGCGACTAGGTGAACTTACGATGACGGTGCTCCGCGTGGAAAAAAAGGAAACGACCTGCGCAACCGGACCAAGGAATCTCTGCGAAGTACATAGCACGGCGTTCTGCATTTCGAATGAATAAACGAGCCGGAGTTATTAGCATCACGTGGATCGCGGCGCTCGAGTAATTTTAGAAACGCAGCGAGTCCAAAAAATATGTTTTCTTTAAAAAAATAACCTTCTGCTTTTGCCACCGATCGTTCATTTTTGTCTAACTAGGGGAGGCTACAGTGGTGGGGTCGGCGATTTTAATTAAACTTTTTCTCTGATGAATCTAGAGCAGGCCTGGCCAAAAAAAAAAATACAATACTTATACTACATCCGATAGATATTCCACCTTAAGATGTTTTCACAACGAATTGTAAGTGCTTTTGGATTCACACATGTTTGTGAAACATTTTTTTCGAAGATGAAATTTACAATGAGTTCATCACGTGCTTGATTAACTGATGCCACAATTTAGAAAACCAGCTAAGATAATAATATGTGCAACGTCGAACATAAATACATATAATTTACAAAAATTAAATGACAGAAAGTATAAATAAATATCTCATTAATTAAGACAATAAAGGTTTATTCATTTTTTATTTGTATAAAAAAAAAAGTGGCCCGTGAAACCATTTTGGTTGGCCAGACCTGATCTAGAGCAAAAGTAAGCAGACCCATGCCCGAGCGTTTTTGACAATACTCATTATTTATAAAGATACTTAACATTTAATTCTATGATATCCAGAAAATATCTTGATATACTTAATTTCTTAATCACATCTTAATTTTTCCAGGCTTTATCTGATTTCAGTATTCTCAGTACACAACAATATCTGACAAACATGTTTTTAATTGCATAACAGTAAGAGAGCCTAAGGAGATTACGCATTTTATAATGGGATTGTATTAAATCAATAAGTGGAGGATAATGGGGAACACGGAACAAAAAATCAGAAGTACGAGGCAAAATGTTGTTGGAGTTGCTTTCTTCCCGAGAAAATTGAGTTTGATTTTCGACAAGCTACGCGTGCACCGAGATGCAGTTACACGCGTTCATGAGGTACATTGAAGTATGGGGAATGTTCATCGCTCGCAGTAGGAGCTTACCGGCTTTCCCCCGGCCCCTGCATACTCCTCGAGCACCATCAACCACACTTTGCTGCACATGTACCCGGTCGAAGTTGAAACTCAATTTTCTCGAAGACGAAGCAATTTACGAAACAATTTTATTCCATATTTCCTTTTTCTTATTTTCCCATCGTAGGATTACCACTTTTCGGCTTTCGCGATCTTCTCGCTTGTGCCGGCAGTTACAAAACCCATCTTTCTGCCTTTAAATTAAAGTTTATGCTACCTTACATGTTGACTGACGAAGATGTAGCACACGAGACAATTTTATACGATATAGATCAATTTTTCAAAAATTATAAAGACAAATATTTAAAATCATGTGCATACATATTGAACAATTATCTTCCGAGTGTTTACTATTATTATACTGTGTATTTCATGCGTTTATGATAAAATTTAATATGGTAAAAATATTAAAAGAATTTAATAATAGAGAAAATAGCTTTTCCCAGTCATCCATGATGAACATTGATGAATTATTTGTTAAATTGTGTCCATCCATATGGACGTAAAAATTAGAAAACCTAGTAAGAGAGACCGTAATTGCCCCTGGGATGAAAAGAACACCATCCGGAAGCCAGTACGAAGCACAGGAACGAAAAAGTCAATTTTCATTATACTTCACTGTGGCTTGAGCATCCTCTGCAAGTTCTCTTTTCCATATTCTTTTTATACATTTAATATTTGCAGCACTCGCTGTTCACAGAAATTTTTATGTGTGATACAATTTATATTTCTTGTTTGAAATGTTCCATACAGGTATCCGAGAGTGCGATTAAACGTAATCAAATTATTTAGGAAACAATGCGTAAAAACAATGCAAATATTTTACAGAGACTTGTCAAACTATCTATAACATTTTTCAGCGGCCACAACGTGTCTCTGTGGTGCGCAAAATGGGGAATAACATGTTTTGTGGAGCAACGCGACATTTCCATATTCCGCGTAATTTGAATGAAAAGCACGGTTTGCAATAAACCGGGCAATCCGCCATTGCAGTCGTGAAAGATTATACAAAGGTAACTTCCGAGTCAACATTTAGAATAAAAATGTAATCCTGAAGGCAATGAATATGTAATTCTCTATGACAGAATTTTTTTTATTGTGATTACAATACCTACGCATATTTTTTCAATATAAATATTATAGATTGGAGTATATTTATTATTCATTACTCAGTATAAATTGAATAATCATAAGGGACTATCATAAAAAGGTTGGTTTAAATTATAATTAAAAACATTATTCAGTATAAATTGAATAATGAGAACATTTATCGGTGGGATTAGACAGATTACATTCAGAGGAAACGTTCAAATAGAATGGAAAGGATTTCGTCGAATGGCTTCATTTGAATCGGAGGTTGCTTCATTATACCATGCGGGAATGCAAGAATTTTTCGTGGGATTTAATTTCAAGATTACATGAATAAAAAGATGAATTAAATCGCTTACGTATTAGAAATCCCAGCGACGTAACCAAATTTTCATTACGGTGGAATTGCTCGGTCGATTGCGACGGCGCATATAATCTTCGTCCCGCCGACTTCGTATCATATTAAAAAGGATTTGCGCGCCGCCTTCCGCCTTGGTGCGCAAGGTGAACTCCATATTAGATGCCATAATTTAACTGAACCTCGGCAGACTGTAAACTAAAAGCGCGAGCGTTTCCCGCGTTCCTCTATCTGCATGTAAACCATCGACTGCGCGATCCATTTTGCACGAAGAAGATTCGTTTCGAAGTCAATTTGCGATTCCGAATGTGCCGCGAACGCTTTTCATATTAATCGTGACGATGCGAAATGTTAGTTATAGGTAGACTGCGGATTTTTATGTATAATTAAAATCTTCTGCATTCACTGCCTGCACGGAAACTAAATTCACCCAAGATTTGAATTTTGCGCCATTTGTGCGGTAAAGTGTTGCCAACAGAAAAAAAGACAGCGTAACAGCTGACAGTTCAGGGTTATTAAAAATGGAGTGTTACACGAAAGAACAACGCGTTTTCATTGTTGAACAATATTTTTAAAATAATGACAGCCCGAGAAACAATTCAATAGTCTTGTAATTTCCCGCTTTGGTGATCAGAATTGGCCGCCCAGATCATGCGATTTAACGCCGTTGGACTCTTTTCTTTGGGGTTTTTCGAAGTCTCGAAGTTCGAAGGTTGGTTTGGTATACGTCCTATTCGGTATAAGTCCAAACATCAAGAACGGATTAATTGGCATACATTGCCTTATAATAATTACAAAATTGCATTTGTTTAGATTTTGTACTACTTTTGTTTAAAGATGTACTTCAATAAAGAGGTTGACTAAAAAAATTTCTCAGAAAAACATTTATAACAGAAGAAATCAGGAGCAAGTCATTTTGACTCGAGGTACCACTGTATATGTATAAAAGAAAATTCTCATGCTTCGTAGATCTGTATTACATGCATTCATTTCTGTCATAAGTGGCATAAAGTCTTCCACTCTACCTTTCCCCTTCTACAACGCTCTTCCCCCACGATTCCGCCACGGCCCGGTCACGTGACGCGTTTCCTCTTCCTCGTGCATGCGTAACAATGTCACGTGACTACTCCGCTACCGGCAGAGAAGTGGTAACTTTTCCCCTCGTTTCAAGTCAATCCCCCTGATCTGGCTACACTGCATAAAACCCCGCAATCTATTTATACATAAATATTAATAGAATATTTTAACTGTGAAGGCTATCGTTAAAATAAATACCGCGTTAAACCAAGACTTGGAGAAGATAAAAAAAGATATAAAAATCAGCTATCGAGACGAGAAGAAAGGGCTGATAAACGGAGAATATCGGAATTTAGAAACCGCAGCGCAAAGTGATCTTAATTAAGCATCGCGTCTTGATTCAATTACGAAGCAACCGTTCCTTCTTCGCCTCGACATTTTACTAGGGCCGGCCACTTAACATAGCGACGTCCCCAACAAGCAATTATGGGTCTCCATTAAGTATACGAATCAGAGAGAAGCCGAGGGAACCTGGCAATTATTCCGAACGGCTAATAAATTTAGCTGGCCCATGTATAAGTAGACCGGCGTTTCTCGTTCGTGGCTGTGCGGGACCGGGCCGGAATGGGCCGGGACGGGCTAATATTGTTTACGACGCGAAGTTAGATTAATCTTATAATAACGGTACCAAAACGTGACCGTGGTCACCGGAGAGTCGAGCTTCCACGACACCAACGATTCCCATGGTAACGATCAAACCCAGCCACAGTACGATAGCCGTGTACCTATGAACGTGGTGGGCATCTTGGTCTACCGAGGGTCAATAATTAGGGGGAACCCCATAATCGGCCGTCTTGAATGATACACGCGGTGTACGTGATCGTCTACAATTCCCATACGTGATTTTCTATTACGTTGTTACATATGTCTGATTTTTAGCAGTATATCTCTCTTGCTCTACAGTCTATTTCACTGTTATAGCGATTATAACTTCTTTGTTATTCATCATTTCTTAGCAGAAAGTTTGTACATATTGTATGCCTTGGTACTGCTAATAAATATACAGGGTGTTTCGTTTATCTGATAACGGAAATATCTTGTGACACACTGAAGTTACGAGAAAAATTTGTTTACAAAAATTGTTGCACTTTTTTGAGGACTAGAATGGTGGGGAGGGGGGATTTCAAAGTCAATTTAAGTTTTTTAAATGGAATGTCCTATTTTTTATACCATAGATCGATAGAGTATCAAATTCTAAGTATAATAGTGTTGACGAAATATTATCGAAAGAATTTTCTTTCTTCTTTGGATAATATCTCTCGTTAACTATTAACAATTAGGTCTAACCTGAAGTTATGACTTATTTAGTTTATTTAAACTGGAACACAAGAAATATTTTATTGTGTAACCATATTTGTCCTTAACATACTACTAACTGTTATGTAATAGATTTTTAAATGTTTACGATATACAGTTACAGTTGCTATGTATACAGATAAGCAGAATTTTCAAACGACCTAATATTTTGCAGTTTCCTCTTCCTCTTGAGAAGAAATTCATAAAAATCGGTTGCCATCGCTAAACGAGAGTTCTGCGTTAAATGGAAATTCCTGTCGGAGGCTCGGCTTAAAGCCCGTTGAAAACATCGCGGGAGGGGACGGGGGAAGGGGAAGAACGGGGGTCAAACACAATCCAATCGACAGTAATTAAACAGACAAGACACCGGGTAGGCAGGCAGGCGGTGAAACAGATCCGCTCAATGTGAATCCTCGCAAGCAAGCTCGAGTTAGATTAATTTAAAGGCATTCTTTTGCGCGCAAGTTTAATTAAAGTTGCACGCCCGACGCACAGACACGGGCTGCTTGTGGGGGTTGAATAGCGATCGAACAAACGAACGGATGAACTCGTTACTTGACGTCGACGCGGAGCCGCGGAGCGCAATGGAGCGGAGCCGAGCGGACCGGAGCGGAGCGGATCGGAACACGGAGTGGCGCAGCGTATCGTTTTGACTTCGCCCGGTGCCCGCCAACTACAAAACGCATTACAGAATAATGCAATTACCCTCGACGCCTCTTCCGCCAATTTCACGGCAGATTCTCTACCGGTGCCAGGTGATTTTTTCTCCCTACGTCCGCGGGCCAACCCGACCGACGATCAAATTATTCACGAAGAACTTTCATTTACCCCGGAACCCACGGAAAAAAAACTTCCCCCCGTAACAGCGAAACGTAATATCGTCGACTTTCGCGGAGAATTTCGGCCCGGCCGACGGTGTTTGCCAGTTTAAAATTTCATCGTGCTACGGCTCGGATGGATGAACGAAGAAAATGCAGTCAGGCTACGCGTGTTATTGTTGGAATCGTCTAGGATCACGCGCCGCGTTCGAACAGAGCCTCTTTGCTAGAGATACCAAGGTTACGGAAATGGAGCGAAGAACAAAACTGTACACACAAATGAAATTTGAACACGAGTAAAATGTTTATTCTGCCTCCGCGTTCTCCGCGTGCAGTTATTTTTCTCCCCGGGGATGAAATTAAATGTTTCATGTTTATGTTGTATTTCTTTATGTGAGGCTGGTGGAGCACAGTTTATGTTTGCAAAGTGGCTAGAAGTATTTCAAAACTTCCCGAGAAAAACACGCAGAAATGTCCTTTAACGTGTTTTCTAAAAGTCGACCCATGTCACTTTTACAAAAATGTGTTACTGTAAGTGAGAAATGGATTAATACGCTCGTATTACGTATTTCGTACCCCAGAGTTGTGCTAATTCAATTACATTGCAATTCAATTACTAAGTATTTTAATCAGATGTGTAATTGAAATACAATATAATTAAAAAACAGCTCTCCAAATTATAGCCCAGAACTTCGAAGAAGTGCGATATATTTTTATGTTTTTCTTTCATATACTTGTTGCTTCATGGTTGAAATTTAAAAAAATGTGTAACGCAGAAGTTATTATACTGTTCAGATATTATAAATTTATGAATAATAAATTCCTTCTGTTTGAAACCTACGAGGATTTTTCAACCTCTTCTTACCTATTACTTTATCATTATTTCATTTTTAATTTTAATTTAATTATATCGCGCGTAAAATGTAATTCAATTACTTTGTAATTATAATTCCAGAAGTAATTCACTTGTAATTCTGCACAACTCTGTCGTATTCTAATATTTTTTGAAAATTTCCATTCGCCATACATGAATAAACATCCGCAGTCTATTGATAGTTGAGATTATAGCAACATTCATTTAATTGTTGCAAAGAAGTATGTATAAACGAACTCATTACTCGTCCTAGTAAATTTTGTAGGAAATCTTCGTTACAAGGCTGAGTCGTAGGGGTTAGTACGAATTGCAGTGTGGAATTTGAACTACATTGTTAATCGTCGTTATTTACTGCGGCAGATAGCGACAAGCTGTTTAGGTAACACAGAAAGTATAAATGGAAGAGTTATTTGGCCGGGCAGGTTCAATGAAGTCACGACAGCCGAAGGTTGAACGAATTCGAGCGAACAATTTCGTGACAATAGGTTGTAATTTCAAGTACTCAGAGCTTTGCATGCGACTGACGTATGTAGGTTCACGACGTCTGCAAACTTATGGGTGAGTGTGCGGGGGGACGTGAATTTATAGCTACGACAGGCCCATGTTAACGCCGATGTTGCCTGTTTCCTTTGAAGCCCAACAGCTATTTCATTATTATTAACTGAACTTATTTGATGACACAAATCACGCGAAAGCCTTTCCGAAAACACATGATAACAATGAAAGTACTGGAGCATTGTGTAGGCATTCGTAAAGAGTATTATTAACCCTTTGGTTACCCTGGACGAGATATCTCGCGCCCCGATACTTCCGGATGAACGCTTTTGACGAGATATCTCGCCACCTAGCACCAATATTTTGACACTATAGACAAATATACAAGGTGTCCCAATACGAAATATTATTATTTTTCGATGTAGAATAAGAATATAAAATAAAAAATGTGGATTTCCATTTGAAAAAATGAAGTTGCCCTTCATCTGACCCTTAAAGGGCTATTATGAAAAAATGTGCATAGCGCCATTAAATGTGCCCATTCATATGAAGAATATTTTATATAAAACATTTTTCCATATTCCTACTGGTTTCCGTAATAATTGACTGTCTCAAGATAAATCGACCACCCTGTATTTTATACGGAACTATATTCTGATTTGTAAAAGGAAGAAATGAATGAAATCTTTATCTCAGATAAAATGACCGAATAAAACAGAAAATATTTCGTCTATAATGTCAAACCACTGGTGCTAGGTGGCGAGCTATCTCGTCAAAAGCGTTTATCCGGAAGTATCGGGGCGCGAGATATCTCGTTCAGGGTAGCCAAAGGGTTAATCGGTATAGTCACCACCAGTAATCTCGGTTTTAATCGAATTTAAATGTTGTAGTGTTAAACTTAATCTCTTAATCCCTATAACATATGGAGTACTTTAGGAAACGGAGGGAACCGCCAGCTGGAATCGAACCAATATCGCCAGATCAGGGGAATTAACTCGAATTGAGGGAAATACATTCACCCTCTCTCTGATTAGTCATGTGACATTGTGACTCTGCACGACAGAGCGTCGAGCGTCAAGAGACATTGAATCGAACCACTAATCCCACACGTATGTATTAGTTTTGTTTTTTCTTCATACACGTGTGATAATATTTAGCTGAATACTCAACTATGAATATATAGTATAAAAACGATTGGTTTCCTGCAACGGAGGCAATTTTTTCTGAAAATCCCGCACGAACTTTTGCAATCATCCAACGCATAAATGAAACACAACAGTCGCGTAAAAATCCTTTGCATCGATTGCAAGATCCAGCAGCCAATTGAAAAATGTCTTAAATTCTTTTGGTCTTTCTACTGTTTTAAATTTGTTGTTTCAAGTTTCCTCGCAATATTAAAGACTCGGTTTAATCCTTCGGTAACGAGGACTTCGTTAAATATTTCTCTTTGAGGGCTTACATGTCAATGTTTTAAGTACTGCAGACAGTAATCTGTGTGTGAGGAATTAAGTACGTGTGTATTAAACACGATTACAGTCTGAAAGCTTTTTGCAATGCTGTTTGAAGTACGAAGTATATTATAGTTTAGAGAAGTTAATAATTGAACCGTTGATTTCAAGAATATTTCCTTTTTTCAACAGTTTTAATAAATTAGCATTCGATACTATACTTAAAGATCTGTACAGTTGGTGTTGTATTTATATCGAAATTAAAGCTCTGAAATTCGTATGCACTTGCAAGACTGCATTCCGAACCAGAACTTTTTAAAATTATGATATGCGATATATGCACATTGTGAGCAATCTAATCTGACGTGATGACCATGGAGTCTAAAATATTCTTGAAACTCGTACTGGAAGAGATAAATGCCTGATTGATGACTGTTTCTGTTCATTTGTATCACATTAATATCCACGGGATATTTAATCTTGTATATTACCATATACAGAGACATTATGTACCGTCATATACTCATTAACCTCTTGACGCCGACCGTCTATCTCGCGTTTTTCAAGTCATCGGCGCGGCGTCAGTAAGAGATACGAGTCTATGCAACTATTATATTTAGTCATACTCTGTTCCTGTGCCGACATTCGGTACACCGAAAATATCGTGCATCTTTAGCAACTCTACACATTTAATGCGAACCATTTTCAGCAAAAATATTTGAAATAAATGAAATATTTCAGGACGAATTTTTGAATAAAATATTTCATTTTCAAAGGCGTATATTTTAATTCTGAGGTTAGAATTCTCAAATGTAATAAATTTAACAATATTTGTACAATTTCTACGTCATTTTATGTTTCGGAAAATTGGAGCATATAGTCCCGGTTTCCCAACTGTAAAATAAATAGGATTATTTGCTACTTAAAATATTATTTTAACCAGCTCTAAATGTGTTAATAACCTGCGTTAAATAATCCGCACCTAATGTATCATTTAATCGGCAACGGCGCATCGGTTAACCCGAAATCAATATTTCTCCGCGTAAAATCAAATAGTACTACAGTTGCCCGAACCGTTCCCCCAAGGCGCATAAATTATTTGCGAACAGTTATTCAGCCGGGAGAGAAGCACGTAGGCAGGAAGAGTTCTGAATGATTGATGCGGCGGAGTCCTAAGTCCTAGCCGCGACTTAACGCCAACCTATGCGAAAAGCTGTGCCTCGAAGACTGCCAAGCAGTGCTTTAACCCTGCATAGCATTCGTTTATATGATCCATGATTGCGAGCACTCGCTCGGAAGCTATGAGGAAAAGACTACAAGAGTATTTCCACAGGAAACAGTGCAACATGTGCAAAATTTTTGCTTTTTGTTTATTAACCAACTCAAACCTTTGTGGATCTATTTAACATCAAAAGTAAACAATTACAAATGCATATAATATAACAAGCTCTGACGTTAGGTTTCATGAACACGTCTATGTTTAATTTAGGGGTCTTTGAATTGTACAATCCAAACTTACATGGTTTAGGGTTGCACTATTCTGCTTACATTTAGATTTGCAGCCGGTAATAATACCAACCTGTTATTGTCAATAATAAATTGATCTGATAGAATTGGTACTATCACATTGAATGACATATACATATCATCCCCGGAAATCACATAAAATTTTCTGACTC
Source organism: Lasioglossum malachurum (assembly GCA_028455605.1). NCBI lineage: Eukaryota > Metazoa > Arthropoda > Insecta > Hymenoptera > Halictidae > Lasioglossum > Lasioglossum malachurum. The sequence continues at coordinate 11,229,012 of CM052316.1, read as the reverse complement.
AGAAATGTAGTAAATACTTTCCCGATTCTCTGTGGAAGTTCCTGTGAATGAAATCGTTGTCAAGTTACACTCGACATAAGAATGAAAAGGATAAGTTAACGATTAAAAAACAGAAAAAAATGTGTACAGAAGGTTCTTGTTAGTTTATATGTTGTTTTCATCTATTTTCCTCGCAGAGATAGAGGTAGAGCTACAAAGAAATCACTTCCTTAGATGTAGCACGATGGAACTGTAGGACACACAAAGACTGCTGCTAGAACGTGAAACTAAGAAAGAAACTGCTTAATTACCTGTCCGCAGCAGAGCTTCGAAATCTCGGGCTTTATTTCTAAACGACCAGACGGTAAACTTTCACCTCGAAAGGGTAATCTGACGGTAGAAACGAAATTGAGTAGGAACAAACATTAAACCAAAAAGTGCTCTGTAGTATGAGCTGCGTGGAAATTGAAAAGGAATGGAACCTAATGGAACAGAACAATAACGAAGTAATGAACTAATTTACAACATGGAATTCTTAATTACCATCTTGTATAAAGCTGGCAAATGACAATATCCGACGCAGGGTATTCGAGCAAAGAACGAATAATATTCTGAAAGTTTACAGAGTGTAACAAATTAATTCAATAATGCATAGTGTATGTATAGTGTAGCTATATAAAATTAATAAAAAACGTACCACATTCTATCGTATTTCATATTCTAATATTTATCGAAAATTTGTATACCCCATAAATGCATAAAAATCCGCAGTGTATTTATTATGGACTGGTTCCGATCCTTGCAGTTTCTAATTGCTGACTAGAATTTAATAAGGTGAAGGAGTTCAGATTGTTAAAGTGCTAACAGATTGTTCAATAATTTACGTCAACATAAATAAAAGATTTGACGGAATCAAGGGAGAATAATCAACCGTTTTCCTAAGTTTTCCGACGTGACTATTGTACGACCTATATCGGTGAAATATAAGGGCTTAACTATGAAACATCACGAAAATAGATGTCGTCGACATCGTCGTCGGTGGTCTGCCACGAACAAATCTTCGTTAGATCCTTGGCACAAAGATTGCCACGATCCATTACTCACTCCGGTAACCGAGAACGTCTGTGACAACGCGAAATAAGTGTCGGAAGGATCTCCATGTTGGTACATTCGAAACTCGGATCTTTTGAAAGCAGAAAGAAGAAGACAGAGCTCGGAGATGAGGCACCTACTTATCCGCTAAGATTCGCCGAATATACATCACTGCGGATTACATCCGGCGATTTTTCATTCCTGCGAATGCAGGTTGCTGGTAATCTGCCAGCCCCCGATCTACCTGGCAACATCGCAGAGGAGAGCGAAGAATAAAATGATGCTTAAACGTCCTCGTAACATTCGAGTTGACGCTTTAACGATTTCTTTTATTATACAGCCTCGGACGGCCGCACATTGGGCTGGATCCGGGAGTTTGGTGACATTTTACTGTAATTCTTGAGATTTTTTCACTATAGTTCATTAAAAAATGATTCTATCTACTGATAATTCTGTGGTTGCAAGGAAAATGCCGCATGTCACAATTTCAAAAAAATTGAGTTTATGCATTCTTTGAGTTTCGTAGTACATACGATTGACGTATTTACCAGAAAAAAAGTTATGAAAACAAATTCGAAAGGCTCGAAATTATAATAGTTATAAGACAATATTAACCTAACCGAAGTTGCAATATATAATGATTGGGAGAAAACTTTTTTCAAGGTAATCTTTTTCTAGATATGAAAAGGTCATCAATTTTTTTTAATAGAACTACAATTTTTTTATCGCGATGTAATAGTAGGGGTCCGTTTCAATGAGATATTGTACGATGACCCTCGCGTGACCTTGCGTATGACAAATCCAAAAAGCATTGCAGGTATTATCAGTAATTAATTTACTACACTAATTGGTTTGGTTGAACTACTTTATTTCAATAAATGTTCGAAATTGTGACCATTGTTTTCAATACATTGTTGTGTACGGAAAATAAATGATTCTCTGGCTCTCCTAATAATTTCATTGCTAATATTGGAACACATGATGTATAGTAAAATCTCTTTCCCTGTCCATGGTTTGGCCAGCCGGTGTTTGTAGTGAGACACTATTTTATAATTTATGACTGCGTCTATCTATTATTGAAATAAAGTAGTTGAACCAAACCAATTAGTGTAGTAAATTAATCACTGATAATACCGGTAATGCTTTTTGGATTTTTCATACCCAAGGTCACACGAAGGTCATTACATAATATGTCATTGAAGAGGACTTCACCCCTACTATTACATCGCGCTAAAAGAAATATTTAGTTCCATTAAAAAAAAATGGATGACCTTAATTATCTAGAAAAAAATGACCTTGAAAAAGTTTCCTCCCAATCACTATATTGCCCCTTCGGTTAGGTTAATATTGTCCTATAACATTTTTTTTCTATTACTAAAACTAAGCGAGATATTCAAGGTGGTCAAGTTAGCTGGGACACCCTGTATAATAAAATCGTGTCTGTCTGTCTGTTTGTGACGGCATCAACTGAGAAAGGCTGAACGTAGAAATCTGGGATCTGAGCTATTAGACGCAGCGTTTCTTCGGGAAGGTTTAGGAGAAATCCGCATTCAAAAAAGTCCATTCGTTCAAAAGTTGTGACGTCATTGGTGACCAAAGACGACTTTTTCGCCCTCTTTTGGGCACGTTTCTGCTTACAACTTTTGGATTCGTTATTGCACGTGGACAAAGTCACGGGTACAGCTAGTCTGACTTAAAAAGTAGTTAAAAGTGTTTGGGTTTACGATTTTATAGGTGACAACCCTACGTGGGGAGGACTCAGAAGTAGCAAGAGGGGTTGTCTGCAGTTCGCGAGCCGCAAGCAATGTTGCCAGATCAAGACTTGTGTCCCCACTCTGGCTTCTCCTTCTACGGTCACGTGAGGCGTACTGACAGAGTCGAAGTAGAGTAGATAGTCGAAAGGGGATACGAATTGCTGAAATTTCCTATCGCACACGCCAATAAAAGCTGTCGTGATAAAACTCGACGCTGGTTTCTGAATGAAATTCTCGCGGGTAATTACGCCCAGGTTTTTTTCTTTTTTTTTTCTCGCAGCGCGCTTCCTCGTTGCGGGTATTTCTTTGGCAGTAATCAGCGAGCAAGCTCGCGAAAATATGAATGCGACGAGCACCAGGCTGCCAGGAGCCTGGCGCCAACAAAGAGCAACGGGGCGGCGTTCTCCCGGCAATAAATCGGCTATGATAATAATCGATGCCCTCGGAACGAATCGATTTATATTACGTGCTGCGAATGTTCTCACGTGACAGCCGGGAAATGACGGCGCAATGGCCAGCAGGCTTCGCAGATTCATGCGATTTATCGTTCTCGTCCATTTCATTTTAGGAAGAAGCGGTTGAAGAACGTTTATTTTTATCGGGACTATTGTCTTGGACGAAAGATTCCGATTAGCTTGTAGTTTTTAATATTTCTCGCTTATAGTATTTAATAATATAGCACACGATCATTTATAAAAATATTTGAGGATAAAGTTCGTTAAATTTAATTTAGTTTATCTTTCAATCGTGTTTGTACGTATTCGACCATATCCACTGTGATCTTTTACAATCAGCGAAATTTCCATAGTTCCAATGAAAGTTTCATGAGTTTTTACGAGTTAATACGTGTTTTTGCTTCCTTGATTACAATTGCTCTGGTCATTAGTATTTCTAATTGTTGCGCATAATTTTGATTATTACTAGACTGGATTGGATGCATTTATAACATAAATAGACTGGTCAAACATAAATCTATTAAGACATTACAAGAATTGAATTTCCGATTTGTTAAAATTATTAAAGCAGAAAATGCATGTTTTTTAAACTTTTGTTTCATACAATTGACTTGGACAATTTTTATTTTGCATAAAGATCCGCACAGTCTAATTATATTACGATAATTGCTAAATATTTTTTTAATTGAAAAGGAAAGGAAAAATATTTTGTTTCGGGACTATCCAGATATGTTTTTAGTCAACTAAATATAAACAGAAATCTGACTGAAAATTACGAAGAAATTACAATATTGTTACTCCAATATCGTTCACTCCAGCTGAACACATTTCATTTTACATGTTAAAAATTAGTAGTGTAACGTTCCAATCCTTTCATGAATAAATGTATGCACGTATTATAAGCAAGAAAGACTTCACATGAATGAAAACAAAGTGATAGCACAATACTCCATATTCAGAGGAAAAATGCATGCTCTTTAAACGTATCTTCAAAGCGATGATTTATATTGGTAATATCGAGTCAAGAAATACACTGTTATCAATAAGAAAAGAAAGAATTAATATTCCCTTTCACAGTGGTATCTCTTTGCGTGGTAAATACTGATTGTTATGTAGATTCATACAATGTGACAACCTCTTGAATCATTTTCTTGTTATTATATTCGACGATGGTCGATTAATGCTTGAATGTCGATTCATAAAGCAGTGAAAATACAATAAAGCTGCATATATGACGTATACAAGGATAAGGAGGTATTATTATGTCGATGATACAATATCATAACGTCGTCAATATTATTGGCATAACATTTTACTATTATATTAACTCTGACTACACCCGAAGTACCATTAACATTGTGGCCACGTTGACAACACTAATCATGGTGCAGGCACTTTCTGTTTGCCCCAGAAAGGGTCATTCATAGTTCAATCCCCTTTGTAAAAACTATAGTACTTTAAGCATATATTATCGATCATACGTGAGCCACCAGGGCTGGAGATTATCAGAACTTACTAACATTATTTTTTAGGATGTTGGCCATAAAACCTTTGCATTTTTCTTTGGATCAAATGTTAAATATTACATATCCTCACGGGATTTTCACGTCGCTTATAGCAACTTTAAGAAACTATTTTTGCGAAATACAGTATTTTACCGATAATTGTCCTCAACACGGGTCTGCCCAGGGACAATTATCCGCCAGGGATACTGTTCTTTAACTTTTGCCGAACGTAGAAAAGGACAGCGGATCTCGAGAGGCCTCGGTCGCCGAGAAATGTAAACGTAACTACCCAAATAACAAAATTTTTTTATTTTTCATTATTTATTGATGGGACTTTGACCAATATATTCGTGGCATTTTTCTAATGAAAATGCTACCAAATATAATATAATTGCAATTATATTGACTTGTGTAATGAACGATGAAAGTTTTCGACGCAGAAAAGGACAGCGCTGTTCCTCCTTGCGTTCGAAACTTTCATCGTCCATTACACAAGTAAATATTATCCGAATTATATCATATTTGGTATCGTTTTCATTAGAAAACTGCCATTAATATGTTGGTCAAAGTCCCATCAATAAATAATGAAAAATAAGGAAGTTTTGTCATTGGATTAGTGTGGTCTCACCGATATACCCGAGCCGTATGATGTCATACTTCTCCGCGACCGAGGCCTCTCGAGCTTCTTGGCACCTCAAGGGGGTACTACACCTCGCAGGTGTGGGGATAGTTCTGGGCCACTTATCGGCTAGACATTTGGGACATTTATCGATAAAATACTGTATCTGTTCATAATGGCGAAACGTTGTTCGGAATGGTGACCTTGACAACATATATTGTATAAAGCTCATTAAAATTAGTGAGGAGGTAACACCTCGACAAGTGTATCTGAAGAAATTTAGCTTGCTGTTTTCTCACAACGGGTCAAAAAAGACCCGGCGAGCGCCGGCCAGAGGTGAACGTCGTGCCGCGCTTCGAATCCAGCAAACGTTTGCGAGTCGGCCGCAGTTTCGCGGATTCTGCTTCTTGTTTCCCTGGCTATCTTAATAGCGTGCTTGTTTGCTTGTACAGTGTGCGCCGCTCGTTCGAGTGCTCGCATTAACCAACGCGGCGAATTGCCTTGACGATTACTTAACGCCATTTTCAACGTAAACACGCTACCGTATCGTCGTGTGACTATAATATAATATGTGCTTGTAGCGGAGCGTTTCATTCAGATTGCCCTGAATAGTGGTCGACAGGAACGGCAGACATGGGAGAAACCTTCGCAGGACAAATTACACGGCAATTTACACTCACGATTAAGAGATTTACTGCATTATTTTATTATCATTTAACGCGAATTAACCTCTCGCCTTATTCAGACTCTCGGAGAAGATTTCGAGTTACTCTCGATGAACGAAAGGCTCAGAAACTAATCAGTGTAAGTGCAATTTCATCGTATCAATTTAGTTGAACCATCACGGTTTAGTTACCGTTTATTTTTTTACTCTCAAGTTTATTTGCAAAGGAGTGTCGTTGGGAAACTTCAATGTCATGGCTGTCAACTTTATTTTGTTTATAAACAAACTTTTGACGAGCATTAGAAGCAACAAGTCGTGTTCACGAAAAAGTATTATTGTGTTTCGTATTGATTCGTTTTCAGCTGAAAATTTTTCACCCCTGATTGCTTAAATTTAGAGTGGGGTGTCACGTGATCTCTAAAACTTTCTCACTGCCATCTGCTGATGGACGATCAGCACCTTTATTTTGCTCGCATCTGTTCGCGCAGCTGAACCAAATTTCAAGCATAAAGGAAAAATCATACCACGCATTTCAGTGAAATTTTCCAGGCTAAATTCACGTCACTGCTTTGATTGTTAGTGACTTCGCTCTCAAACGAGCACAAGTTTGAAGAAAATTGGAAAACTTAATAGGAAAGTTGTTCTCAAAGAAAACTGGAAAGCTTAATAATGAAATTGTTTGAAGCAAAATTCAGAAACTTCAGACGGAAATTCTTTGAAGAATCACCTTTCGGTACCGCTTAGTGTAATAACGCGCACGCTCGCTCTGACATAGTTTCAAACATTTCACGATCTTCAGGTTTTTATAAATCTCCGGAATATACCATGACAAAACCGACTTGCCGCGAATGAATTTTCCGATGGGGAAAGAAAAATACAGAGCTTGAGGCAAGGAAAGTCTTTGATCCCCGAGAGATTATTGGATTGCTTTTCCTAAGAAATTCGGAGCGGCGAACTAGAAGAATGCAGGAGCCCGTTCTGCTCGGAAGAGTGTGTTCAATCGATGAGGATACAACAGGGAAGAAACGATCGCAGAAAGTTCGCGACGAGTAAAGTTTGCCCTGCGGTATCTTTCGCGTGGACGCAGGAAGTATTTTTCATCGTGGTGCGCTTTTGTGTTTCCATATCTGCGAACCTTGAAGGAAGCAAAAGAAGACTGTCAACGGCATTGCATTTCAATTACACAATAAAGCCGCAATAATACAGTGACGTGGCAATTCCTCGTGCAAATTCGAAGAATTTGTTCATTTTTCTTTGCTCAACCTTCACTCTGCGTACATATATTCTAATATTAACCCTGTGCTGGGGTGTAATTACACCCCACGCATGTTTTCAGTGCAAAGTGCAACGAAAAAACTTTGACTGCGTAACTATTAGGGAAATTTTATTGATATTCATGACGGTAGGTCATGAGAAGATTAATGTGAGGCACCTAAAACAGGCCATCTGAATAACTCAACTGCTATTGGTGTTAGGAAGAAATGCATCAGATGGAATTTGCTTGGTTTCGAGAGGGCATTAATCTGGTGTTAGTAGCTTTTTTGTAGGTGAACACGTAAAGGACATATGAAGGTCAACTTCATTTTTTTAAACAGAATGCCTATTATTTTTGATCGAACTCGGATGAAGCACAAAATTCTGCGTAAAAAAAGTATTGACCTCCATATATCATAAATCTAATAGTTAACGAGATATTATCGATATGATTTCCCATATGTATAATAGCTTTTATCTGGAAGCTAGTAGATGCTTCAACTGATATCCCTCAAGTTGAATAAGTTCAAATGGAAAATTATTTCGATAATAAAAGTAAATACTTTTTCGCGCAGAATTTTGTGCTTCATCCGGGTTCGAGCAAAAATATTGGGCATTCTATTTAAGAAACTAAAGGTGACCTTCATATGTCCTTTACGCGTCCACGTACAAGAAAGCTACTAACATCAGATTAATGCCCCCTCGACACCAAGCAAGTTACATCTAATGCACTTTTCCCTAACACCAATAGCAGCCGAGTTATTCAGGTGGCCTGTTTTAGGTGACTCACCCTGTCTAAAAATTCCCTATAAATATAAATAATCATGTGTGAAATATATTACAGACAGTATTCCTAAGAGAATTTTGGAAACTTTATTAGTCTCGGGTGCGTTTACATCCTTAAACGCGCGCACAATGGAGGTTCTTTTTATTTATTTTATGTCGCTTTCTTATAACTGCCAGGGTTATTTCGCGACGGAGCCTACAGTTTTTATAAGGTGGGTTCCGAACCACCTTGGGCACCACAGTTTAAATGGCACATGGAATATTTCCAGAGATGCCGGCGTCGGGATCGCACAGTGAAGGTTAACAATTTAAACCATATAATGAAATCAATGTTTGCTCTGGAAAGAATTTGACCAACACCCAGTGACCTAAGTCTGGGAAAATAAAAAACTTTGTAACCGATCATTCGACCTTTAGTGATAGGTTCAGTGTCAAAGAAACGGAAATGACTAGACTGCGGACTGATATGCAAAATAAAAATAGTTTGCTACAGTAGCGACATAAACATTTATTTCCGAATAATTCGAAGAAGTTGAAACTAATACGACAGCATATCTTTAAATTTTCGAAATGTTTTCACTGTTCTGCATTCGATCTCTTATTCCTGTCATAAATACATAAAATCCGCAGTCTAACAATGAGTATTTCAGAAGCACATGTACATAGACCGTGCAATGAAGTAATTGCTACTGTCGTTAAATGCCGACTTGAAATTTATGCGTTAGCCTTTTATGCAGCTGGGTCGCAGTGAACTCATTGATCGCGCGACGGTGGGGGGGGGTGATTGATTAACACTCAAGTTTGAATTGAGCCAATCAATCAATCTGTTCAGTTAAACTCTGTTTATGCGCGGAACGGACTGAATAAAATTTCATAACACTGCGGGACCGTTTCTCAATCGATTTTTCCGGTAAAGACCCTTCTGTTCTGTGCAGTACGAGGCAACACAGACCATTTCCTGGCTAGTGGAAACCATTTTTAAATCGTCGAGAGCTCTCCATTCCGCCTGGCGCTTCTACGCGAACTAAGAGAGACCTAACAACCGGAATACCGGCTCGACGCCGCAAAAATCCTGGATAAATCCCGAGAGAGGAGTCTGGACGCGTTCTACGGGCGTCGTACATTACGGGAAAGATGCCGGGTCTCTCCAAAAAGCAAGACAAAAATTCTTGTGAGAAAATGGCCATGTGCGTAGGTACTTCTCGTCTAAATCTATCCATAAATCAGATAGATGAAAAAGGTAGATTAGAATATAGTAAAATGTACTGGAATTTACTATGATAATACAAGTACTAGAATATAGTAAAATATACTGGAATATATTACAATGGTAGTAGAATATACTAGAATGTAGTAAGATGTACTGGAATCGACATGAATATATTACAATATAGTGGAACCTAGTGGAATATACTAGAACTAGAATATACTACAGTTAGGAGCAAAACTGTGATATTTATCTGTACACTTTAGTAGATCTAAAACTGTACACTTTAAATCAGAGTAACTTTTTTATTAGTTTAGTAAATTACGTCTAAAAAATATGTTGAAAAAATGCATTTGGTCGGAATTGTGAAAAACAATAGTAAAAATTGATTTTTACGACTTTTTCAGATGGGCAAATAACGAACATTTAAAAGATATGTTTGGTCAACCCGTTTAAATTGTATACGTTCTGAAAATTTCATCGAAATTAGTTAATTGGTTTACGAGTTATAAACGATCAAAAGTGGTCAAAATTGCTATTTTCAAGATTTTCGGTCTTTTTACCACTTTTGATCGTTTATAACTCGTAAACCAATGAACCAATTTCAATGAAATTGTCGGAGTGTATACATATAGTTTATACAAGTTGACCAAACACAAATTTTTTTATTTTAGCTCGTTTTCGTTATTGACCCAGCTGAAAAAGTGGTAAAAATCAATTTTTACTATTGTTTTTCACAATTCCGACCAAATGCTCTTTTTCAACATATTTTTTAGACGTCATTTACTAAACTAATTCTTCTAGCCTTACTGAGAAATTGAAGTAGCTTGGCCCATTCATAAAAAAGTTATTCTGATTTAAATTGTGTGTGATCAGTTTTGCTCCTAATTGTATAATGTACTAGAATATAGTAAAATATACTACAATATACTAGAATATACTGGAATATATTACAATATAGTAGAATATACGGGAATATACTAGGAATATACTCTACTAACTTGAAACCTGTCACACAGTAACTGATTGCAAGGACCTGGAATTAAAATTGCGTTCCTATCTAGATGCAACTCGCATCGGCCGTCGTCGGCAGTGCACCACGTGCGCAACGTTAGCATAAAGTAAGATACACGGGACAATAGGGGAGACAAATCGAGTCAATAGTTGTCGACGGTGGAAATGCAAGGGGACGAGATCGTTCTCCGCTATTATTTCGAGCGGTTCTCTCGTGTACGCGACCTTCAACCTCGCGGACCTTAACCTGTTAACTAGTTGATTCCTCAGCCATGACTTTCCACGTAGGCGTAATTAACGCTGGTACAGTATTCAGATGATTGCCGCATTAATATCTTGAAAATTAAACTGGATGGAAGCGTCCATAAACTTAGGTCATTTCTATGTCAATATTGTATTTTGTGATCAGATCTTCTACGTTTCTTCACACCCAAAGAGTAAGTACCATCAGTTTCGTATAAAACTTTAATATTGATTCCAATAAATTATGATTTAGTCGAAACATTGATAAACCCTTTTGTTACATATCTGGAATTTGATTAATCTTGCCAATTCATCGATATCAAATTTTATTGGCCTATCACTCATTTTTATCTTCTAGCTTGAAATCATTGTTCAACCTATCAATCCACCACTGGATATTTTTCCCAATTCTTTAACACTTTCTTTTAAAAATAAAAAAAGCTTTGAATGACAGTAATAAATATAATTTATCGATCATCCTCACCACAATATATGTATACATGTAATTATCGCAGAGAAACTACACTTCTCGTTAACGCAAACGGGTTTATTCCGTAACCTAATTAATTGAGAATTGAAAGGGAACAGATGAAATGAGATTGTGAAAAACATATTATAATTGATTGAATAAAATAATGAAACTAAACAAGTAAAAAGATTGAAAATGCAAATAAAGTACCAAGTAAGAATTTCAACCTATAACAACGAAGGATTTGAATTAAAATGACTCTAAAAATATTTAAGTAATCCCCACCATCATACTAATTAAATTAAATCAAACCTTACGACTAGACCGATTTCTTAAAAATGAAAAGACGATTTGCATTCCTTGATCAATGTAATGATGTAATGTTATTTCATGGTTCATCATGAAATTTCATGGGACCAGTGCAGTATTCTTCTGCATTTACTGTTGATATTATTATAAATCAATTTATAAATTCCTATAACAAGAAATATGATCGAAATTGAAGATTTCCTCGAGGACGTTGCAACTAACCTTATTTCAGGGCGAACGTAATTGGCGATGTCCCCTTCCTTTCCGCGTTCTTCCCTTTCTGTTTACTTATCGACCAACGTTCTGGGATCCTCTTCTTGTTCTTTATTCTCCACTCGAGCAACTTTAAAAGAGAGCGATGAGTTCGAGGAATTAGCGCACTCTTCTGTGGGAAAGCTGCCGGGGATCTCAGACGACGCCGCGTAGAATTTTATTTCCCGTGGAATCGAAGGCCATGGTTCCCGAATGTTTTGACGACCTGCGGAGAGAACAAGGTTTAATATATGATTAGATTAGATTAGGCACAATGCCTCCAGCACATTGCGTAACGCTCTTGATCAAAAACTTGTTTAGATACTCGAGCGAGAAAAGAATCGCTTGCTCGACGCTCTCTTATACGTGGATTGCTGATATTCATATGTCCTTTGTTACCAAAAAATATTACCGTTTATACTTGCTAGCATCTCGTATTTTTCGAAATTCAATTTTCTTTACTTCAAATTTTGCAACAACCTCTACGTTTATTATATGCATTACATTCTATTAAAATATTAACTCTTTCTTTACTTAAACGCTCTCTTATACGTCGTCTGCAGATATTCATCATTACTTTGTTACCAAAAAATATTATTGCTTATACTTGCTAGCATCTCATATTTTTCGAGATTCAATTTTCTTTACTTCAAATTTTGCAACAACCTCTACATTTATTAATAAATTGCCAGTTAGAATATGTGTGCACTACATTTTATTACAATGTTAACTCTTTCTTTACTTGGAGTTCAAGTTTTGCATCAACCTCTAAGTTCATTAATAAATTGTTAGCTTTAATACGCAAAATACATTATAATATTAACATTATTTTAATTCAGATAAGAAATATAGGTACATGTATTTGGATATTTTCAATATAATTAGCAACAAAATCGTTTGAAATTAATACCAATCAAGGAATTGTCTTCTAAAGTACATTTTAACAGTAAACTATTAAAAATAAAACTGTTAATCTAGTTTTTCATATAGATTTTAAATAAACCACACACAATGAAGTTCTTTCTCTCCAATAATTTCTTGAAGACGAAGCAAACTTTATTGAATGTCTATATTTACTTCGTTGCTTAAATATTGATAAGAGCAAGATTTGATTTCAGCTTAAAATAAAAAAGTGACTCAATATTGTACGACAAGACGATAAGATGATAGGAAGTTGTTCGGAATAAAATTAAAAAAAAAAAAAGAAGATTCGGAGTGCAAAAGATTAGCGATTCAATTCAGATTGGATTCTACGGTTGCGTCTTCGATACAGAGCCAACACTGTACCGTCCAAGATAGGCATTCGATTTCCAATCAACGGATTTTCTTTGGCAAACAGGGGACGCTCTTTAAGAAACATTAATTTGCTCTATAAACAGCCGAGGCCAGACATCCACTGTTTATTCAGCCCCACGAAGAGAAAAATCCTTGCGAGAAAGTACGTGAGTATCTGCGGAAATCGGACGCAGAAGAAAACTTGTGTAAACACAAAGAGGGCAATTTCGTGCAAGAGTCACGATAGCTGCTATAAAACTGGAAGGAGCCTCCACAGCTTCCAGCTCCTCGAGCTTCTCCAATCTTTCGGGGCTGTATTAGCTTACATAATCGTCCACTATGAAGATATTTCGGGATATCCGATGGGACGTTTCCATCTAATTAGAAGTTCCATCTTCACCCCCTCCCCGTATCGTCTACAGTCTACGGCGAATCTAACGAAACAATCTCACGACAAAGTTCCGCCATTGTGCAGCTTTTTCTTCGTCATTTTGTAGTTGTGTCGGAGGAAGAAAAATAATTTTATGGGCAAGGCAACCTTGCACCATTAAAGTTTACTTAGCACCCTTGCAGTTTACTTCGAGACAGTGAAATTTGTTTTGTACACTTTGGTAGTTAAAGGTGTAGTACACAACACGGTATTCAAAGAGTCCTATCCGTTCTGCTTTTTTCAGGGGTTTATTTTGTAATACTATAATAATACATTTATTTTTGAGTTTTAATATTTCATAAGTATACTGCGGATCTTTATGCAAAATAAAAATTGTCTGTTGCGATTGCAAGGAATAGAAACCAAACGGAATGTTATTTCTTCCCTCAGTAATTTTAATCGTTCAATTCTTGAATAATTGAATTTTAAAAATTTTCCTGCAATTTTCAATTTCATCTACTCAATTCTGCTATAAATACATAAAGATCCGCAGTCTATTCATAACGGAAGAAACGACTTCACTACTTTTATCGATTGCCCAACTTCTGTGAATTCTTTTTACCAGGATCAAGTGAACGTCATAGTAATACCAACACTTCACCACACATATCCACACATTTAAAAGTAGTTTACCGTCAGACTTATTTTCTCCTAGTAGAATTATTTCGAAACGTGTGTAGGACTCAATGGAGTCCCGAGAGGATTTCATTGAAAGTCGGCGGCTACTCGCGACACAGAGGCGACGGTGTGGGGATAGACGGAAAGGATGGAAATGGAGACAGCATAAGAGAGATAAGTAAGGTGAATGCTGGAGGCTAGAGCTCCGTGCACCCTGAGCTATATAGATCTAAATGAAGCGAACGGAGTGAGAGCGAGAACAGGTAAAAGAGCATTAAGAATGAAAAAGGGAGCGAGAAATGGAAGGAATGCTGGCTCAATTTCGAAGAAGTGCTTGCAAGAATTAAAAAGGAAGAGGGTACGAATAGAGGGATTTCTCGCGGCAGACATTGGAAGTGGAAAAAGTGGAATATATGTATAGTGTACGAAGTGGAATGCTGCAACAAACGATTAAAGCAATGAGAGACCAAGGGGTAGGAAATAGAATTACTACGGGTAATTGGGATAAATGGTACGGTGAGGTGAGCATTTCCCAGGTCCGTAAAGGGGAAGAAGAAGTGCAGAGAAAATAAGAATAGCTGCGCGCCAGTTTAGAAGAAGAGAACAAAGTGTACAATATGCAGATGAGAATTGCAGCGCCGAGACTATGCGTTGGAAAATATATTTATAGAGGCTGAAAAAAAACAGAAATACGTACATTGTGGAAGAGTTACAGAGACTCGGCATACAAGAATAATATAGGGAACAAAATAAAAAAAAAGGAAAATAAAAGTTTCTCTTTCTTGCAATTTATAATTTTAATCAGCTGGATTTAATGGCTTGGCGTCCTCAAATTCTATTAATCTGTTTACCGCTTTAAATTGTACCTGCTTATTTTTATCACAAATACAGTGGCGTGCAAAAGTTCTCGGCCAGATGATTTCTGCGATTTTTTTCTTTCGAAGTTTCTTTCGGGTAATTTATAATTTTAATCAGCTGAATTTAATAGCTTGGCGTCCTCAAATTCTATTAATCTGTTTATCGTTTTAAATTGTACCTGCTTATTTTTATCACAAATACAGTGGCGTGCAAAAGTTCCCGACCAGATGATTTTTGCGATTTTTCTTCCGTAAGAAAAGCATTAAAATATTTTTATTAGTGTCATTTATTAGGGCTTCTAATTAATTATAACAAATCAGGTCGTTTGGTACAATTATAAAAAAGTTATTCTGTTTTAAAGGGCGTTCGAATACTTTCGTAAGCCACTGTATATGATACTAATCAAAACTTTACGCTTTTCTTTTGAAAGATAAATCGCAAAAACCATCTGGCCGGGAACTTTTGCACGCCACGTATATGCATAAATCCGCATATATTCGAGTCATTATAATTATAGAAAAATTGTGAATTATATTTTTTATCGGTACTACTATACGGAAAGAGTTATGTAGCAATACTGGTGACACCAAACGAATTTTTCAATAACTGCATATTCTTAAATCGTGAGGTCTTAATAATCTTATATTTGCCGCCCCACTTCGTTAAAAACGTCCCGTTTGTTAGCTCGTGTTTTAATTAATAAAGTGCTTCAAGTTCAACGCTTCAAATACTCCGTAGTAAAAAAATACCAAGAATTAAAAGAGGAATAATAAGGAACAAGCTCCTTAAGCTTAAGATGATTCATTTCGTAAAATATGTTTATAATGTTACTGAAAATTTAGTGTTCGAATACTTTTTAGAGTATAAGTGACTAAATATTTCTGGACAGGAACGTATAAGTACTAGTGAACTTGCAGAATGTAGTCAGAGAGTAACTCGAACGTACTCTACTACGCAAAGGAACAAGTTAATTAAGGACCACCCAGAAGCATCTCTCTGTTTCCGCCGATGTTTCGCAGCGTCCGATGGAGACGTGCCAAGAAGACGCGCGAATGCCGATTCTCTCGTCGAGCATTACGTGCCTCCGCGTAATTCGCGATTCTCCGTGAAGGAAACGGTGAGCTCCTCCGGCGGATTCAATTATCGTCGTAAAACAGCGGATGCTTGTCTTTCGTTGTAATTATCCTGTGCGCGTTGAAAGAACTATCAACAGACAGTTACGAAAGGTAGCTCAGGGCTGTGAGGAAAGAAATTGGAAGTGGCTGCGCTCTTTGATGAAAGGATTTGAATCGCGTATATTGTAAACACGTGGATCCTGAGAGAGCAAAGCCAGCGAAACGAAGCAAACAGATGTTGGAAGGCTGCGTACCAATGAAATTACTCTGCAAATGAAACCTGAACTGCATTCGGTATAACAGAGCCTTATTTTACGCGCGTTCCTTGATTTCATTCGGTCTAATTATTATTAGACTGCGGATCTTCATGCAAATTCTAAATGTCGTGGCTTATTTCATAAAAATCAAAAGATGAGAAACAAGATCAATTTACCATCTAAAAAATTCTTTACGATGAGCATGGAGTACTCATGTCATTAATGCTTGTTAGCATGTATGCTTTCTGGTATTTTAAAAATGTGCACATACCATAAATGCATAAAGATCCGCAAGATGATCTTTATGGTTTGAATTCCTTCTAACTTTTTTATTTCATCATTCTTTCAATTTTTTGTTTCGGAATGTTGCAAACAAGACTTCTAGAATTTAACATGGAAAGCTGCACAACAGAACAACGAACAAAGATCATCGATTTTTATTTTGGAAACCAACTAGTTTGGTTGCGAAGTTTCGGCAAGGAGGGCCAGTAAGGAACCTCCCCAGTACAGGAAATCGTCGACGCATTGAAATATCGACGATATGCACGCTGCGACAAAACAATTGACCGTCGGTTTACAAAATAAACTTCGATTATTTTTGTTCGTTGTTCTGTTGTGTGTCTTTCCAAATTAAATTCTAGAAGCCTTGTTTACAACATTCTGAAACAAAAAATTGGGAGAATGTTGAAATAAAAAAGTTATAAAGAATTCAAACCATAAAGGTCATTTTGCGCCACCCTGTATTTTGAAGTGAATATTCTGGACAATATTGAGCATGTCATACGTGTACAGGCATGCCAAGAAGTACAATAGTAACATGGAAAATGTATTTTCATCAGTTTTCACTACGAAACTTTAAATAATGGAAGATGCGATGCTATGTCTTTGTGCGAAGTGCGCGTATTATCCGGTAGCATTGGAAGTATAAAATGGAAGTGGCTCATATCGACTGTACAGTTGAAGTTTTCCAGGGACGTCCAGACCGAAGACGTTTCGTGGAAGCGACTCGTCTTATTGCCGAAGCATTCTAGGATATCGTCGGTGGTCCGCTGGTATGTATTGTGTTTTTCGTTTTATTCTTTATCCGCCGATGCACAGACAAAAGAAGGAAGCCGCGGATAAGCGTCCAAAGCAGCGGTAGCGTACAGGATCAGCGCGGCCGAGAAGTATTTTCAAAAAGAACCGACAACTTTGTACCCCGGCTTTCTCCGAGATTCCACCAAATTTATTGCACTTTATCCCCGAGAGATTAACACCGCTCGGTGACAACGGCCCGGGGAACTTGGCGGAAATTTATTACAAAAACAAACTACCTGTGCCTTAAATCACCGATCATGCGGCCTAGCAGGATCGCGAGTTGCGAATCTGAAGATGTGCCGAAAACGATCTAGTGATCTTCTACAACCAGAGTTGGGCAGTATTTAAATACTTCTGTGCCACTTGAAATGTATTGACGGGGTTGAATTGGGCAAATAGAGCCTCGGCTCTACAACGCCGTCACTGTACTACGATATCGAGTAACGAATAAACCATTAACCAACCATTAAAATTATTTAAATACCGATTGGAATAAAGGATACATAATTTTTATTCGTTATTCGCGAAGGTTTGAATACAAAAGTATCTTTTATTCGACTTTTATATAAATAATTTTGTATTCGCCGAGAATAGTTACAAATTGTATTCGAAGCTTCGAATACATCCGCTTCTCGAATACAATTTGTATCCATTATTCATCGAATACATTCTCGGCGAATACAAGATTATTTAAATAAAAGTCGAATAAAAGATACTTTTGTATTCAAACCTTCGAATAACGAATACAAATTTTGTATCTTTTATTTTCGTTATTCGAAATTTGTATTTAAATACAATTTTTGCCCAACTCTGTAGACTACAACCATAGTGAAGTGGGTATGAGACTAGTATAATGGGACTATAGAGCATCCAAAACAGTGATGGTACATATTAGGTGCAACTTTCTTCCCGCAAGCGCGGCGATGCTCAGTAAAGTAAAATTCTGAAAAATTGAATGTATAACATGTGTATTTGTGTATATTTTGTAACTCGTAAGACACGTCCTGGAGTCTTTTTCCCGCCAATATAACTGCCACAGGGCTCTGCTACCTCATCATAGACAGAGTTGTGCTAGTTCAATTACTAAGTATTTTAATCAGATGCGTAATTGAAATACAATATAATTAAAATACACAGCTCTCCAAATTATAGCCTAGAACTTTGAAGAAGTGCGATATATTTTTATGTTTTTCTTTCATATACTCGTTTGCTTTATGATTGAAATTTTTAAAATGCAGAATGAAGATCTGAATTATAAATTACAATATAACTGAATTACAATGTAATTACAATGTATTTTATAATTGTACTCCATTGCATATCAATTTACCAAATGTGTAACAATACGTTCAAAAATACGTTCTTAACAACAATGTAATCATAAAAAATATCTTAAACGAAGGATGACTGGCGAAAGTAGAGGCTCCAAGCTTTAAAATGAGTCTAACTGTATTGTACTGTCCTTTTTAACGAAATTAGCACAAATATCGACAAATTTCCGGGAACGGGAATGTTACATTGGAATCGGACACACAAAGCAACAATGTACATCCATAATGATGATAAAGATGCATGTTAAAATACAGACTGGGGGGAGTCTTTGTGTCAGCCATACCTTGGATAATTTTCGAACGTATTTACGCCGGGGATACACAAAGAGCCGAGCAAGTGTTCCAGTTAAACATGGCATTGCGTTGCCACAACGGACTTCAAAGGGTCCATGAACGGGAGCAGCGTTCATCGCTGCACGCACAAGCGAAATCACTGAAATCTGTTGCTTCCCATTTGCCCCGCTGAAAGCCGAAAATTAACCGAAACCGCATATTGCGTCAGGGAAGTTCAGCATCCATAATAGAGCGACTACTTTACGTCCAAGCTATTTTCCGTGTCGAATCACGTTTCCGACGATTACGCGATACCGTGGTTATTTGTTTTTGGTTTATTTGCATGGATACAAATTCGAGGTAACTCGAACGCGCGACGTCAACGCGGAGCACGTGTAAATTCGCGGAACCCCTACTTTCGTCAACCGGTAAAATAAGTTCGACGAAGGAACAACGGTCGGGGAACGCGAGTGACTGACACGAATTGTCCATTGAATGCGGCTTATTTGCCCGGGACTTCAGTTCGTTAGCTCCCCGCACTAGGTGCTCCACCGATAAATATTTACACATCACCGAATGTGGGTTAACGTTTTGCATATCGCCCCCACGAAGGATATTGCCAGCCGAGACAAATGTTATGGATCGAGAGCAGCAACGTGGAAACGTGGCCGTGATAAGAGCTTCCTTTTGCCTCGCAGTCTTAATTGCTCATTCTTATCGCCACACGAGGGACCGCCGCATTGTTCCGTTCCCTGAAATTTCGCTGAACCGGGCTTCCGGGCTGCGGGAGGACCAACACACAGCACGGAATTTTGAATTGTATACCGGCGAGCATGTACGATATGACTCACAGTAATATTCCACCACGTTTGACAGGACCATAATTTTTTTAATATTCGATCGACTTCGATTTCTTTTCTGAGAAGTTGGAACAATCAGTTTAATACGTGGTGTGAATATACCAAAAGTTGAAAGAAAATTTAAAAATTCAATTTTGTAGACCTCTGTCAATTGTACATATTCTGAATACATCCGTTATTCTGTATTAAAATGTGTGCTATCAATTATGTGACTGACTGTATGCACCATTTCTATAGCTTCCATGATTAAAGTAGAACAAACTCGTACAATTGAAAAGTGGATTTGTGTTCTTTGAATTCGATTTTTCAAAAACGTGTGAGCAAAATGAGTTTCATAGAAAAGACTGTCGTCATCAGTGTCCCTGCATTTAGAAAGAATAAAATGAAATTTTTGTAAAATGACAGCCATGTGACACTGAGAGCAGAGTTTTCAAAGAGAAAATCAGACAGTGGACACGGTAGAAACTATTGGTATGTCTGGTATTTAAAAAATCCTATACGGATAGTGCCAGTCTAGTGAAATATGAGATAGTTATATCGAACTCATACGATACGATATCGGAAACCCTAGTTTCATGTCTAGACCAGAATCACTTAAAGTTTGCGTGCTGAATACATACCCGGTCTCTTGGGATCCAAAGGAAGCTGCTCCAGGCTCGACAAAATTAATGTAGGCAATCCCCTGGCTAATAGAACCCGATGTAGACAACTATGGATTCGTGAAGCTTGATAAAGAAGGTTACAGATTTAAGCAAATTGATCGAGAGATAACTACAGACGCGACGAGCTTGATAGCGATGGAACTCACTACGGACAGTTTGAAACTCGTAGGACCAAGCAACCTTGAAGTTTTAGACCTTGATATAATTGGCTCTGCAAAATTAGAACCCATAATCTACAAGTAATTGCAGTTCCAGGAAGTTCAACTCAGTAATTACTAGACCGCGGATTTTTATGAAAAATGAAAAGCATTCCGCACCAATTGTGGGAAGCAGTAGTTAAATAAAAAATTCATTTCACGTTGTAAACAACATAACAATATTCTTGGATTTGCAAACATTAGATAAAATCAAAGCAAATTGTTTAACACACTGTTTGCCACATCGGTCCAGAGTCGCCAATCAGGGGAATTAACTCGAATACCGGATTTGTCACGTGACATTGTGACGCGTTAAGGACAATCAATAAAATTATCACTGTAGCTTGACAATAATATTGAAGCTCCCGTTAATAATCCTCTTCAACAATCTCGTCTATCTAGCTACCAAGACGGCGACTACTGTTGTATTGAAAAACGGTTGTGTACTCTATTTTGTGACGAGGTGGCGATTTTCACGTGTTTATTTTTGAAATTAGATGTTTATTTTTGAAAGACGGTGAAATCCGGTTTGAACTGATTCAACGCGTCAACTATTTTTTGCTGACAATGAGAAATGTGTTCCCACAGTTCTGGGCAATCACGGTATACCGTAATAAGCAACATAGGAAACTCTCGTTCTCGTAATTTGTCTGCACGACGTCCGAGTCGAGACTGACGAAATATTGACAACTAAACCTCCTAAACGTCAATGCGCGCATCGCTATGGCCCACGCCAACGCGCTTCAATCAAAATTTCTATCAATATGCTTCAATAAATCGACAGTGCGTTTAAGTTTAAACCCCTGCCAAACGGTCAATATGCCCTTTCAATGCGCCTCGTCAATATTATTGGTCTAGGGGCCACTTTACTGGATTAGTCACGTGACACGTGGGGCAATAGCGTTGTATGTAGAAGGGGAAAGGTAGAGTGAGAGACAAGTCTCAATTTTTTCTTCACGCTATTTTTTTTCATCAGATTTAGGAATTACTATTTTCTCTCGCTGTTTTAGAGGAACTTGGCTTTTATTAGGTCAATACAATCAATTTTATCTTTGCAGTTTTGGTTCGCTTAACGAAATTACGTTTACTTTTGGGGGTTCTCGAGGACATGTAATTTAATTCAAGTAATAAGTAATAAGAATCATTAGTGTGATTAATAGAATCAGCGCATGTTTCATTTAACGAGACATAAATCGATCAATTCAGGTAACGTACAATCCCAAAGCGAATGAAATTTTCAAAGGCGTTTGTAGCTGCTTCTGGTTACTGAATATTTTCCGTAAGGACTTTTCGAAATGCTGCGGAAGATAGTAGTCAGCTGGAAAAACGTCTGTGGAATAAGCTGCGCGAAATGAAGTCGCATAGCTCAGTTCGTTCAATTTCAGCAGAGCGATTTGCGTGATATGCAGTCGAGCGTTTTTACGAAAAAGCAAAGATGCTTTCTGAATGATATATACTTAAATTCTTCGAATCACTAAAGTTGTATCTTTATTCGTGATCTCTGGCGAAATTGTTGGTTGGAATAAAATCGCCGATATTTCTCATTTTTACTCTGACAGTGTCAATCAAACAACATGACACAACAAGTGGATAAAC
This sequence comes from Lasioglossum malachurum, assembly GCA_028455605.1. Taxonomy (NCBI): domain Eukaryota; kingdom Metazoa; phylum Arthropoda; class Insecta; order Hymenoptera; family Halictidae; genus Lasioglossum; species Lasioglossum malachurum. The sequence continues at coordinate 11,206,861 of CM052316.1, read as the reverse complement.
TTTGAATTAATATTATAATTTTATTAATAAAAGATTAGTACGACAACTACACCCCAGATTTCTAAAACGTTCTCATATACATACATTGATATTTACTGTGATACGCGCGCGCGCGCGCGTATGCTTATATGTACCTAGGATTTCCTCGATCCTAAGGTTTCGAGGAAACCTGGCGTCTTGTGAATTCTCGAGGACTGATATGTATTAATCCTTTGGGCGAAAACCCATTTTAAGCTAACAGAGCTAGCAGTTCAAAGCCATTTACGGCTAATTGTAAGGCACCACAGTTATTATTAGACTGCGGATCTCTATGCAAAATAAAAATGTTCTGCATTGATTGTGGCAAGCAGGAATAAAATAAAAATTGATTTCATCCCTTAATGAGTTTGTTACATTAAAAACAATGTTACGATATTCTGAATTTTTTCTAATCCTTCACTGTTTTATATTTCATCCAACCAATTTCTTCATAAATGCGTAAAGATCCGCAGTCTAGTTATTATACATAAAGCATATCGAATAAAGATTCTTGTAGCGTAAATCATATTTTTGATTTTGCCTTCTCTTTCCCTTTCTCTTTCTTTCTTTATTAGACTGTGGATTTTTATGTTGTAAAACATTAATGCCACTAAATATTAATTTATTCTGCAATGAACTGTATGTTAGTGAAAGGTGCAAACGTCCTTAACAAATAACTAATAATTAAACTGTGGATCTTTATGCAAAGTAAAAAATGTTCGCAATGATCGCAGGACATAGGAGAGCCAATTAAAAATTGTATTCTTCTTTTAATTATCCTATTAAGCTGAAACCAATACGCTGATGTCACAATCTTTTTAATATGTCCACTGCTTTAAATTGTGCTTACCCATTTTTGCCATAAAAGCATAAAATCCGCTGTCTACTAATAATTATTAACAACCTCGATCGCGCGCGCGCGCTTACACGAATTGAATAAGCTGAGCAGCACTGAATTCTAAAAGAAATAACAGCGATAAGTGGATACTTTTGCCCGGAAGATTTTATTTAAAAATATAATCCCAAAAGCTTATCGCACTGCACACTCGAAAATGGTTAACTGGTGGAAGGTGAACGTGAAACGTCGGAATCTGAAAAGTCCGGCAGCCTTTCATGCGAGTCTACTTCTTCCATCGCGACATTCCGGTAGAATGCTTATTCAAATTCGATCCCGAGCTCGATAACTAGCTTCGCTGGCTCTTGAAGGGCGGCTTTCCTCGAGAAGAGCCGTATATCTTTCACGGCGTATGGATATTGTCTAGCCACGCGCCTGTGTACGTGTATGTGTGTGTGCCTGGAATTCTCGCGAGTGAATGATCGCAGCAAGGATTCCTGGGATTCCCAGAATCCTGTGTCCGCATCTCTATTTCCGGCCGCAGACGTCTAAATTCCTTGGAAACCGCAAACACTACTTCGTAGACGCTTGGCGGACATTCTCGTACATTTCCGCCGTTTTAGAAAGTGTAACAAAAAGCAAAAGGCTGATATTACGTGCTTTACGGCGTGTCAGTTGCCTCGTAAAATGCAGGGCGAGTATCGTAATTTTCAAAGAGATTTCAACAAAAAATTTTCAAAGAAGGAATGCTTTGTCTTCACTGCTTTGCGTTTGATTATTTCTGTCGTAAACGCATAAAATCAGTCTATTAGTTGTCGAGCGAAAAACGCGAAGGGTATACTTCCGAAAATCCGACACCTCCGATTTTTTTATACTTTGGATTCTTACGTATTTTGACGTGATGATTACCAATATGATAGTAAAAATTGGCGCAAATAAAAATTATAGTTTCTTTATTTATTTTCGTAAATAATAGGAATTTTGAAAAATACTTCCGATAAAAGTTGTAGACCCCATCAAAATACACATTTCATGTCCTATCGTTTTTTGTCATAAAGATAATACTTTCTGAGAAAAATGATAGGTATTCACTTATACGGAGCCACCGTTACCGTTAACGGAGCCAGTTAATATCGTTTTTCTCGAAAACTATTGTCTTTATAACAAAAATCAGTACTACATAAAGTGTGTATTTCGATTAGACTTACAACTTTTATTTGAAGTATTTTTCAAAATTCACATTATTTACGGAAGTAAATAAAAAAACTATATAATTTTTATTTGTGCCAATTTTCACATTCGTAATCAGCACGTCAAAATACGTAAGAATTCAAAGTATAAAAAAGATCGGAGGTATGGGCTTTTCGGAAGTTTATCCAACATGAATATTCGCAAAGATGAAATCGGTTCATGCCACATCGCTTTTGAACAAATGAAAGTTATTCATCTGGAAATGAATTGTTTTCATCACCACTAAAACAGAATTCATATGGTACAACGTGATATTTCATGTTTGTTTTGAATGTTTCAAACATGCTGCACGGGAAATTGAATGAAACATTTTCTGGAAACACCTATCCGGGACAATGCACATAGAAAGTAACAAAAGATCATGTGGGGAGTTTATTGCGTGCTCGAGCGAGCTTGGTCTGGCAATTTTCGTGTAGTAATTGGTGAACCGAACAAGTTTCGATTCTGCACGCATGAACGTGACCACCTATACTTCAGTTTTTGTGGAGTTATCGGCGCGATTCGTTCGCCCTGAACGCTCCTTCGTCGGGTATTACATCGCGTCCTTGAATCGTCCATGCGGTCGATGAAATGCCATTCCATTTTCTTCGCATTTCGCGATTCTTTCACATTCCTCGCTGGTACTTTCGGTAAATGAATGACTGATTTCACATACAATCGCTTATTCTTGCGATCCTCATAAATGAATCATTGTGCATTCGCTCGGTCTTTATAGGGACTGACAACTACGTTTTATTTCAATGACAATTACGCTCGCTTTCAATATGCATTCGTTCACCTTGATGAGCAGGAACCAATGCTCGAGGAGACCTTAGGAATTTCACAGCAATCCCAATTTCCCGATTCTTCTGCAACTCCGTTTACCTATTGTCAGAGATTTAGTTTCGAATGTCTTCGTTAATGATCCACAACGATGATAGTACAGTGACAAAACGTTCAAGAACAATCAATGCTTTGGCAATTAATTTTCATAACAGTAATGAAGGATATACATACATTAAAACATGAAACTCGGAAATGAATTCAGTTGACGTGCAAATTGAATGAAACTCGATGTGATCAAAGATACCATTTATTAATTAATTTATGATGTAGAGATGTTACCGAGAATATTTACCGTTAACTTTAATATTTAATTTAAATGTCGAACAATATTTTATTTCAATGTATACAATTCAGAGGTGGGTATTATTTGGCGAAACAAATATTTCAAATACTATTTAATATTTTAGATTTTATTTTGCTGAAAGAAAACGGTATTTTAAATAAGATATACAATTTCGAAAATGAAATATTTCTATTTTAACAATCTGAAACACGAAATAAAATAATTTACTTTTTACATTGTTATAATACTCTGAGAAACCGCATAAACATACAATCAACCTAATCGTTAAAAAACGATTCACACTCATAAATGTACTGAATTCGAATTTCCACTATGTGGCGTGAGTAGAATTACGATGTTAACATTTTCCTAGAAGGCGAGTTCAATTTTGACTGGTATATCATCTTTATCGCTAGACGGAAGCTGGCAGAGTGGTTCGATCGTTGAATTTTCTGCTAAGAGGACTGGGAAGACGTTTATGGGCGGCGTTGCATGTCGCTTTGCATAATGTATTCCACTACGAAACGTATAATACGCGTCTAAGAATAAAGATATTCGAAAGCGTTTAATCTACTGAACCGGTCGCGTATAAAAACAGTAAGCAGTTTCCTGTCTGCCCGCAATAACAAAGCTCCGACCGCGTTATCTCTTTTAGGGAACTGCGAGAGCTTACCAGCGGCGCGGCAGCCAGAGCGAATCGGATTTGGATATTGGTGCTTTCGAAGAAGAAAAGAAATTCTGACGAACAAATTCTAGAGAAACCTGATTCCAACAGGAATAATTTAACCCTCCAGTATATGGATTGGGTATGTAAAATTCGTAAAGTAGAATTTAATTTTCTCTTCCGCCTGTGTTCAAATTACTTAACCTTTTGCGGACAAGGATTTTGTGAAATATTGGAAATATTTTCCTCGGGAATCTGGATAGGCACTATATCAAAATTTTTAGTTCAATTTTTAATTCGATTATTTGTTTGTAACTTTAGAAATTAGATGCAGATTTTCTTATCACTTCACGACGCAAAAGGTAGATCATTAAAAAAACATTACTGTTTGTAACATCTCGGAAAATATAAGCTTTGAATGAAACCAACCCACCCAACCCACCCTTCACCCACCCAAACATTTGCTTTTTGGAGTAAACTTTACTTTACCGGACTCAAAATTAGTACCTTTCTCTTACGAATTATGATGCATTTGGTATGCAATCTAGTAGATTTGTACCCGGCGCGGATGCAGATCGAAGTTTCAAACCTCTGGGATCAATAGTTGAGGAGTTATGCTTGTTTAAAGTTGAGCAATCTGCAGTGTTCTTGACAGGTAAGTGCGCCGCCATATTGGTTTTGTAGTGACGACTGCGAGTCTTTTAGCTTGCCGCAACCCCCCCTCGACCTAATCCTAACTAACTCAATAAGTGGCGTGCGACCATCACTACAAACCAATATGACGGCGCCCTTACCTGTCAAGAAACTGGAAATATGCTCAACTTTAAACGGCCATAACTCCTCAACTATTGATCCTAGAGGTTCGAAACTTCGATCTGCATCCGCGCCGGGTACAAATCTACTGGATTACATACCAAATACATCATAATTCGTAGAAGAAAGGCACAAATTTTCAGTCCGGTAAAGTAAAGATCAGCCGTTTTTTATATAAATAACAAAGTTATGAGGAGGTAGCAGAGTTAAATGAGACACCCTGTATATATAGGAGGGACGAATTCATTTTCATAACAAAGATTTGTAACAGTTTCGAATAGGGTCTTGTGTATTTTCACCGAATGGACATACTATCGATTTCTAAAAGAAGAAGGAAGAAGATCGAAACAGAATGAACTCGGGTCGCGAGAGGGTTAGCTGGTGAGAAAAATTCGAAGTGTTCCCGGCTACTTAAATTTTCGCTGAGGTGACTGGTCGCTCGCCACCCATGAAAATTCCGAGAGCGTCTAATGGCGCTTTAACGATCGATCTCGACTTGGCGTACAGATGAAAACATTACCGGCGTGTATCACTGACCTTCGTACCGAATGAAACTTCCATGCATGTAACCTAAATACAGACGATCGCCAAACGAGCAACGAGACAATTAAGCCTGCCGGAAGTCGTACGAATAGCTGCTCAAAATCTAATTGACACACAATGATGGCACACACGATTCGCCTTCTCTCTTAATTACATTCCAACGTGGCGGCCGACAGACACGCATCTAGCATTACTTTTGGGCCTCTTCGACTAACTCTTTGGCTTAACGGCGCTGTCGTATAATATTGGGTCGTTCGGAGAGTCATTTCGTTTTCTAAAGGGAAAATGAAAGCCAATTTTTTACCATTTAGAATAAGTTTTACGACATTTTGTTCTACGATCTCTTGCGATTTTTCCGATAACTTAACACTTCACCTACCGAAAGCCTATTAATAGGATTCTCAATAATTATGCTGTACTAAAAGAAAGCATAGAAATAAAGAGTCCGACTTTTGCGAGTATTATTGCGGCATGTGTTAAAAAATAACTAATTGGTCACATCGAATTTCATTGAATGTGTGTGTTAAGGGGACTAACTGAAACATAATAATTGCAATGTCATAAATAAACTGCGGATCTCTTTGCATTTATGGCGTACACAAATTTTTAAAAACATTAAAACACGAAATACAACAGAATTTGATACTATTTTTATTAACTTTTAATTACTCGCATATAGTACTTCCAATCTCAAAACTTGAAACTTACTGTTTCATGCATAAACAAAGGTGTCGTCTACACTAATAAATATTCATTTTGCATTAGAGTAGTTATTTTATTGAAAAATTCATTTATGTTGGAGTCGTACAAAGTGCCATGTAAACAGTTATATAGTGGCTTCCAAGTAATAACTGAAAGTTAATTTAGTATCTACAAAGGTTATTGCCACTGAAGTTCTATTAATTCTATTTACTACCACTTTCTTGAAATTTGTTTGCAAAAATTAAAAATTGCATGAACATCCGTAGCCATAAAGAACAAGCAGTGGCACGCTCGATATCCAGTGTTGTTATTTGCCACACACAATTCTGGAACATTTTTAACAGTGGTGGTGTTATATCACCAGCAGCATGGAAACGCGGTCTCCGTTTGAATGGAACATATTGAGACCGGAAACGGTCGCATCCAGTCTTGGGTAGACTTTATATTTCCGTCGACGAGCTGACTGAATAGCATGCATTTACATTGACATTTGAGCGACGTACTTTTCTACATTGTGTCGCGAACATTACACAGCGTTACGTCCCAGAAAATTAAACCAGCGACCCCTCGTGAAAAAAACGTTAACGTCAGTTGAGACTGAATTGACGCTCAGTTTTGAAAGAGATTCAATGCGAAAAAAGCGCAACGCGACGCACACCTTTCACTCGTTAGTTTTTCGTTGTCGAGGGGAAATGTGTCTTTTCACCACTTCTTTGCGTTATAATAATTCATTTTAAAAACATTTGCCTTATGATGTCTGACTCGTGATGGAAATTTCGAACACAAAAAATACAGATTTTTTAGTTTGTATCTTTTTTTAATTCCTTTTTCTCGTTTTGTAATAAAGTCGTATGATCCAATAATAAAAGTTATCGTCCTTTTTAAAGTGTCCGAATATTACTGTGATTCACTGTATATGTATTGTAGTATGTCCATAAAGCTAACATTCGTCTAACCACAGCTCGGAAATTTAGTTTGCCAAAGAAATGATGCGGCAAATCAATGACCATTATAAACAGCTATTGATTAAAATTCGGACGTAATGCGGAATTCATTCAGCATCGGCCGCGAATTTATCATAAACATTTCACGTTATCCTAGATTATTTAGATCGTATTAATATGTCAGATTTGTTATCTGATGAACACCGATGTCTCATTTAACGGGGTGATAACGCATTACTCTGAGCATAGAGTGCTTATTTCATTATACGTTTCGCGTTAGGCAACACGATAATACTATACAATCCCCTGCATATTAAAGCAAAATTGAAAATCAGTTTGCGATGCAAACGGCATACATGGGTAAATAAACTGTTATGAATTTCTCGTTGAATTTCAAATTTATGACGTGTCTGTCGTTAAAGAATCACTAAATTATTCTGCATGACATGTTTTGGTTAGCACAAAGTATTTTTATAAAATATTTTAATTTTGTAAGTTTTTTTAATTCCAACATACTAATAGACTAATTTATTCTTCTAGTTTTTTTTTCTATCTACTTGGTCTCTTTTTAAATTCTTTTAATATCTCTTTTTGCATACAATCCGTTTATTTCGTTCCTTTATTTCGTTCCTATATTTTTGTATTCTTTTAGTTTATCTTCCTACACTTATATTACACTCTTTTTACCACGCTTATATTAACTTTCCGTGCTGTTGTTGTTGTCCAATCTTGCTGAAATTTTGTATACACACTTGATTCCAATGACAATAATATTGGAAAAATAAAACGTATAAAAAAAACTTATTAAAAACCACGCTTATATTAAATTGATATATTATATTATTGAAAATAATTTTTTTCCTGGTTCTCCATAGAATACCGAGAGAGAGTATCCAGTTAAATGATTAATAATATTTTTTTTTTTATTAATAATATAGAAAAATTTAATATAAATTTAACTAAATTAAGACAATAGCTCCATGTTCTCTCTCTCTCTCTCTCTCTCTCTCTCTCTCTCTCTTTTATTTATAGTCATTATTTAAATTGAATTTTTCTATCTCTATTCCAACACTAATTTTATAACAGAACAAATTTTGAACTAATTGCTTGAAATTTTGGGGAAAAATATTATTAATCCTTTAACTGGATTCGGTATTTTATGGAGAACCAGGAAAAAAATGATTTTCTCCTTTACAGTGCATTGTAATATAAGCGTGATTCGTAAAAAAAGTTTTTTATATATTTTTTAATTGTGTCTATACTCTTATTACACTCGTCAACGCATAAAATCCACAACCTGGTTGAAACAACCGTTGTATAAGAGTTCTAAGGTGGTATACCGTATTTTTAATATATCTTTCGAATATATACGCAAAGTGTTTGCTAATGACGTCTATTAATTAATCCCAGATAGCGGCCGAGACACCGATAACGCATAAAATCTTGACACGACAGTAAATTTCGATCGCGACGTTTTAAGACACGCTCTCGAGTATCCCGATAATGATCCAGAAGTTCCAGTGGTAGTTTTCCAAGTGGAAACGAGCGATGCTAGAGGAACGAAGGATCAAACTACTGTAGGTAACACGAAATGGAAGTTTCTATTTCCACGTGAACAAGCTCAACTAGAGCCGTGTTACGCAGAGAAAACGAGGTCTACTCAGAGTCGCCAGATAAGGGGAGGGAGCACAAATTTAGGGGAAAAGGTGGGGAATAGTGTCGAGGAAGGGGAAGGTTGAAGAGGGACACAAATCTTAACATATGCTCTGTAACGTTCTCGGCACAGTACAATCCTCTATAGTCGCAAAAGCCACAGGGGGGTTCGTTTGCAAAGACCGAGCCGAACTAGAGAAAGACCGCGTGTAAAGAGAAACCGCGCGCGGCCGACTCTCCGCGTCTCTTTCTTTCCCATACACTGTCCTTCCTTGCGCCCGAAACTTTCATCTTCAATTAAACCACTAAATACAGTTGAAATTATATCGTGTTTGGTATTTGACAGAAGATTCGGGATAATAAATGCTAGGTTTTATTATCACACGCACACACCTTGATTAAATATATTTAGATATACATGCGTTTCGCGGCGTAAAAGAGACTGCTCTTCATCTCAACAAAAGAAATACGCAACAAGCTCGCGTAATGTGTTAATCAGAAAAATGCCACAAATATATTGGTGAAAGTTTCATAGAAAAATGAGTAATAATAGACAAATTTTATATTGGAATCACATTATGAGGACACGCGAGTTAGTAGTGGTTCACACCGATATACCCGAGCCGAGATCAGATTACTATAGTGGAGAGGATATTTTTTTGCATTCATCGTGTACAACCGTTTTGCGACTATAGAGGATTGACTGTAAAACTATTTTCCAGTGCAACAACCTCAGTCTTAATTAACAGAATGAGAGCTTAGGTGTTGACAATCAAATTGAAAGTACATGCTGAAGAATGCTTGGTCAAAATCGCTTAGCTATAATTTTGGACGATGTGGATTGCTCTAGATGAATGGAAACCGAATGCCAAACGGTACAAATAATCATGACAAATAATGGTAGATGTTTACGCGATAAGCGAGCATCGGTGTATTTACTGTAGGTCGAAGGTCGGAATAGAATTTCTCTAGATTGGACGCAGGAGATGGAGGAAACTAACCGAAGATTCGACAAGTTGATAGCGACGGACGCGAGAATGGTTCAAGATATTGATCATCGAGGAACGAGATGTACGGTGAGCCCGCAAGTGCATCGACGTCGTGCCGCTCTTCGAGGCGCAATGGCGTTGCTATTGCCGGAGTAATTCTTTCTTCGACCTTCATTTAACATCTGCAACTGCCGTTATCTTGTCATCAAACTGCTACAAATTTCTACCAAATACTGTTACTTGTCCGTTCGTTGAGTTCATTTAATTCTCATACAGTGGACTGCGGATTTGATACACCTATTACAAGAGAGAGGTTGGGAAAGTGAAATTTAAAATAGCAATTAAAAAATATTTTCTGCTTTCACTTGATATATGCGTCTTACAATGCCTATAACTTTTTTTTGCGTGAACCGATTTCGATGATAATTTGTAGGTGTAATATAACTTTTTAGATTTACACAAGACATGTTTCAAATTTTCAAAGAAGTATTGTCTCTTGAAATGTGCTTGCTTTACATCAAAAAATTAAAATTGAACAGAGGATATAATTTAATATAATAATGTTTTGATATGTAAATCATTAAAGATTTAATAAACTTCGATGTTATAGATATAATTATATGTAAATTCAATTGGTCCCGGTATAGGCTTTACTTCTGTCCAGATACTAGCTTAGATTGGATTTAATATGTCCAACTATAGGCTAGAATTATTCTTGGTAATACAATGAAAATATTAATTTAAACAATCATTTTTTGGGATTTTAAATCACTTTACAAAATCTGAATTTTATGTTAAAAATCTTAAAAAATTATTTTCGTTTACCTAAACTGATAAAATTAAAGGTAGCAAAAAAATTAGAATTATCCTTGGTAATGCAATTAAAATATTAATTTAAACAATAATTTGGGGATTTTTAATCACTTTACAAAATCTGAATTTTACGTTGAAACTCTTAAAAAATTATGTTTGTTTATCTAAACTGATAAAATTAAAGGTAGCAAAAAATGCTGTCCAGGCTTAGGACATTCCACCTTACCCGACAAGATCAAGGTATCCGAATATTCAGATGTCGGACTTTTTCCGGCTCGACTCGACTGTCGGGTACGCGTACACTCCTAGTAGATAATCACGCAAATCTCGTTTCACGAATGCACCCTCGGACAATCATTCCTGTCAGCTTCTCTGTCTTCCTTCTTCTCTTTGTCTCTCTGATTGTTAATTCCCTTCGTCAGCGTCATGTCACGTCGTACAATAATAATATTCCATTGCCAATTATGTATACGCACCCTCTGACGCACGTTGCGCATAAGCGGTGGCCCAGCACGATCCACCGTCGACATATATTGCGCGTGGATGTTTGGGACCTTGCGCTTTTACGTCAGAAACACACAATGCAACAGTCTGTCCAGAATTTAAATAGTTCCAAGCACAATCTAAATATAATCGAGCGAAGCTCATCACGTTGAATAATACTTGACGGATTTAGCATCACTCCAAAAACAGATATGAAAGCCATATCTGCACAAATATTTAAATACAGTAATGTCTTGACGTACACACAAAGAGATAGCACATCTTGCATTGTTTAAAATATTGTATTAATAGAAACTGGTCCAAATACATTGTCCATGCTATGTATTACTTGTTTTTCTTTAACAATGTATTCAAGAGAAGTATTGTGTACTAATAACACAGGGATTCGTAATATTATAAGTAAAATATCCCCCGAATTATTAAATATTGGGTTGGGGAAAAAGTTTCTTCGTATCCACCCGATAGATGGTCTTACCATGTCATAACTCTGTTAATATTAATCGGATCTGGCATTACTTGAGTGCGCCCGGAAGGTGATACATCATAGAGTAATTACAAACAAGAAATTGTGATATTTGTTTATTTGATTAAAAGTTATTAAAAATAAAGAAAATAAAGAAGGAATTCGATACATTTACAAGGTGGTCGATCAAAACGGCACATACTTGATTTAATAAACTCCATTTAAAATATGGAAAAAACTTGATTCATTTCTGCATGAAAATACGAAGAAACTTTGTCCCCAACCCAATAGTTCTTCGAGATACGTCGAGTAGTGCATCAAAAATTATATGACTCCATTAGAAAAAATAAGGATGACCTCCATGTGTCCTTCATCCGTACACTCGCAAACAAAATAGCGATACTGGATTACATCTCCCTCGAAACAGAAAAGTTTCGTATAAAACATTTTATCAAATAACGAACAGTTCCGGAGATAATCGCATTTTTTATTAAACTGGGACACACTGGAAGTCTGTTATTATCTTGTGCAGCACTGTGTTACAATGTACGAGATAAGTGAGGCACACAGCTATCGAATCAGCTTGTATACGCGGATTCTTGTAATTCAATGAATAGTGGCGCAAGTATTCGAAGCACTGCTATAATTAAGAGGTAATAGCACCGGCCTGTCTTGTATAATGCAAGGTCGCGCGACATATCTATAGTCTCACACTTTTGAATTATAAGTAACTAGATAATGATAATGGACGCTGTGGTAGCTCAGAGAACTTGGATTTTCCCTTTGCTCCCTTGGCGGTAACGCCACGGATAGTGTTCGTGCGTGGCGCAAGCACTTTATGTCTTGGCGCGTGCGAGTCTGCCGTTAATGGAAACAGAGGAGTCTATATGTATATGTAGTTAGCTAAACAATCCTTGTCCGTGCGGGCAACTCTCGAACGAGAATAGTTAATACACGGTTTGTTGGACCACGGGGAATTAATTGAAAACGAAACGTAAGTGTCTGTTCGAGCCGCTTAATGCCACGCAGACTATTAGGAATTTCGTGCCGCGATTAAATATTAATGTGCTTGCTATTACAGGACGTCGTTTCATTAATCCTTTACGAACACATACGTATATCGTATCGCATCGTGTACACACCGAGTAGCCGAGCACGGTAGCGCTCGCTTCAATTTGCTAAATCTACAGGGCGATCGGTAACTGGTAATATGCAACAAAAATCCTCAAAGTCAAGCTCACTTTTCGACCTCCTAGGTGTGTGTCCCCTCAAAGGACTTCCCTAAGCCAGAGTAGGGCAATAATCAGCTAATATTTAAAAATGGCCAATAGTCTTTTCGAATGTTAGACATAGCAAAATTAGTCATAACTTTTTGATTAATTAGTGATAACTAAATGGCCAATAGCTAGTCACAGCTCTCTAAGTAATCGTTAGCTATTGCTTATTAGTGAATTAGTAGTTGATTAACATACGTTAATATTATTAATTAGTTATCACTAAGTAATCAAAAAGTTTACTATTTTGCTATGACTTACATTCAAAAAGACTGTTAGTCATTTTTTTAAATATTAGTTGACTATATTGGACAGTCATAAAGGTTGGGACACGTTTTGTTTTCTAGCTATAAAATTTCATAAGACGAGAATTACGCAAAAAGATGTAAGTGTACCTTTGCTTGACACAGCTACACTGAACACGATTTTTTTGCACCTAATGAAAAATTTGTTTATCAACAGAAATAAATGGTGTTTCCAGAGTGTGTTAATGTGGTAGAAAGTATTGTCCTAACATATACGGTGTCCCAACCGCGTTCGGAAGTGGCTGTGAAACGAGAAATTTGTAACATCTGACCCGTTGGAATGGTATCGTAATTCTGGTGGCGAATTACGTATATCGCAGCCACACTATTCCGGCCTCTTTCATTTCGTGCAGGTAATTTTTGCGAACGTTAGGGTTGAGGAGGGCGAGGGAGGAAGAAGGAAGGAAAGAGAGGTAGAAAGGTTCGAGCCAGCATGTGGCCATGGTGCTCGTGAATTTCAGGGCTGCCAGCGATGGGCACGTTTTTACGAGCACGGGAGTGTCGGATAAACGTGGCTCCTAATGTGGGCCTAAACCGAATTATGCGAATTAGAGGCCGGCCATGGACAGATAATGGCCCCCCTCGGAAACCGATGTATGGCCCTACCACACCTTCTCGTCTTCCCGCAGCTTTTACACAAGAGATTAAATGTTATTAACGACTGCTACACCGGTGTGCGTACTTTGTTGCCCCACCCCCTTCAGGTGTGCTACGACATCATCGTTTACGCATTAATTAAACCGTAACGTTTCACTTTCTTTTTCTTTTTAATTAATTTTTGGTCGTGATTGTGCATTTCCCGTTTTACTTTATTCAGATGGTTTTTATGCGTGAGGATTGTATACTCATTTTATGCGTAATGAAAATATATAAATATCAGGTTGGCAATTAAATTCGCGACCGTTTGTTTCGTAATTCTTTTATTATATCATTATAACCTCATTCAGTGACCCCATTCCTTTTGAATTGTACATCATTGAAAATTCACTGAATTTTGCGATTAATTTGATATAAAATACTCGTGCTTTAAAAATATATATATGTAAATGACTTTGTTTGAGAAAATGTGGTGGTCGCGAACTTAATTGTCAACCTGCCATTTAAAAAAAACTGCAGTACAAAATTACATAAAATTAGTAGCATACTATGCATCATCTGATACCATTCAACTTTTACTTATAACATCTATTCCCAACCGTTTAGGGGGTACAGCCTGTTCCAGTTGCGTGTGACACCCTGTACATGTATGTACATTCCTCAGAAATTTCACAATTTCGAAACAGTTCAGTTATGGAAACTGAAACTAGAGGATTCAATTCGCTCAGGCTGATTAGTTCTGTAATTATTCCGCATGCTGGGAATCTTAATAAAATCGAATGCGTTCGAATGTGTCATACCTAGACTATGGACTTTGACAGAAATGAATAGGTCAATCAATCCGGTCCTCGATAACAGTTACTGATAATTACATTGCGGATTTGTATGCAAAATAAAAATATGCTCCATCGATCGTGGAAAGCAGTAGTTAAATAAAAATTCATGTTATCCCTCAATAGTCTTTTTACGTTGAAAACAATATAACAATATTCTTAGATCTTGTATATTTTTCACTGTCTACGGTAATCAATTCGAAATCATTTTATTCATTGAGAACCAAAGTTTGTTAATTGAATAAGCTTTTAAATTTTGTGTTAGAACAATTATGATGTGCGATTAGCGAGCCTCGAAAACGTGAATCTCGATGAATATCGCGGCGGCTCGTTCATCTCCCAGTATCCATTCGATAAACAACTCGAACGACGAAACCTTCCCAAGGTAAACATTAGAAATACTGTTATGGAAATGCCGGGCAACAGAGCCTCTATAGCGTGTATCTATGTATCGCGACTGGAGACCTCGTGTAACACGACGTATCGAGTTTGCGGAGTTTACTCGTGTCCCGATATACGTGGAACTCAGACTGCTTCCCAGTTCCTGAGAGCAATTACTCCTGTCTACCATAATTACGCGACGTTGCACCGGCGTTACAAGGTACTCGAACGTTGCTAGATAAGGTCAGGACACGTCTTTCTCCCCTCACCGCTCCCCGATACTCTCTGTCCGCCGCTCTGTTTCATACTCGTCCTTTTATAGACAGGAGTGTTATATGTGACGGTATCCCGATCGATATACTGCCAGCATAAATCGATAGTAAATAAGGAACTTGTTACAGATCGCTGCCCCTTAACAAAATAGTACATGTGTAGGAACAGACTGCGGTTTTACCCATTTATGACAAAAATGAGCAGTTGCACTTTAAAATTATCAGCGGTAAGCAAATATTTTTATTTTGATCACATTTATATGAATTTTTCTCCAATAAATATTTAAACCAGCAAACGCGTTAAAAGAATTTGAGAATACCGATATGTATTAATTTTTGAGGTATTAACCGGATCAAATATTTTTATTCTGACCATTTATGGATTGCAAAGAATTAATCGTAGCTTATTAAAATCATTACAGGCAGAAAGGAATTTCAATTTGGTTTTCTCAATTTCAATATTGCATAAAAATCCGCAGTCTAATGAGAACATTGCACGCAAGCATCTTTCGTGAGAACAGTACCAAACACAGAGTAAATAGTTTAAAGATGATTTAATAACAGTGGCAATATAAAATTTAGTTTTTATCAGTCAGGACATTATGGTGACGGTTCATGATAACTGGTTTGCACGAATAATTCTCGACTCGCAGGATATCGGCATTTCTATGTAGCGTGTACCGTAAAGGACCATAACCGAACTGTGTTTGGTCGTAACCGGAGACTAACAATCCAGGTTTATTCCACAAACGTGCTCCGAACCTGTGCCCAGAGTTTATTCACGACGCGATCATACGGCAAAAGCAAACTCGGGCAAACACTTTGCTCGTAACACGGTTTCTCTGTATGTTAGCTTCTAATAATACTACTTCGAATATGGCGGTGGTCGCGTTAAATTGTCTTTCGGCGGAAACTACGAGGGTATTGTTGCCGTTTCGTGACGGTTGATCGGTTGTCGGAAGTTGCAAAGGGACTCGAATTGTTCAAAGAACTCAAAAAGGGGATATTCACATAAAAAAGATAAATGGAAAATAGAGAGTACAACTTTTTCGCTAGACATTTTCAAAGAACGTCACCGCAGCGGATTCTTATGCAAAATAAAAATGTCCTATCTGATTCACAACAAACTGGAGTGAAATAAAAATGTATTTTCTTTCTTAATATGTTTAATAGGTTGAAAATAATATACAATAAATAAATTACACCTGCTCGTTTTTGTCATAAATGCAAAATGTCAAAATAAAATAAAACATATTTGCGTCGATTCCAAGATACAGAAGCTAAATAAAAATATCTTTCTACTTTTAATTATTTTATTAAGCTGAAATGATACGGTGACGTTCTTAAATTTTTTAAATATATCCACTGCTTTAAATTCTTCGTACCAGTTTTTGTTATAAATGTATAAAATCCTCAGACTAGTCGTCACTTATGGTGTCTACTGATTGTGATATTGTCTACCATACATTGACAGAAAATATTGTTTGCCATACATTGTTATCCCCATTGTTTAGTGCAATTTTACAAGTCGGCATCTTATTTTGATGAAAAGTTACAGCATTTGATAGGTCTCGCAAAATAAAAACTTTTATTACCCTCCTCTTTTCGAACTCGAAGCCAAGCAAAAAGGTAATTATGTTCACGAGGACGACGTCAAACTGGCAGGACTAGGGTGCAAAGTTTGAAGCTAATCGATCTCGTATCTTCGGCGAATACTTCCATATGTACAATATTTTGAGTAAGGTTCTCTCCAACACCAATTTATTAAACAATAAATCTTCGTGAATATTTCTTCACGTGGGGTGCAAACATTTTCAAACTACCATCCCAGCTTGAACTAATAGTTGCGCCAGCTTGAAGATACCGCGCATAATGTCGAGTGCAAGTAGAAACAGTCACTAATGGGCAGACCAAGTCAGTAAAGTTTGAACCGTTCGCGAAGTTGGAATGTTGAAACTTTGATTGTACCACACATTTCAGAGAATTTTGTTATTACTGCCTCGCGGCTATAAGAGAGGCGGGGTAGCTGATTAATGAGGATAGTTGACTAATTGTCTTTAATTATATCGAACCGTGCATGGTGCTTTTATTCGCAATATTGAAATATATGAACGACTAACTAGGTCGTCATTTAATGTGTCATCGTGACAAGAAATGTCGGTGGAAATAAAAATTGTCAATTACCAGCGGTGAGTAAATATTTTTATTTCGGCTATTTATGAATTTCTGTCTCGTAAATATTGTTGGACTTTTTTAATGAATATTTGTCGAAATACTAAAGCTACATTTTCCAGCGATAGAGACCCTGAAGAGGTACATCCTGTCAGTAGCGGAGATATATGTTTTTTACAAATTTTGTGCACATTTCTTTCGGGTCCCATGGAAATCACCGACACTTTTCCCGACACGATTTTCACCGACTTCAGATTTGACCGACAATAACTTTGGCCGACGCCGCCTTTGGCCGATAACGAATTTGATCGACAATGATTTTGACTTTAGACGACCACAGTAATAACCAACAGTAACATTGTTTGACAACAACGTTCTGGAAAAACACGCAGTCGATGAACAACCAGAAAAGAAAAAGAAGAAGGATAGACTTGCAGAGGAACGTATTCAACAAATACTCAGAAATCGTACACAATACACCACCATAAGTTTCTTGCAGGCATTAGCACACAATATTAGACTATAATAAGTTTAATATAATTAACGTTTTTGTTACTCAATTTATCGAATGTGCTTAAAATCTTTGTTAAGCAAGTTTGCTAGGCAAGTTATTAACAACGGGAATATTATCCTCCTTGCAACTATTATTTTTATATTAATTTAATTGTATAATAATACAATTAATTGAAGGGAGCTTAAATTTTTTTATTTATTATGTTAATATTTTCGTTGTCATAAATGTTTTTGTTATACAGTCCATCAAATGTATTTGAAATTTTTATTATATTCATTATTAGTTAAATGGACTTCCTTTTCACTATTTTGAGAATAATATATTGGATCTAATACTTTAAGCACATATCAATAATATACAAATACATTCTGTTCAGTTTGGTTTCACTGTGTTTCTTGGTAAATCTGTCCTCTCATTCACTTTATCAAGAAAAAGTACATAATCGATGAGATAGCACATCCTTAGTGAACATCATATGCATATCGTTGTAAATCGTCTTACTATTGGTTATTACTGTGGTCGTCTCAAGTCGTTGTCGGTCAAATTCGTTGTCTGTCAAAATCATTGTCGATCAAATTCGTTGTCGGTCAAATCTGGAATCGGTGAAAACCGTGCCGGGGAAATTTGTGTCGGTGAGAGAGATTTCCACCGGACCTATTTCTTTCACATGTACCAAGGCGTTACCGTAGCTACTGCAATGAAACATTCAGTAAGTTCTGCTGAATGGAGGAGAGGCTGAAGGTAAAACGAAACGAGAAGAGAATTGGTCGGTACGACGAAGCAGTGGAAAAGAAAATACCGGTAGAAGGATAAGACCCGGAAGACGTACATCCCGTCAGTAGTGGGGATATATTTTTTACAAATTTCGTGCACACTTCCATCACATGTAACAAGGCGTTGTTGTAGCTATTGCAATGAAACATTTAGCAAGTTCTGCTGAATGGAGGAGAGGCTGAAGGTAAAACGAAACGAGAAGAGAATTGGTCGGTACGACGAAGCAGTGGAAAAGAAAATACCGGTAGAAGGATAAGACCCGGAAGACGTACATCCTGTCAGTAGTGGGGATATATTTTTTACAAATTTCGTGCACACTTCTATCACATGTACCAAGGCGTTGTTGTAGCTATTGCAATGAAACATTTAGCAAGTTCTGCTGAATGGAGTAGAGGCTGAAGGTAAAACGAGAAGAGAATTGGTCGGTACGACGAAGCAGTGGAAAAGAAAATACCGGTAGAAGGATAGAAAGCAATAAGAAGAGACGAAGCTGAAAGGGAGACGGACAAGAAAGAGAACAAGTCGTCGCGGAGAAGGACGGGAAGAAGGACACGGCGGAGGAGGTCGACACGTGATGCTGGATGCTGGATGAGGACGAGAGCCAAGTGGAATGCAAGAATGTATCCGGCACACCTGCTTCGGGGCATCGGCTCAAACCGATCGTGAGACAGTCTGGACCATGATCATGCGAACCTGAAGAATCCTCCGCTGGCGTGTGGGTGACGCCTTGCATGACCGTATCCGCTGATGCAAGGACACTAACAACGAAAAGAATCCACAAAAGTTGGCACATATCGACATTTTACCTCTGTTCTGGTCTTTGCTATATTTTCTAATAACGTGAAACGTTGCTAACCAATTTTGTATACTCATTTTAAAACTGTGGACTGATTTGCTCCATTTGGGTTTAATCGCCCAGTATATAAATCAAGTTGTTTACAAAAACAAATAATGAATCATTCCTTCGCGACATAATATTGATTTATTAGACCTGATTCACTCACTCTTCCGATAAACACGGTTCTGTTCGGATGTACATTTTGTGTTATGTTTCTTCTTTACAATTGTGCTCGTAATAAATTATTTTTTGTTAAATGATCTTTGGTTGCTTGATTTAAACTATATTTCAAACCCCCCACAAAAAATACCAAAGATCACCAGTTGATTTTCCAACAAATTTGTAGAACACAATATAACAAAATCTTCTGGAATTGTTATTTAGAAGAAAATTATTGAGATTCTGTACATACAACTCGATCATTTTTCGTGATAGCTGGAATGATTAAAACAATAGATTTATATTTGTTGTGTATGCCTATATTTTCTTTGAATATTGATCACAAAAGAATGGAATCTTATTTCGTCTTGAAATTAAGGAACATCCATCGCTAGGCTGCGGATTTTATGCATTTATAAAAATTGTCCAAGTCAATTGTAAGAGACTGGAGTTAAATGAAAATGTATATTCTTTTTAAATCGTCTTAAAAAGTCGGAAATAATATCAAAATATCCTTAGATTCTTCTGTCTTTTCAGTTTTGTATTTGACATTTTTACTATAAATGCAGCAAATTTGCAATCTATAATTTCAAACAATGGAAAATGAAATGAATTTAAGAATATCGATTTATCTTTTACCACTTGATAAAACCACTGAGGAGAGAAATAAATTCCTACTTGGTTTCTCTCTCTCTCTCTCTCTCTCTCTCTCTCTCTCTCTCTCTCTCT
>CM052316.1:11133519-11186613 GCA_028455605.1 Lasioglossum malachurum | reverse complement strand
CTCTCTCTCTCTCTCTCTCTCTCTCTCTCTCTCACTCTCTCTCTCTGCTTACGACTTGCAATCGATGCAAACAATTTTTATTTTGCATGAAGATCCGCAGTCTATTCATTACGTCTGGCAATAGTGGCAAGTGGCAATCGATACGATGCTTATTTCATAAATGTAAAGTAGGTTTAATCGAAGGAACTATTAAGCTGTGTATGTTGCGTCTTTGCACCGGCGGATTTACCATTGATAATATAAATCATCTCGGATCGACGGTCAAGTGGAGCTTGATAAGTGTGGCAATTCAGAGGTTTATCAGAAGCAATTTTTCCGTCCGCGAGTTGGCGTACTCAGATATCGATTTCGTTTATGGCGCTTATCTTTTTCGTAGTTGTATATTAAACTAACAAATAGAACTACTCGACGTCGGGAAACAATTTCATACAATATTCAGTTCTTCTTTTCCATTTTTCACTTGAGTCGAGCTCTTTAACAGTGAAATTATTCAAAGCAATCCTACGTCATTAATGAAAACAGCATTGTCTCGTAACCTACATTTCCAGATTTTGCCAAAGTAACGTACAAGAATGGTTATACTCTCTCTATGAATCGTAAATCGTTCTTATTACTTGTTTCCCTGCAAATTCGATGTATAAATTTAATTACCCCGTTTGAAGTTACAGGGGCCTACGTAGACAGAGTCGCCAGAGATCAAAGAAATTGACTCGAATTGAGGGGAATACAGTTACCCTCTCTCTCTCTGCCAATACTGGATTAGTTATTCAATAAAAAAAAAGTACTGGATTAGTCACGTGAATAACTATAGAAGCGTGGGGGAATAGCGTCGTAGAAGGGGAAGGGTAGAATGGGAGACAAGTCCTAATCTGGCCAGAGTTGGGCAAAAATTTAATCAACTATTGACGACTAAATTTCTACTTCAATCGTTATATAATCGCAATTAACAATTAATCTCCTAATTTAGTCGTTAATTGCGATAAACGATTACATTCCTTTCAATTGTAATCGTCAATCGGATAATTGATTAATGATGATTAACTGATTAAATTTCGAAATGAAATACGGAATCAAAACTATATATGAACACTGACAAAAATGTAAACTGAGTTTAGGTATATTATCATTTGGTCTATGTAATATAAACTCTGTTTACGTGCTTTTATGTTTTTTTTCTCGATGATTTCTTTTTTTAATCAACGATTGACAATTAACTTCATCAATCGATTGAATCAATCGTCGATTTCTCGATGTGATTTCTCTTTTTAATCGTACACATTAATCAATCAATCTTGATTAAAATTTTAATCGATTAATGCCCAACTCTGAACCTGGCGACTCTGAATGTAACTAAAACCTTCAGATTCAAACACATTACTGTGTATCTGAAAAACAACCATAAATGATGTTCCAAGATTTCCTACATCTTTACGAAAAATTGACGAATCTATTATTATATTATTTACGTATCTAAAAAATAAGCCGTGCGATTTAAGGACGTATAATTTCGTTCGAGTGGCTGCCGCCTTTTTTCACCTATAGAAATAGCACGATAAAAAGGAGATGATCTTGAGCTACCTGAAACTTGATTTAAGTTCGTTGGAAGAAGTTCTGAAAGGCATAAAAATGTTTCTTGATACGAGCATTAAACTTGCTCGCGCACTTTGGTACATAATTAAACGCGACGGCGGACTCGATATTAACGCTATACGTTTGCATTATGCTTAAACGACGTAGTTTCGTGCTCGTACCTGCTGATTATAACGGTCGCGAGTTTTCTCCGCCGCGCCGCGCCGGTGCTCTTCCGCGGTCGATCCGTACGAAAGATAGTGGCGGAGCTTTCGTAATAGTTTACACGCGCGTATAATTAGTAATTGGTTCCAGCCTCCGGGCATGAATTATCGATGTTACTACAGATACGTATCTGACCGTTTTATTTTACAACAGAGATCCTTCTCTCGCCGCGCCGGCTGCCACCGACGCGACGTCCATCGCACTCAAGAACGCTACATTGTAAAAGGCTCTAACGTTTCTCGGCGCCTCTAATTATACCTGTTCTATAGAAATCAAGAAAATAGAAGGACAACTGTGAAGCCACTGTGGCCGCAATAAATTTCCTAAATGTTCCACGATTAAGGCTTCAAGAGTGATGAATGCCATCGATGCGAACAAATTGTAAAAATCTAATGGCAGCTGCCGGTCAACCTTTTCTATGAGCGAACACTTACGGCAGAGCTTGGAGCTCGTGAATCTGAAATTAATTTAAATTAATCGAACTTACCCGCAACATTTAAAGTACAATGTACCCTGCTGGAGATAAACGCGTTTTGATCGACTAATTATTTTTTTGAGAAACGAGAAATTGAGTTCGTTGGATACGTCTCATCATCGTATATTATTTATTGTATGTATTTATTGTGGATCTGTGATCCACCAACTCGCGGTTACTTTTCGAAACGATCGCTATGGAAGACCGTCCAACTTGTTCCGCCTGATTATAAAAGACTCTGTGCACTTTCGAAGTGACGACGACGTTTCTCATGTTTGGTCACAGATATCACGGAAAGATTCACGATCGTGCGCATTGAAATCGGCGAACGTCTAAGTGGGTCATTCGATCGAAAAATCGCGAACCTATTGCGCCGCTCGCTGCAATCTTAAATAGGCATCCCTATTGTGGGATCGGGTAGCAAAGGGCTCCGAACTCTCTATCTATAATGCAAATCGCATTAGAATTTCGCGTGGCTCGCGTACGCAATCGGATCATCGATTACTCTCGTGTAAAGGGAGGCATTGTTCCCGGTTTCTCTCGTATTAATTCCATGAGAATGACATGGTGGATTTGTAATCACTAGACTGCGGATCATTATACATTTATGAAGAAATTGGTTGGAAGGAGTATAAAACAGTAAAGGATTAGAAAAATTTAAGAATATCGCAATGTTGTTTTTAATGTAACAAAGTCATTAAGGGATGAAACCAATTTTTATTTCATTCCTGCTTCCCACAATCAATGCAGAACATTTTTATTTTGCATAAAGATCCGCAGTGTAGTAATCATTCAAATTTGAATAAACGTAATTCATATCAAATCAGAGAAAGATTAACATAATTTTCGAATATCAATAGTATATCTTCAACTTATAATAACTTTATAATAACTTATATAATAACTTGCCCAGTATATTAAGGATACAAATATGTACAAAATATTGTAAGAAAATGTACCGTGTTGCTAATGAACTTTGATGTTGAAGCACACACAACGTTAAAAATAAATAATTAATTATATGTTTCATAGGTTGAAGATAATACTTATACAATAAATAAGTAACTGGTCTAAATTACACCTACTCGTTCTTTCCATAATTGCATAAAATCCCCTGGGCCCAGAACTCGCAGGGGTCCCAAGGTTAATATTCTATTTATGAACCTTGGACTATCCTGAAAGATGGAAATTGTTTGGGAATGTTTGTTACTAGATTTTGAGCTTCTTGAAATCCCTGAGACAGTGTTTTAATAAATACTTTGAAAATTATTTAAATAAAAGTAAATTTTTAAAAAATACCACGTGTTTTTAAAACGCACTAAAAAGTATAAAATAATTTTTCTTAGCCCCATACAGGTTCCTAACCCCATACAGATTGTGAATTTTTAATAGCTATGAAAATACTTGTAAGATTTAAAACGAAAAAAGTGGGGCGCAAGATAAAAGTGAGGAGTGTAGAGAGTATCTGCCGTTGAGAAAACACGTATCATTTGCGGTGCAATAAAATTGTTAGTGACTCAGGTGAACTAACAATTATCAATTGAGGCAAGCGCCCCACGTTTTTCGTTTTAAATCTTCGACTCCACTGAGTGGGGATGAGTCAGAGTGGAAACCGCGTAGGTACTACCTAGCGTCACGCTTTTGAGGTGTAACGGTTAAATTTTTTTAATATATCTCCTAAACGCATAGGCTTTTTTAAAATTAAGAAAATTCTTTTTTTAAATATTGCACCGTCATCCAGTTCTGAGCTATGTTTAAAATTTCAAGTCTCTAGCTCGCCGGGAAGTTAGTTTAAAATCAATTGCAAAATTTGTACCGAACAGACAGACAAACAAGAAAGCGAGCTAATAAAAACGTGGTAAAATAGGCAAATTTTGGCAAAGTTTTCGGGACCACTGTGCGCCACGGTCAAAGGATTCGGTTCTACGAATCACGTGGGAGTTTACAGGTGGCGCACCGGAGCCGACGATCTGCCGATTAACATTTGTCGGGATCGTGGAACCGCTCGTTGCGGAGTCTGGACGCGAACAACGCGTGTCTGGCGAAGGCATCGTCCAAGGCGCGGCGATTAAGCGCCGCGAATCGCGTGGGCAAAGCCATCGGGAAACAATAAAACCGGCGCCTCCGCCAGACGCTCCTGGAATCCGGCCAGATCTCCTTGCGCTCACTCGCTCGCTTACTCTCTTACACGCATACTCGCTTACTCGTTTGCACTCTCGGTTCTGCGCCTAACGGTTGCCGGCGCCGATTAGCGCCAACTACTTTTTGCACAAGAGAGAGGAAAGTCGAAGAGCTATTAAAGATTACAACACATGAAATGTTCGTTTCCCTTAGCTCCGGCTGGCAAAAACTCGTCTTCTCGACTTCGCTTAACACGCTGACGAGTTCTGTGTACAGCGGTGTCAACGCTTCTGGGGATTCGATTGTACGCAATCTACAGGAACAATCTAGGAACTTGGATATCCGACGCGGCGGAAACTGGGGTATTTGGCCCGGAAAGTTGGAAAAATCTATTTTAGCGTTATTTCTGTGGTTTCAAGGAACAACGCCGCATGACACTCTATAGTATAGGGTTTATGTATTTACCAGAAGAAAAGTAATGAAAATAAATTCGAAAGGCTAAAATAATGCAATTTAACCGAGGTCCTATATCGAAGCATCATCTCGAAAGCGAAATTATGTGATATGCGGCGTTCTTCCTGACAACCACAGATTTATGAGCTCAAGGTCATAAATATAGTAGATCGTTGAATTCTTCTTAATTACAGCTATAACATTATGAAAACGAAAATGCATTTTAACATTTAAAAAATCAAAATTAATCTTATTTCCTATCGAAAAATTTTTTTCGAAATTTTATATGTAGACTGTTCCCTTGATCTCGATCGACAATTTGTTAATAACGAATAATAATGATTTCAGCGCACTGGTTCGATCTGATGCTACTACTTATAAGCAATTTTCCAAATTACCACAAAATTTTAAATATATGTAGAGGTTTGTAGATGTTTAAATACTGTTCAACTTTTGTTGGAAACATTTTCTAATTTAACTTTTACAGTACATCTATATATTGGGTTGAACAGAAGTTTAAATAAATTGCGCTTTTAATGAAAATGATATATTCAGTCAACGATATAATTTCAACCAGTTTCTGCTACTTCCACCTACCGTTCTACGAGCTTTTTAATGTACGTCTTTTGAAAATTTTTTGCAATTTTAACGAGAAATATTCTTCAAGACCGGTTTTGTCTTCTTCACAAGTTTCGAAGCTTTTTCCACTCCGGTAACTTTTAACGACCTGAACGGCTGATTATTCGAGAGTGCTGGATCAGTAGAAAATAGAGGGGATGTTCCATAATTTTCCAGTTTATGTCTTTAATTCTATTTTAATTCTTAGGTAATGCTCACATATGATCGAACCAAGCATTCATTCACTCGTTGCAATTATTTAGAATTTCCGAGTTAATAATCTGGTTCAGGTGCAAAAAGTTCATAAGAGAATTATTCTTTTCTTGTTTCGCCGTAAACACCAAGTAGAAACTTTTCCTTCAATGCAATAAATGTTGATACTTCTTATTAATAGATAATGCTGTAATGATGCAATATAATATGATGCTGTATATTATCTTCAATGGCGTAATGTAATATGACGCTGTATATTATCTGCAACGATGTAATATAATATGACATAGTAGGTATGTTATTAAGCGTTTTTATTGTTTCTTTCTACACAGCACAATTTTCGTGAAATAATAAAAACCTGGCTACTCGCAATACAGTCATGCGTCACGTTCAAGAGTTTCACATACACCCTGGAGCGAAGCCCTTCATTTACTTTAGTACGAGCGTGACGCCCCAGAGTCAGTCTTTCAGCCCAGCCTTTCGATTTTTAAGAGCTAACAAGTTCGTTATCAGTCTAAACGACTCGAAATTATGCATATAGGTAGAAAGAGCAAAAATGAAACAAATCACCCATTATACCAGAATAAACGATCTTAAAAAACACCTAAATGAAATTTTTAGGAAACAGGTATTTGACAAAATTAAAAGGAATTACATAGAAAAATATTAAGTGGAAAAAATTTCCACTCAGAAATAGCCCATTCATTTTTGTTAAATAAAAAAGGAAACACACGAGCTGCGATATATGTAAAGTACCAGTTAACATGAATCATCTAATAATAGAATGCAAAAAATATGAGAATGAAAGGAAAAATGCTAAGTTGCCTGGATCCTTACCCATTCTGTTAGGTTCTGAGGAATATATCGCCGGTTTTGCCTACTATACCAAAGATACAAATATGTATAAAATATTGTAAGAAAATGAACCGTGTTGCTAATGACCTTTGATGTTGAAGCAACATTAAATAAATAGATGAAAAAAGAGCTCCATTATACGTGATACCGGAAAGGATGAATGATACTCCTTTGTTAAAAATTTTTGGATCAAAAGAATTCCGTAAAATTGTTGAAGTGTGTGATTCGATATACGGTCGGCTGTTATTTGATGAGTTGGTGGATTCATATATGTATATACGCATAATGTACCACGAAAAACAAATTGGTAAAACGAGTCGTCGTTCCTCATATTTGTTATCACGCGTTGCAAACATTTCAAGGCTATTTCCTGCATTTATTTATAATTTCAATATTGTGTAAATAAAGTCCTGATCGAAGCAGTAGTTAGATAAACGAACCACAATAAAATATTATGTCGTGCAGTGTGGGCGTGAAAAAATTGAAAAAGAATTTATTTCAAAACTTACTTACATATATCACCTATAATTTTTTTCAAGCTGAATTTTGCAATTTAGAGTATAAAAACACTACAACCTGCAAGTTAACTCGAGAATTTATTTTGAAACTTTCTCCCACCACCTACAGCTTTTTGGAGCTAAATGTTTGCAATGAGGAGTATAAGAAACACTACAACTTACAAGTTAACTTGAGAGAATTTATTTTAAAACTTACCCCCTACAATTTCTATGAACCTGAATTTTGCAATGTGGAGTACAGAAAAAACACTGCTAACATTTTTCCTGGTTCTTATCGAACAGTTTCCTACATATTGATGATTAGACTGCGGATCTTTATGCAAAATGAAAAATGTTTGCATTGATTGCAGGACTCAGGAGTCAAATAAAGATTGTATTCTGCTTTTAATTATCCTATTAAGCTGAAACTAATATATTGATGCCCTTAAATATTTTTAACATGTTCACAGCTTTAAATTGCATGTACCCATTTTCGTCATAAACGCATAAAATCCGCAGTCTGTTGATGATAATATGAAAGTTGATGAAAGTTGAGATTTCCTTGACAAGGTGTCGGAAAAAGAAATTGTTCATAGTTATTAGTCTTATAAAGACTTTTGTGCAAAGTGTCACATTTATTTTCTAGTCTCGAAACATAAAATTTCTAGTGAAACTATGGACATTTCGCTGACTATACATCTTACAGGTCTTCAAGTTATTCCAAAGCGAGTACAGAAGCTTGCAAAAAGAACAGTGCAGCACTGGTGTGTACGCCTAATAAAACATTTCGCTTGGACTTTGGCGCCTATATCGCCGGCGATGTAATCAGTGGACCAAAGCCTCTCGATAAGCCATTGATATCTTATCGATAATCATTGGTAGCATCGTTAGCAACTGAGAGATCCCGCGCGATATGCGACCCGGCGACTCCGAAACGCGAAGGCGAGGGCTCATTATCGTGAGCGCGCGGGCTGCAATTCCCAGCGATTAGCATTTTCATGTAGCTACCTACCGAAGCGACGAGAAAACGCAGCAGTGATTCATCGAACGAGTTCTGCGACCAGCAGACAAGCGCCAGAAGGTTTTAATACTTGTCCCGATCGAAGGCATTCGAGCAATGGCGGCCTTCGTCGTGGTCCTTTTTTCGAAGGCCGACGATAAATCTGCGAATCTATAAGCATCTATAAAATCCGAACACGTGTTACTATTTTTCGATGGCGACGTTGTTAAAGGAAGTGCGCCGCGCATGCACAACGGCCGCTGGTCAGTTTGTCTAATCGAGGAGAGTTATCGAATCAGGAAGAAACAGATGCGACCACATCGCTGTAGAACTTGTCACTTTTCTATTAAAACGATATTTTCTCAATTTCCAGCTGCAGTAAATTTTCCCATTTGTTTTGTTCACGTTAAGGTAGAATTTTCATTATAAATATGGGCTGAATGGGGGACGAAAGCTTCACGTAAGGGAATTTTCATGTAATAGAACCATTTAGCACTCATACAATCCTTCAGACAAGATAATCGGTAGAATTTAAAATTTGCATCCCCTTTTCACATTTTTCATTAATTTTTATTCTGACACTAATTTTGTAACAGAAGAAATTTTGAACTAACAGCTTAAAATTTTTTGGGGAAAAATATTACTAATCATTTAACTGGATTCGGTATTTTATGGAGAACCAGAAAAAAAATTATTTTCTCCTTTTTAGTGCATTTTAATATAAGCGTGGGGTTTTTAAAAAGTTTTTTTTATATATTTTTTATTTTCTACTTTTATTGTGTCATCGGAAGCAAGTGTGTATACAAAATTTCAGCAAGATTGGACTAACTAAGAGAAGAAGTTTAAAATTCGATTACAAGATTTGACGCATACAACAACACGGCAAGTTAATATAAGCGTGGTAAAAAGTAAGTTGTATATAAGATAAGTTCGTAGTTCCAGTACAACTAAATTCTATCTTTCACTAAATTTTGAACTAAAATCAACTTTGATATGTCAGCTGTCAGAATGTATAAAACACCTGAATAAAATAATTCCCTCTCGTTCCGCGTTATGTCGTGTTGCTTAACCACTGATAGCAATTACAATCCTGATATTATCATTACCAGAGCACACCTGTTCGAACGAGGTTAACGACTTCCCTCGTCTATATCTTCACTATACAATCGAACATTACTTTTGTAGGTTTTGAAACGGAAGTTAAACGAGTGAAAGCAGTAATGCTTATTATCATACGAGGATTAATTTCTAAACAGTTATTTCCATCGGAAAAATCAAAGGAAGAATAAGAGTAACAACCATTTCATAAAAAGATATTTCATAAATTGATTCGATCATTCGTCATTCATTTCGCTACGTTTTCCCACTGTATATATTGTGCATACATAAAATGCCAAACCTGTTGTAATAATATTTTAATAAAAGCAACAGAAATCTCTGCACGATTTCCAAACGAATTCGAAATTCTCATAAATAATCGAATGTTATAAACTGCTTTGGTGAGTCGTATTAACCGAGCGTGGAAATCTGAAAATTTCAAATACAATAATGTGCATTTAAGTGTTGCGCTGAGCCGTTTTTATGGCGGGATATTAATTTCCCATTGTGCGAAAGACTGACGATTAAAACGGTAGTGGAATAAACACGGATTAAAACGTCTCTCTCACACACACAGAGTTCATATCTCTTCACACGGTTGCCGGTTCTTGTGTACACAAGATATCGAGCAGCACACTCGAGTTCTTTATCAACACTCAAAATTCCACAGTCGGCATTTGTTAAGTCACTTGTAAAACAATAATTGCCACGTTTCTCGTCGATCGGCTATTTTACTACAGATTTTCTGCTTGATCTTCCAAGAACGTCGTCGAAGCGTTAAACTTCATGGAAGCCCGTTTACTTCGAAAATCTCTATCTCTCCATGTACGCGTCGCACAATCAACGTTCCAGCGTGTTGATGGAAAAACAGATATCTCGGTGGAAGAACGCAATTCCTAGTTACATAAGGATCTATAATCAGTGAGAAACGTGAGCGTAGAACAAGTGGTAACATCCAAGTCTTCCGATTGATTTAATTTCGTTTCGTCCCGGTGTGAGAACGTGTCGACGCTTCATTCACATTTTACCCTGTTCGCCCATTCGCGATTAATAGACCGTAGTCAATACAGCAAATACAGAATTATGATGACTGTGCATTTTTATGCACAGTGGAAATTGCCTGCTTCAGTTGCAAGATGCAAGAGTTACATAGCCACTTATGTAGTATTTTAAGAGATACAATTTTTACGTAATTTTGATGACAACGCGTTGAAATTCTTCTCCAAGTGCTTACGTTTGTTTATATTTTATGTGTCTCTCTTCTGCAGGTTTTCTGAGTTGTTTACCAACGTTTCTATTATGTATCTTTCCGTCGATTTTTAACATTGGGTTTTCCATGCAACGTGATTTTGTCCACGATAATCTTTTAGAATGTTCTTTTCACATGCATCTACGGTGCATCGACGGGAGAATCTTACTACTTGTCGAATAATTTTACATATATCGGTGCGTACTTTTGGAACCGACAGTTTGCAGCCACTATTGATCCATTGTTCCGGTCAGCTCGTCAGCATTTGTCTGTATTAATGTATTTTATACATAGAGAACAGTAATGTCGAGTCTGTAGTCACTATGTATTTGCATGTCCATAGTCACTGTATTTTAATATTTTAACAGGTTAGAATTTTAAAATATAATAAATTTCACAATAAATTATTCGTTAAAGATGAGAATATCTATAGTATTTCCATGAATGTCACTGTAGTCAATATTTTAATTTTAAGGGGTTAGAATTTTATCATATAATAAATTTCACAATAAATTACTCATTAAAGATGTGGATATCTATAGTATTTCCACGTCATTTTATACAGTTAGGAATAACTGATCACACACACTTTAAATCCGAATAACTTTCTTATGACTGGACCAGACGACTTCAATTCGTCTGTAAGGCTAGAAGAATTAGTTTAGTAAATGACGTCTAAAAAATATGTTGAAAAAATGCATTTGGTCGGAATTGTAAAAAACAATAGTAACAATTGATTTTTACTACTTTTTTTAGCTGGGCCAATAACAAACATTTAAAAGATGTGTTTGGTCAACCTGTATAAATTGTACATATACGTTCTGAAAATTTCATTGAAATTGGTTAATTGGTTTACGCGTTATGAACAATCAAAAGTGGTAAAAATTGCAATTTTTCAAGATTTTCGGTCTTTTTACCACTTTTGATCGTTTATAACTCGTAAACCAATTAACCAATTTCAATGAATATAGTTTACACAAGTTGACCAAACACAAATTTTTTTATTTCTTCGTTATTGGTCCAGCTAAAAAAGTTGTGCAAATCAATTTTTACTATTGTTTTTCACAATTCCGACCAAATGCATTTTTCCAACATATTTTTCAGACGTCATTTAGTAAACTAATTCTTCTAGGCTTACAGAGAAATTCAAGTCGTTTGGTGCATTCATAACAAAGGTATTCTGATTTAAAGTGTGTGTGATCAGATATGCTCCTAACCGTATGTTTCTTCGAAATCGGAACCGTCTAGCCCTGGTCTTGCCTACATTAAAATTATTAGTGAAAAATATGAATTTATATCGAATTCCTGTGTCTTGCAATTGATGCGCAAACTTTGTATTTCGCATAAAAATCCGGAGTCTAACCATTATGAATGCTACGATTACCACGTGACGAGCTGCGGTCTGCTTTTGTTTCAGGCCGTTCTTCTATTACTATTAATACCTACTCTATCGCAGTGAAAAGAATCACGGCAGCTTTTCCGAGTGCATTCATTCCGGGGAGTACTCGAGGCGATTAGTGTGTACCTGCAGTGGAAGAATTAAGTAGAGCGAGACCAGTACCAAAGGTGGACAAGTCGCACAAAGTGCGCCGTTTCTTGTTAATCGCTTCATTCAGCCGATGCGGTTCAAAGACTCGGGACCGGCTCTTTTGGTCGAAAGAGATTTTTCCCCTCCGGTAGGTAATTCTTCGATAAATGGATTAGCCGAACTCATCAGCAGTGCGCTGTCGCGCGCGACAGAAAAATTGATATCGCGGAACCGGTGCAAAACCACTTTTATTGCATCTCTCGGCGGGAAACGTGCCAACACACAATCACTGATCCCGTTTCCGAGCGATCTTCCAGAGATCCAATTTGTCAACCGATTCCTTCCAACCTGCTGCTTCTCTGCGCTCTATCGATCCCGGCACAGCTTTCGATCGCGCCGCACGCATCCCATCAATATTCAAAGCGTCGAGGCTTCAATAATTCAACATCCGGTTTCGAACGACACATGCCACGTATCGATCTATCGGTTGACACGATCCGCGGAAACGTTTCCCCGAAATCCCCGTCGGATGCCAGTACAGTAGTGCACGGTGAAATTTACATAAAATCGGCACGGGTTAGTTTACACGAGTCGAGTGCGCTGGGTAAAATACTATTTAAAATAGTACATAGTGGTCCAATCTTTAACAATATAACGTTAAACAAATACAACTCTTTTCTAGGGGTAGAAAGAATTAACATAAGTATAGAAAAGATAATACAGGAGGAGAGAGTGGGAGAAACAGTAGAATGGTTTAGGAGTATAGAGAAAAAAAGGAAAGAAATAATCAAAAGGATGGAGGGAGAGGCAAGATTAGCAGGGACATTGGGATAGATCGACATAGATATACATAGACAATAAGGCATGTGATATGGATGGATGGATGAATAGAGGGACGAATGACTTAGAGAACTGTAATCCAAGTCCAATTTCTTGGCCGCGAGGCTGAAATTAATAAATACTACTACTACTACAACTCTTTTCTAACTAACCTCATCGATGAAAGTAAACATCACTTTACTCTACGTATTCTGTCAATGAAATACGTGTTTCCCGATTGTATTGCAATAGAAATGGAATTTAATGATCGTCCATGTTCTTCATTCATAAGGTGGTCATCTACATTTTGCAGTTCTTTTTGCCATCAAAGAATGATGCACTGATGGAGCAACGTTTCGACCAAACATCGCATAACAACATGTTCTTCTTACACTCGTATAAAAAGAATACACGACACAACATGTAAGTAAACGTTCACAGTTAGAATTAGACATGTAAATAAAAGCTGAAGATAAGACCTTATAGTTGGGTACCTTGAAATGATTTAGATCCGTGGTTTCTTTTGCACTGTGTATCCTTGTATCTTTTGCGTTTATACGACGCAATAAAAAACAAATTATTTCATATAGAAACATGAAGAAATGTAGAGCGTCGTATCCTTTCTCTCGCTTTGCGGAGCCGTGCTCGAGTCGGTTCCCGAAGGAAAGATCTGCTCGGGAGAATTTTACCGGTGGCTCCCGAACCGACGTAAAATGTAACCGTGCAGTATTGCAATTCCGAGGTCGCGCGGAAAATTAGCGTGACGAGTATCGTCTATAAGTCACCGCAGACAAATAAGCAGTCGAAGATCTCTCTCTCTCTCTCTTTCTCTCTGCGGCTTGTCGTCCCTTTTTCGCCTCCACTATACCGTCTCTGTCCGCCGATGGCACCTCTCTATCATTCTGTATCCTTCCATTCTTCGGCTGGTCTGTCCCACTCCGTGGCGAGTCGCGGTTCCCTTCTTCGTTGCACTTGACCACGGTGGAATCCAACGTGCTCCGTCCATCTCGATCGCCTCTGTATATCTGCGGGTCGTTGATATCGCTTTGCCTCGTGTTTTCTCGGATAACGTTATATAGTAGCCGTCGTCGTCATCATCGTCGTTGTCGTCGTCTGCTGCTGCTGCTGCTGCATACGCCACCATGGCGGCGGCTACGTGCTCGATGATAATAATTATTGACAGATGCGACTGACTAATACGGCCACGCTACGGCGATGTTCGTCTAGCGCGGGCGAACTTTCAGCTTACGCGCTCTCTGCTGATGATCCTCGCCTTCGATCTCCGACACGCCAGCCGAACGGCTCCGGGGGAATCGACGCCGTCTCGATGTAACTTTAACGATCCCATGCATTCCGAGTGCTTTCGGGACTCGACCTCGCTGACCCAACGCGACCCTGGAACTTTCGCGATGTGCGTTCGAACTTTGCGCGCGAGCCCGATTCAGAAATAGAGCAACGAAATTCTCGAGCACGATCGGCGACTCCTCGGGAATTCCAGGCGCGAATTCTGACGGCCGAGGTGGTTGAAGTCGACAGCCTAAGTGTCGACCTTTTTGGGGATAGTTAGTGGTATCTGCTAATACTAGATTCTGTGCATTTATGATAAAAATGGATAGATCAAATGAAAAACAGTAAAGCTAATTAAAATTATTAGAAAGCGAACTAAATGCTTATACAGGGTGTCCAAAACCACCCGTCCAGTGGTGTTAACTTCTCAGATAAGCATATTCGGTAAAAATGTTTGCAATAAAAGTTGCAGGGATTAATGGAGGATATATGTCCATGACCTTGTATTTGACCTTCGGATCCATTTTCAAGGTTATTTGGAGATCAGTACGTATTTTTTTAAATAGGAACTCCTACTTTTGACTACGGATTCTGAAAGAGCTCGAAATTTCACGTTCAGATATGTACTTATGTCCTAGATTAAAATGACTGCTAGGGCCATTCAGAGGTCAAATCACTGTTTGGTGGTAAATAAAAGATGACAGTAAATACTGGCATCAAGATTGTACGAGGCTTCTGATTCATAAACTTGTCTCCGACGTTAAGCTTGTTCTCCATTTCCAAGGTCATTGAAAAGTCGATTTACGTTAAACTCGGCCTCTATGCGTGTGATTTGACCTCTGAAATTTGATTCTGAAATTTCAGAATCCGTAGTCAAAAGTAGGAGTTCCTATTTTAAAAAATACAAAGTTAACACCCCTGAACGGGTGGTTTTGGACACCCTGTATATGAATCACGTTTAATGGTAGAGAGGAAGCATTTCGAGCGGAATACACCCTAATGTAACCCAATGTAACTTCACGACAAAACGCCAAACCGAAAAGACAGCAATTTTACCCACAAACCCAAATGTAAAGTTAGTTACAGTTGCATCGAAAGTTTCGGTTGACCCAAGTCTCAAGAAGCAGCGAAGTTTGCAAACTGGGAAGTCTATTTCTAGAAACATTCAGTCGACGATTTTCCAACTCTGAATTTGAGTATGTAGCTTCGCTTCTGCAATACTTCAATTGACTGGACCAGAGATTTTTATGCAAAACAAAATTGTCTGAATTAATTCCAAAATACTAAAGTGGTATAGACACATATTTCTGTTATCTTTTTCTTGTTTTACACTCAATCGTCAATTTCCCAACTCTGGATTTGAATACGTGGCTTCGCTTCTCCAATGCTTACAACACTTGACCGGACTGCGGATTTTTATGCAAAACAAAAAGTCTCTATTAATTCCAAAATACGAAAGCTGTGTGGATTTACATTCTTATTATCTATTCTTACATTCCTTAAACGTCTTTACTGTGTTGCGTTCAATCTTATTCATTTTTGTAATAAATTCATCAAATTATGTATAACTTTCTTCGCGAAGAAAGCTCTCGTGTACCAAAAAGAAAAAATGGCCGAAATCCTTTCATCTGAAAAGCTTGACGTGTTGAAGCCAGCCACCGAAAGACACCATGATCAAAGAAACCGCATGCGTTGTTCAGCCGCATACGCGTGCAAGCACGCACTAAGCACGCACAATGCACGCATAATCGGTGGCCCCGGTTTTCAATTCCTCGCCGCACCGCGTGCACTCATCGAGATGTTTGCGAGAGCTGAACCCGGGCTAATTACATAATTTTCCGTAATAAGCCTTTCTCAACGAGTGTCCTGCGGTTCTAGACCACGTGTCCGACACGCTGACACCCGAGTCACGAAGTAAATAGAAGATTACGAAGAGAGGAGTTTAACACCTTTCTCGCATTGGCGCGCCACGTGTGATGCAATCCGTGCGGCGAGAGTTCTACAACCATTCTCCTCTCACAGCATCAAATCGAATTCCTCCCGCGCGCCTCTGTATCCCGGGAAATCGGATTAGCCGCAAACAGCTCTACTAATAACCTCTTTTATACATATAAACGGGGTGAGGACCATGTACAGGGACGTCGAGATAAATCCGCAAATTTTTCAGTAAGTAAAAAAAATATAAATAATGCAACTGTTGACAAGGTAATTATATAAACCACCAATCAACGAACAATTGGGAGACTCTCGTAAGTGTGTGTAGAAGTTTGGTCCCTCTCAATCGTTCATGCTGAATGACATAATCAGTCAGCAGATTTTATGCACTTGTGGCAAAAACAAGTAGGTGTAATTTAAAACAGTCTTTTATATTATTTTTAACCTATTAATTCCACTCGTCAGTTTGTTGTAATTCGAAAATTTTTATTTTGCATAAAAATCCGTTATCTATTTAAAATTATAATAGTTATAATCGCGCCCGCATTTTTGTGCAATTGTTTGTTTGCTGCTGATGTGTCTAAATAACCAATTTAGTAGTTGGTAATACACCTCATATGACATGTAAAAATATTTAAAAAAACCGAAAGGTGGCTAAAACTTTTGCATAAATAAAATGGTATAATGGTTATGCATAACTATGACGACTATAACCATCTGATGGATGTTAAGCAATGTCAGTATGCTAGTACCTCGCAGATTGTCAAACGTATAACAATGATTATGTTCCTCACACATTTAATGATAAATTATATTTCATAAAACCCCCCAATATATAGATTATTAGACTATGTTGCATTTGCTAATGATATCAGGTTTATCCAGTTCGTTCGAGTAGAACGAATGTTCCAAGTCTTCTTTTTTAGATCCGACGCCGATAAAAGTCGATGAAAAGCGAGTGATCGAGTGTAATGACTTGACACTAAACCTACCGAGCATTAAAATTAGTAAATATATATTTCCCTACAAAAATGACAAGAATGAATTTATTTAAATTTTGTGCGATATTTTTATTACATTATTAATCGATAGTCGTCTTTTGCTAGGATCCGACACAAACAGTCCAAATATACATTCTACTTTCCAAAATAAGCTCCATCATTTTCTGTTCACTATATCTTACAAATAGTAATTCATTGGTAAGTAGACTGGTAAGTAGACTGGTAAGTAGACTGGTAAGTAGACTGGTAAGTAGACTGATAACTAACCTGATATCTAAATCTACAGGGTGTCCCAAAAATGTAGTCCTTCCTTGAAAGGAGTGATTCCTGAGCTCATTTGAAGTAACTTTTTCCTTTGCAAAAATGTTCTTCGCGGCTTTGTTCAGTAGTTATCAACGAAAAACGCGGACCAATCAGAGCGCGGCTACAGCAGACGGACTCCGCCTCTGCGACAGGTTTCACTGCAGCCGTGTTCTGATTGGTCCGTGTTTTTCATTAATAACACGTTAACAAAGCCACGAAGAATATTTTCGTAAAAGAAAAAGTTATTTCAAATGACCTTAGGAATCGCCCTTCTCAAGGATATATAACATTTTTGGGATACCCTCTAGATATAAGACAAGATGAAGCGAAAGAAGAATTTCTTTATTTATATTTCTTTAATTTAGAAATGGGAGCAAGAAAAATGCGGACATTTTAACCCGAAACCCGGACACTTTTAAACATCTCTTAGATTATGTATGCGAGCTATTTTCGATCCGATGGCGCAGCCAGAAAAGAAATATTCTGCAGGAGATTCTACAGTAAGTCGGAAGTATAGAATAAAATTTACCCACACAACACTTTCATTTCGAGGAAATAAGCTTAGAGAACTACATACTTAGGCTCTTAGACTAGTACAATTTGCAATAAGTAGAATTGGCAAGTCCTGACCAGACGCATCAACCTACTCAACAGCATGCGTACTTGATGAATCTTCACATTCCATTCTCTCGAAAACAAAGCCTCGAATAACACGATTTTATTCCTCGTTTCCGCCTTAGTTTTACATCTAAATTCGAATATATACAGGGTGTCCAAAAATTCCTTCAACAGCCGGAAATGGGAGGCTCCTGAAATCATTTGAAGCAACATTTTCCTTTGCAAAAATGTTAACCGCGGCTTTGTTTAGGAGTTATTAACGAAAAACACGGACCAATCAGAGCGCGACCTAGACGCGAGTTGGCACAGTCGGCCCGGGTTGTCAACTGTCTATTGGAAAATGTTGCTTCAAATGATCTTAGGAACCTCCCATTTCCGGCTGTTGAAGGAATTTTGGGACACCCTGTATAAATAAAACTACTTCAACCCTCCGTATGCTATGCCAGAATCATAGGGGTTTTGAGGGGAATATAGTTACCCTCTCTCTGTCGTTACCGGACTAGTCACGTGACACGGGGAGTGGGGGAATGGCGTCATAGAAGGGATAAAATAGTGTGGGAGACACGTCTTAATCTAGCGACACGGGGTAGCCGTGAGAATAAGCTCGAGCGACCGTCAATATGTATTAGTGAAATTTCAGCGTGGGTCAGAAATGACTTCGGCAAAGCTCTAGTCTAGTCACACACACAGAGGGTTAAATATTGTAAGGAGAACAAATCGTGTGCGAGGTCTGAATGAGATCAATTTGGTCATCATAGTAAAGTAATATATTTGTTTGTATAACAATTGAAATAATAATGAAATGAAGTATGACGAGATTACAATTGTGGAAGATCGTGCACACTTGAAACGCATTTACATTGTTTCTCGAAAATCAATAATATTTCAGTTCCACAACGGCGTTTATCTAAGAAGGTCTGCTCTATTGTCGGTTAGACAACATTGATAAGAGCAACACTCGCGGAAGAAACTCATTTTTCGGTGCACGAACCATGACCCCCATTGCGATGATTAATTGTCACAAATATAAACGAGCGAATAAACGAGACAGCGATGATAGCAGCGCCTCCGTTTGTTTTTTCAATGATAAAAACCATGGTTATAGATCGACAACTTACGGAAATGTGAATTTGCTTTCCGTGCAACAAGCGTTGTTGCACGGATGGTTGCCCGGGAATTTTGTCGTTAATCGCGCTTGGGTCAAGCCAGACTCGCGATTTTATGCTTGCTCGGACGTGTAATGCTATTGTTACTTGGCGGGCACTTGTTGATATCTGCACGCCGGAAAATCGACCACGTTGCATTAGAGTCCACTTTTTCAGTAATTCGTATCTCACAACCAAAAATTCCTTCTCAACGAATTTATCAAAATATAAATTATCAGTTTCATTCATATGGAGATCACTATTAACGAAGCATTGTTACTACACATGCATATTACTTGTAATGAGTTTGAAAATTTTAAACTCGCCTTTATACTCTGGCGAATCATCATTAAATTTAATTATGCAGAATTAAATGTAGAATAATCGTAGAATTATGGAAATAAAATGTTGCCAGAATCATATTTTCCACCTCATTAAACAAATGAATCCCCGCGTACGTTTGCCATTTATGACCGATGCAACCACAGTCCGGCTTAAATACATATAATACATGTGAAATCCTGTTCGTTTCTTGACGAACAATGCTAAATGGTATAATAGCGAATGTAATAATTGCCATTGCTGTGTGTCGTGCGGTGATATTACTCCCCTGTGCGGAGATACTGTAATTAAAAGTTTCACTTTGACAATGTATTTCGACAAAGGAACTTCTGAAGAGCGTCGAAAACTTTTGCGGTGCTTATAAATCATTAGATTCCTTTTTGTGGGAAAAGTTGAGAGCGGGGTGTCTTGTGACAAACTGCCGGAACATTGCAAAACACTCAGCAACAACACAATGCAGACGATAATCCTTACAAAATTCTAAGAGAATAATTCTCAATTGCATTACAAACATTAACACCTTGTATCATCACTATTCTTGTAAAATAATATGTTTCATACTCTTAAGGCTATATGTATAATGGACCAGCATAGTTATCTAAATTTTAATTTTGAAGTAGCATTTTAATAAAAATGGTATCTTCAGACTTCAAAGTATTCAACTTGATTTGTGTGTGTTTTGTGATTAAACATTTTTTACACGATATACAAACCCAGGATGACTCGCGTGATTAGTATTTGTCAATAATAAATAAAGGGTATTAGTACATTATCACTGAAATTAGCAAAACTTTCGTAATTGCAGCTTTCTCTATCTTGTATTCGTAATTATGTATAACTACACTGCGGATTTTACACATTTATGACAAAAATGAGCACGTGCAATTTAAAGCATGGACGAATTACGAAGATTTAAGGACATCAGTGTGTTCATTTCAGCTTAATAAGACAATTAAAAGAAAAAAGAATTTTCTATTTGGCTCCTGTGTTTTGCCATCAATGCAAACATTTTTTATTTTGCATAAAGATCCACAGTCTATTTATAACTGATATAATCGTCGCGTTTGTAAACTAATAAACGCAGGATTTTGCATATATATAATCAAAGAGGTGAACACGAGTTGCCTAATAAGCGAATATAGCAGCAAACCGAGGTGTACTCCAACAGACTAATTTTCAGCGAAACTAAATTTCAGAGCAGAACAGTTTTAGAAGGAATGTGCACACGTAGTTCTAAATTCGGTTTTGTCGTTATAAAGATAAAACGCAATGAGGTATCTTACAACGAATATTTTTATCAGTCAAATCAAAATGTTACGACAATCTAAATCTGAGACATTGCAATAAATGCCTTGTTTAAACATTTGACCTCGCTGTTTGGATGTTCGAAATTGAGAATATAAATTGGATGTCCCATATAAATGAAAACACCTAAACATCTTCCGTATTTACTTTCCAATGAAAAAATTCCTCAAGACGAAGTTACACGTTTACCACCATTACATTTGTCTTTTCATAGGACAGTAAATACGGAAGATATTTAGATGTTTCCATTTATATGGTGCAACTTGTGTATAAAGTCAAATTAATCTTACTTCATTTTTGTAAGGTGAAATTAGTTTACATCATTACATGTAAAATTGTAGATTAGTTTACTCCATTTAATATAATATATAAATTAGTTTACCTATATACTCCATTTCATGTGAATATATAAATGAATTTACTTAATTTCTCATCTTTCACAATCAATATTTAATTTAAAACGTTGAATTATGAGATCTCGCAACAGATTACTCCGAAGTACGTGGATTTCAACATATGTACAAGCTAGAAGGAACGATGTTTTATAAACAATTACGCTGTAGCAAATTCCACTCTAATTCACCTTACAATCTCGTCATTAAATCGTCTGTTTATTCTGGCAAAATCGAAGTTGCGCAGAAAGCAAGCAGGCTTAACTTCAAATCCGAGGGCTCTAGTGAGTTTGCAAGCTTAAAATGTATAAAATGACAAGATTTAATTTATTTAGACTTTGCAAGCTTGAAATGTATCAAATGACAAGATTTAATTTATTTAGGCTTTGCGCGGTTCTTATTTTGTAAAATGTGTGCTCCAATTAAAGATATTTATTAAATCATTTCTTACGAAAGCATCTTTACAATTTCAGTTCGCATTGAAAATTGAATTAAATTAGCAAGCTCTATGTCTAACAATAAGTTAACAAGCCGACGCACAGTGGTCCAGGCGGCCGATCTATTAGTTCATTTGGTAAAAAATGACTTGTCTCATATCGGTATTTAATTCAATAAATCTACATTACTTTCTAAATGTCGATATCAATGAAACTTAATAAAAATTATAATTAGAACAAGCATGTAAATATGATTTTTGATTAAAAAAAAATACTAATTTTCTTTTGTGAATCCTGCCGAAACTTTTTAATATTTCTAAAAAATTTTTTTTAATGAAGAGCGTTCTTTTACCTTGAAAATGCATACCTCAAATTTAGAATTACAGTTCGCCACTTATTAAATAAGTAATCTTTAACGGACGTCTAAAATCTTAATAAACTGCTTAATCGGGAATAGTCCAAATCAAAAATTAGCAAACTGACACCGTAAAAGACGGGCGTAAAAAGAGCGAAAATGAATTAATTTGACAGATAAGTTTCAGGCAGCGTAGCTGCGAGGAACAAAATACATTATAGTTCCGGCTGAACAATTGGCGAGGTGTGCGCGCGTGCGCGACCGCGAGTTGCCGAACGGTAGCGTGAATGGATAGAGACGAGCGTTACTCACCTCTCGTGTGAAAAACGTCACGGTGCCGGTGTATTCCTCGAACGGGATGTATTTTAACGTCTCCTGTTGGAGGGTACCGGGGTCGCGTGGGCGCAGTCCGCGTCTCTATGTAAACAAAAACACACACGGAGTGGGAGAGGGAGAGAGACTTCAAATCGTCCGTCGAATTTCCACGAATGTTCCTCTCATTCTCCGGTGGCGGCGGGGCAGGAGGGGTAGAAGTTGCAGCGGCACATCACTTGCTTTTTACGAAGCGGTCCTCTTTCGGTCGTGTGATCTCGCCACTGACGCCGCGAGAACGGAACGGCGGAACAGGACGGAACCAGAAAAACAAATTACAGTTGCGCGTTCGGGTAAGAGACAGTTGGAAACGCGGTAAAAAAATAGAAGTGGCTGGATCGGAAGAGAGAAGAGGCGATACTACGCGGCAGAGCACGGGAACCAGAAAGAGAGGCAGGGGCGGGAGGGTGGAAGGGAGGGAGCCGGACAGAGAGAAACCAAGTGGAAAGGAACAGAAAAACGAGACACGAGAAAAGTGGCCAGATAACGAGCACGAGTTTCCTGCACTGGAAAGAGTGTACGTGATACGGGAGTCTCACGCGTCAATCACCACAGAGGCGCACACACACGCGCAACACGCACGCAGCACGCACGCACGCGCGTACATGTATAAACGAACATCAGGCGCGCACGGGAAATACCGTCGATCTGGCCTGACGATTTCGCCACCTAGCCGGCTCGTCGATGTCCCCCGTCATCATCCGCACACAGCAAATCCACCTTTCCCCGCGGCTTTTTCGAACCGTCTCTCCGGACCGCGTGCGCGAGCTACATACGTATCCCACTCTGGTTCTCTCGGAGTTTCCCGAACGTCACTCGCTCGCGGAAATCTTTTTCCCAGAGAAAGAAGAAGAAGAGAAGAGAAGCGAGATCTTTTTATTTCCCGTTTGTTTCTGCTCCTTTGGATGCGTGGCTGCGTGCGTAGCGCGCGCGTGTAGTGGCTCCGAGTCTCGCGACGACGAGGGAGAGACCGTCCTCTTCCTCCGTCGTGTGTTCCTGCTCAGGATCCGATCGAGCAGCCACTGACCCCACGAGACGACGACGTCGGACCGGAGAAGAGAAAGAGAAAGAACGTGTCTCGTTCCCGAAGGGAGAGAGAAAATGACCGGAGGGAGCGTACGAAAGACGAACGAAGAAAAGCGGGAAGGGGAAACGAAAGAGAGAAAGAATCGGTGAAAGAGATAGAGGAAATGGATAGAGAGCGAAAGAGCCGTGATTGGAAAAGAAAGAGAGCCTCTCTCGGACGCAACGGGCTCTCCCGTATTATACACACGGACTCACACAGTTGCTCACGCTCTATCGCTCCTCTCTCTCTCTCTTTGTCTCTCTCTTCAGATCTTTCTCTCTCTCCTTTCGGCGGATCTTCTGCCGTGTTGTTTCTCTCGACACGAAATTAAATCGCGCCGGAAAGACACACACGAGTTCGAGTCTGTCCGAGTGTAGCACGACGCGTCTCGAACTGATCTATCTGTATACGTGCACTGTGGTTTTGCTTCACGCGATTAAAACACTGTCGCAATGTCACCTCCTCGATATTTCAGCATATCGTCCCGGCGAGACACAGGTTCGCGCGCACAAACAAAACGTGACAGCACGTCGCGCGCTTGTTTAGAATATACTGAATACATTTTGACCCGAGCGCTCCGTTCAGGCTCGGCCAGTGCTGGCGCTTCGCGCGTTCGGCCCTGCTCGGCCACCGTCGCCGCCGATCGGACGCGCTCGCGCTCTACGCACGAGCCAACCACGATGCCCGGCCGACCGCGAACGAAACTCGCGCCCTCGCTCGATTGCAAATTACCTTGCCAGGGACGATGCACCGCGATCAGTGTTTACTGAAATCGTTTCATTTTCCGTTTCGCCGTTTTCTACACTGCCCACTACCGGCTCGCGAAAAGCCGCTCTTCCCTCCGTGTATGGATGCAATCTTCAAACCCCCCTCCCACATTGGCGTAATTCGAATTAACCTTAAGAAACTAATCCCGTGTTAGCCGGCTCAGACTAATCCTCGCGTCGCTTCTACTACGCTATTCTATCTAGTATGTACCGGGGACGGAGTAATCATTTTTCATTGATATACAGGGTGTACCTTATGGGTGAAATATTATAGTACTTTAAATAGTACATAGTAAATAATCCCATTTATATATCTTAACCCTAAACCTACCGACCATCAAAAGTGACTGATGTGTACAGTATTATAAAAATAACAAGATCAAATTTATTTATATTTTGTGCGATTTTTTACTACTCCCTCTGTCCCATAATAATAGTAGCAAAAGTAAATAAATATAGAATGCAACATCTATTATCAAGAAAAAAAGCTAGATTGCATTAAATAATAAATTAAAAATATTACTCCTAATTTTTATTTTGAGTGTTCAGATAGTTTCTGGATTTTTCAATAATTTCGTTACTGCATTTTAAACTTGTAGGTAGGATCCCTTGGCTGCGAAGCTTTGCTTTTTCTATATGCGTGAGCTTAAAGTTATTGCATCGATCGTTCTTCATTGCTTCCAGCATAACTT
This sequence comes from Lasioglossum malachurum, assembly GCA_028455605.1. Classification (NCBI taxonomy): domain Eukaryota; kingdom Metazoa; phylum Arthropoda; class Insecta; order Hymenoptera; family Halictidae; genus Lasioglossum; species Lasioglossum malachurum. The sequence continues at coordinate 11,161,876 of CM052316.1, read as the reverse complement.
GTTTTTTTCATTTTACTTTTACAATGGGTTGATATTCAACTGAAATAAAACAATTGATTTCGATCAGCAGATGAAATCAGAAAAATAGTTGTAAGTCATAATAATTAGGTTAACCTATATAAAAATTGAAAGATGTGTCAAAACAAATGACAGATGACATGAGTCATGACACATTGATTTTGATTGAAGGCTTCGTAATTTCGCGCTACAATAATTCCCGTTTAAATATTCACTTGCTACTATTATTATGGGAAAAAATATATTCAATAAATTCTCATTAAAACACCTTTACAATTTTAGTAATTGTCAAATAAAAAATCTAAAATGGGTCATTTGATCCCACATGGCAGGTTTAGTGTTAAAGCATGCGTACATCTTATATAAAAAATATATTGTTAACAAGATTTTAAACCGTCCATGCTTATACTTGAAATCCGAAAAAACAAATTTCAATTTACGTATTATAATCATGGATATTGTGTCCACCTCTAAATAAATTACAAGAAATTAACTTTAGATGTTAGGTACTTATAAACGATTTTTTCCAATGCAGAAGAATAGTTACAATAATATGCACGCATTGGTAACCTCGTGATGTTATTCTAGTATCTGAAAATCTTCCTAAGAATTGAATACTTTAGCGCGGGATCAGAGTCGCGATTCTCTAGAACGAAACTATGGAAATGCCAGCTACTCTAGAACGAACTACATATTACATATGCAACTGATCGAACCGCTGGAAGACAGGTCTTTATCGGTTTCTTTGTCCAATCTACGGGAACGGTTCGCAGCGATTTCATTACCCAGCCAAGATTGAAAAGCCCTTGCGGCACAGTGGAAACAATGCATCATAGGCAGGTGCCAGGCGTAGAAGCGCTGAGTGGAAGGGAATCGGGAACGACAGTAAAGAATGCTGGTGTCCTTTGCATGAATGTTGCCGTCCAAATGCTGCAAGCTTGTCGAAACCTCTAAGTCGTGTGTCACTTTACCAATATATCCTTGCGCTACGTGAATCGAGACTTGTAGCAAGTTGTGACGCGAACTTGCACGCGTAACGTGAACACCGAACTACATACATATATGCATTATTAACTCCTACTCGGTCACGCGAGATCTAGGAAATACTTTTATCATTTTTCTAGCGATTCTTACAATTCTCAGAATATCCATATCTCTTGCTTAGCAAGAGTGAAGAGTCAGCTTTCTCCTGAAGCTAAATTGCTTAAAAATATTGTATTAATAATAATAATAATCATACTTGAGGTGACTACTGGCCCTAAAGCTCATGTAACGTCCAGGCACATATGTAATGAATAGACTGCGGATCTTTATGCATTTATTGAATTAACAAATGACAAAATCCTAAATTTACTATCCCTATGCCTAAAATTCTTACTACAAAATATATTTCTTTATTTAATAATTTAACTACATCTCTAAAAGGCTGAAATAACCCTAAAAATATAATCTTAGTAGGACCTTTACGATTTTGAATATACCCTAAAACTTTACGTAGCAAAATTGAGTAGATGAAACTGAAAATTGTTGGAAAATTTAAAAAATTAAAGATGTCAATATATGATTTCTCTATTAAAATCATTAATGGAAGAAATAACATTCAAATTAGTTTCTATTTCTTGCAATCGATGCAGACAATTTTTATTTTGCATAAAGATCCGTAGTCTAGTAATGAGTAAGCAATAATGAACAGACTCTAAAAATTTAGATTGTAGACTTCAATAAAACTTATGGTCAAGAAAATGGCTGACTATTGGAACCATTGCTCAACGTGCCAGCACAAAAGAATAACTGTTTAAGCATTTCGTTCCTCCGAACCGTACCTAAAAAGGCAGCCGAAACTCACGTATCAACTAATTGATAAGTCTACGTGTGCATGATCGATTTCCACGTTCTAATTTTACAATTTCATGAAACATTCAACAGCGCACTATAATCGTAATATATAATGCCTGTCATTAGACAGCTAGGCTTCCTTGGTACCGAAAAAATCCTATCAAGAATTCTAATGGCGTCGCGTACGAACGCGTGAGCCCCCCGCCTCTGGCCAACGATATCACCCGGCGAAGCAATCCAACAGCAGTATCGAAGAGCATTGTGGAACATATACTTTCGCATGTATACATTATGCAAATTGATTCCATCGATTGGCCGGTGGACCCTACACACGCGTAGGCGCAGACTTCTCGCGCGGTTCAGCGACGCTACTCTAGATTCTGCTCCCGGCAACACAACTATCCAGGGACTTCGATTTACCAGGCAATTTCGAGAAAATGGCATCGTTTTCAACCGGAGGCGAGAAACCTAGAAATAGTCGCTCGCAAAATTACTTTCCGATTACTTCTGCACTACGATTGCCACTATTAGCTTGCTAATTAACGTCGTCCCGACATTTTTTTTCCATTTTCCCATATTCGAAACAGGTTCAATCCACGAGGTGCACATAAAGATAAGCGATAACATGGAACGCAACTTTACATCAATAACATCGATCTCTTGTTTTTACATTTCATGATCGGGGACTGCGGATTTTATGCATTTATTCTAGAAATTACATTTTGGACAATTTCAAATTATTATGAAAGGAAAGTTTTATGTATCTCTTCATAAGTTTTCATCATTGTTTTCTGCAGTGTATATAATTATATTTCCTCCAATGGATTTTTCCTTGTTTCAATACATTTAAAAAACACATGTTTAATGAATATACTATAATATTTTGTTCGTCTTATCGACAGCACAGTAACAAATTAGGATGCAAGATGTTAGTTATTTTTTTTTTTAGTAAGCGTTTTATTCTTAAAGAAATTAGTAGGTACTTCACGAAACACAGTAAAGATATTTCACAACCTTAAGAACACGATTATATTATTTGTAACTCCGCCGGAAAGCAAACGCGAATAAAGAATTCGATCCTATTATTTGTAACTTGTCAAAATTATTAAAAGAAGAAATACTTGTCTCTACAGTTCCATAAAATTTTTGTGTTGCATCTGTCGTTAGCTACAAGGGCCACATGTTTTCCTTTTTCTAATAATTTTGCAGTAGCTAGAAAGTAATAGATTGGTACTATCCAATTTTTGTCATAAAATTCGTAGTCCGTTGATTACGTATTGTACGATAATTCTGTGTGATTCAATGCAGCAGGTGTTTCGCGAATATTTTCAGATTTGCTGTTTCCCTCTACCATACAATAATGGTACACCGGGTATGATGTTTTAGTCTATAAAGTATGTTATAACTCCATCGTAACTTGACTTTTACTATCTCGGTAACGTCGCGAGCTCTCGTATCAAATGTGCCAGTGTTGGCACATTTACTGCGGGAGGATTCGTATATTTCTAGATTAAGTGACGCGTTACGCTTTCGATTATTATGAAACGTGACGTACACTCTTATACACCACCCGAGAGAGACACTATCTATCTCCGACGTTCGTAAAATAAAAGATAAAAAGATAATCTTCGCGTGAGAAGGTATCGGAGCATAGTCGGTTTGCAGTAATCCAGATAACACTTCTTTTCAAATCGACTCGGTTCTAGCTGCTATCGAAACGGCTGGTGCACGTATTTGCGAGCCACATGATAAACCAGGCAATATTTTCTTCGGGTTTACAGACGATTAACGATCTCTGTAATTATCTTAAAAGGTTTCTTCGTGGGAGTAATCGAAGGACCGATTATCGTGTACCGCCCATGGCGACGTTGCTCTTCTCAATAGTACGGTGCAATTAAAGTAAATGGGCGAAGAATAGAGTAAATAGACTGGAAACGCGTGTAAAACGCGTAAGGATAGCCGAGCAGACCATTCGCATTTCGGCGATGATTAAAAACATTCTACAGGGTGACTAGTCAGTAGCGAGTAAACAATAAATTCAACCTGTTCGTTTTGGCTTGTAAATATAGCAGGAAATTACACGCTGCATTACACGAATGCCTGTTAAATGGGCGATCGGCAAACCATTCAAAACGTGCTGTTTTATTTTTGCATTCATTATTCGCGAACGAAAACCTATTCCGGTCATAATTAAATTCGTTCAACTTACAGCCTTCGATTAATGTAGCAATATGAAATATTTGACTATTTGTATTTTTTCAGAAATTCGTTGTACGATTAACAAAGTTTATTTGTTATAATTAGACTGCGGATCTTCATGCAAAATAAAAAATGTTTGCATTGATTACAAGACACAGGAGCCAAATAAAAATTTCATTCTCCTTTTAATTATCTCATTAAGGTGAAACACAAATACACTGGGGGCCTTAAATCTTTCTAATATCTCCACCGTTTTAATTGTGCGTACCCATTTTTGTCATAAATGCATAAAATCCGCGGTCTAGTTATGTTTCTGAACGATTTTACCAAACGAGAGTCGTCGCGAAACTACTGGTTGAAAAGATGGCGTCTCGCTCCATGCTCGACGAAAAGAAACGTCGATGCCACAGTTTCCTCTCTTGCCTCTATTATCGTACGGAATAATGTTCAGTTTACCAACTGTTAATACTCGCGCATCAAGAAAATAATTGAGAACGACCTAGAAATCAATCTCACAAAACGGTAGACGGTCATTATCGCGTAAATACCACATAAGTAATTATACAGCCACATCACTGATTCTTATCATACATTTCATTCCGTCCAGGAAACAGAAAAAAGAAGACGGTCAAAGACGATTTAACGGTTGCTCAAGAGCGAAGTATGGTGATAATGATGGTCCATTCTCGCGAGCAGTTCACTGTATACAATTATCTGGTGGTAATGAGCGGTTGTCGTCAGTGAGATTAGCCGGTGTTTTTTTCGAAAAGTTTCTTCAGCTCGTCATCAAATAGCGAAATTATATAACTGTACGGCTGCGCTTTAAGAGACATGACATTATAAAAGAATGTTAGACTGAGAGTTTTTATTTTTTTGGACTAATTGAAACCTTGAAACCTCATTTTGTTATTGAACGCCTGGCGTTTTCCACGGTCACTGTATTTGTAAAAATCTACGACTAATATCAAATCTAGTAATAAAAATGCGTTGTTTGTGGACTCACTACTTGTTGGGGGAAGAGAAAGCTGCGTTAGAGTCCTGGAATGAAAAGAAGAAACATGATATTAAAAATTGTATTGCGAATTGTGAATGTGTATTGTGAAGATATCTTGGTACTTACATTCTCTTCCCCTTGAAGAAAGCCCGACACGTTCCCACGATCTCGGCTATCGTTGTCGTCTTTGGCCATTCAGGTAGACATCCTCCGAGTATTTCAACCCTTACGGCTCTGTAACAGACCGAACAAATTCATTTAATTTCAATCGATCGAAAGCGAATTAATAATTCGTGATTATTAATTTTTTATTATTAATTTGGGAAGATAAATGTTCAATAACAAAGTTTAATTGGAGAATTATAATGGTACTCACGTCCTCCTGCTTGAAGAAAGAACGATTCGTTGCGTCTCGATCTCGACTATCGATATCGTCATTGGATCGATGGATTCACTTCCCTCTCTCTGTGACAGAAAGAAAAATTCTATTTATTTAATTGGAATACATTGGGAAATAATATTCGGAATTGTTAGGAAATAATATTACGAAATAAATAATTCAAGTTAAACGTAAAATCCAAATTAATTTGAACGAAAATTAAATAAACTCGACTTCTATCGCACGACACGAATTTAAAAGCAATTAATCGTCACAACACAAAAGTAAATTATCGCGAGATGACAGCACGATTCAAGAATAAATTTAAATAAATGAAAAATAAATAATTAGCCTGAACACAGAATTAATTTTAATAACAATTAAGGTAAATAATCTTGACTTCTATGGAATGATGCAACACGGAAACGATACGTACCGATGTAACGGTCCCTGCTTTGCGTCGTATACTTTGTCCTTTCCGATAAAATCGACGTGGTGGGCAAGGTCAGAGGTAAGCTCTGAGATGACGCAACGTACGTACGTTCGTTTACTTTGACTTTCGCGTATGTTATGAAGCCACGGGGGTCAGATCCTTGCGACCAAATGTCACCGAAAATAGGCATAATAACAAAAAATCACTAAAAACACTACTTCCCATTTCAAAAAATGTTGGAGGCCCCATAATAAAGTATTGCTGTGAGAATTGTTTTTATTACGTCATACAAATTGTCATGAAATACTCGAAGAGAGAAAGAGAGGGGACACAACGAGATCCTACTATTTTAATCCACGGTATAAATTAATAATGTGAAGAGAAAATGTTCAATAAGAAAGTTTTATTGGAAGACATTAAATACGTTGGTACTTACATCCTCTCCACCTTGAACCTCCTCTCCACTTTTCCCTCAGGCTCTATAAAAGAAAAAAAATTCATTTAATTTCATTCGATCAACCGTGTCAAACCATAAATATGAATAGAAAATAAATCGTTCAAAAGTCAAGAATGTAAAATCAAAATTAATTTGAACTAAAATTAAATCATAGCTTGACTTCTATTGCACGATAAAAATCAAATGGCAAATTCGATTAAATTCAATCGATCAACCGCCAAACAATAAATCTGAATCAGTAGAAAATGGAAAAGAAATCGATCAAGTTGAATGTAAAATCAAAATATTAAATAAACTTGATTTCTATTGGAGGATGCGAAACAAATGACAAATTCGAATAAATTGAATCGATCAACCGTCAAACGATAAATCCGAATTAGTAGAAAATGAGGTTATATGTGTACCCCCGAAAACCAGAAATTGTTACCTCTTTCTGATGTAATCCTGTAGATTTTGGCGAGAAAATATAAAAAGTCCAAGTTTCAATCCCAGGAGATCAGTGGTTCAAAAATTTATGCGTGTTTAAACTTGAGCGATTCTAATCGTCGTTGACAGTTGACAGGTGATTGCACCGCCATATTGTTATGTACTCAGCTTCGCGCGTCTTCTAACGAGCTGAGCTGCTAGATGACAGCACAAGTAAACTTTGAAACTTGAATTTTTAGCATTTTCGCGCCAAAATTTACAGAATCAAATAAGCGAAATTCTTCCACTTCTGGTTACCGTACGTATAGTGCAGACAATACACCATTCAATCAACGACACGATTCGAGAAAAAATTTAGATCGGTTAAAAATAAATGATTCACTTAAACAACATTAAGCAACATTTTCCTTTGCAAAAAATGGCAAGCTGTCAAAGTCCGCAATTGACAGTTGGCGCGCCAGGCTGACTATTCTGATTGGTCCTTGTTTTTCGTTAATAACTCCGTAACGAATTCGCGGACGCCATTTTTGCAAAGGAAAATGCAGCTTCAAATGATCCAAGGAAACTAACATTTCCGGATGTTGAAGGAATTTTGAGATCACTGTATATTAATGATACCGAACCCTTGCGTCCGCGAGGGTTGTAGATACAGCGCGGTGGTGGGGATCTACGTCGCGAATTTTTCGGTGTTAGTGAGTTCGGAGATAATCACCAATAGTCGGGGACCCTGTTCGAGTCTCTCGCCCCTCTTACGAACGGTTCAATTTAAACGAATTTCTTATTTGTGTTTTATCGTGCAATAGAAATCTAATTTATTAAATTTTGATTTTACATTCAACTTGAATGATTTATTGTCTGCACTATGCGTACGGTAACCAGAAGTGGAAGAATTTCTCTTATTTGATTCTGTAAATTTTGGCGTGAAAATGCTAAAAATTCAAGTTTCAAAGTTTACTTGTGCTGTCATCTAGCGGCTCAGCTCGTTAGAAGACGCGCGAAGCTGAGTACATACATAACAACATGGCGGCAGTGAAGCCAGACTAGGGGAGTCACGCAAAAATGTGTGCCCCCTCTCCGATGATCAGAGCAGTTGCGCGACTGCGCGACCAATCTACGGACTTAGTGGGAGACGTTGGAGTGTGCGCATTGCTGGAATAGGGTAGTGTAAGGGGAAAGTAGGGGAATCGGTAGCTCCGTTTCGAGCTCAATCTGGCGACACTGCGTGGCGGTGCATTCACCTGTCAACTGTCAACGACGATTAGAATCGCTCAATTTTAAACACGCATAAATTTTTGAACCACTGTTCTCCTGGGATTGAAACTTGGACTTTTTATATTTTCTCGACAAAACCTACAGGATTACATAAGAAAGAGGTAACAATTTCTGGTTTTCGGGGGTACACATATAACCTCATTTTCTATTAATTCGGATTTATCGTTTGACAGTTGATCGATTCAATTTATTCGAATTTGTCATTTGTTTCACATCCTCCAATAGAAATCAAGTTCAAATTAATTTTGATTTTACATTCGACTTGAACGATTTATTTTCTATTTATATTTATTGTTTGACACGGTTGATCGAATGAAATTAAATTAATTTTTTCTTTCTGTTATAGAGAGCTTATGTAAGGAAAAAGCATTCATCCAACCATATATAGTATCGATAGATGAGATCGAGAAACGTATCATGCTTCAAGGTGGAGAGGATGTAAGTACCAACGTATACAATAATATCTTCCAATAAAACTTTCTTATTGAACATTTTCTCTTCACATTATTAATTTATACCGTGGATTCATTAAAAAGTTAATCGTAAATTAGTTTGTCACACAAATTAAAATAGTAGGATATCGTTGTGTCCCCTCTCTTTCTCTCTTCGAGTATTTCATGACAATTTTTATGACGTAATAAAAACAATCTCACAGCAATACTTTAATATGGGGCCTCCAACATTTTTTGAAATGGGAAGTGGTGTTGATATTCTGTTGTTGCGTCCTCTCATTAAATTCAATAGCATTTAGGTACTTGAACCTTTTTTTTTTTATTGCGGGTAGTTACGAAGTTTATCTAATGGTTGAATTGACCGTATTGTGCGTAGTGCGTCTTAGGCCACGCCGATCGCGGTGACATTCGGTCGCAAGGATCTGACCGCGGCTTCATAACATACGCGAAAGTCAAAGTGAACGAACGTACGTTTCGTCATCTCAGAGCCTCCCTCTAGCCTTGTGAACCGCGTCATTTGTTATCGAGATGCTGAAAGAAGATGACGCGAAGTAGAGACCTTTACATGGTGCGTACCGTTTCCGTGTGTTGCATCATTTGTGGAATTCAAGATTATTTACCTTAATTTTTATTAAAATTAATTCTGTGTTCAGACTAATTATTTAATTTTCATCGATTTTTGAATTTATTCTCGAATCATGTTGCCTTTCGCGATAATTTACTTTCGCGTTGTGACGATTAGTTCAATTTAAACGAATTTGTTGTTCGTATTTTATCGTGCAATAGAAATCTATTTCATTTAATTTTGATTATACATTAAGTTGAATGATTTATTGACTGCACTGTACATTCGGTAACCATTAATGAAAGAATTTTCTTTTTATTTAATTCTGTAAATTTTGGCGGGATAATGCTAAAAATTCAAGTTTCAAAATTTGCTTGTGTAACCATCTAGCAGCTTCGCTTGTTAGACGATCTGCGAAACTGAGAACATGCCAATATGGCGGTGCATTCACCTGTCAACTGTCAACGACGGTTCGAATCGCTCAAGTTTAAACTGTTTAAACGCGTATACAATTTAGATCCATTGATTTCCAGGATTGAAACTTGGACTTTTGACATTTTCTCGCAAAAATCTACAGAATTACATAAAAAATAGGTAACAATTTCTGGTTCCCGAAGGTACACAATAACCTTATTTTCTATTAATTCGAATTTATCGTTTGACGGTTGATCGATTTAATTGAATCGAATTTGTATCTCATTTGTCATTTGTATCTCATCTTCCAATAGACATCAAGTTTATTTAATTTTGATTTTACATTCAACTTGAACGATTTCTTTTCCATTTTCTACTGATTCGGATTTATTGTTTGGCGGTTGATCGATTGAATTTAATCGAATTTGCCATTTGAATTTTATTGTGCAATAAAAGTCGAGCTTATTTAATTCTAGTTCAAATTAATTTTGATTTTACATTCGACTTGAACGATTTATTTTCTATTAATTCATATTTATTGTTTGACGGTTGATCGAATGAAATTAAATGATTTTTTTTCTGTTACAGAGCCTAAGGGAAAACGAAAGTGGAGACGATGTAAGTACCAACATATCTTCCAATAAAACTTTATTATGGATCATTTTTATTATTTAACATTCTTTCCAAATTATTAATTTACTGTGGATTCATTAAAAATTAAAAAATTACATAGTTTGTCAGAAATTAAAATAGTAGGTCTTCGTTGTGTCCTCTCTCTCTCTGCGTAATAAAAACGATTCTCAGATCAATATACTTTAGTACGTATTATATTTTTTTGAGGTTTTCTTTTGGTGGGCAAAGGAGGCCCCCTATATTTTTCTTAAATGGAAAATAGTATTGATTATTAGACTGCGGATCTTTATGTATTTATGCTTATGAAAATGTTCGAAAAGAGGCTAAAATATAAAGTTCGTTAGAATTTTGTACAATTTTCATTTGTTTTGGATCTACAAAGGCTGTTCCCATTAAAAACATATAGATGAGATGTTTAAAGAATAGATAAAAATTTCCACAAAAAATAAATAAAAATCATACCACTTTCGTAAAATTCGTCGTAAAAAATTGGAAAATGCATGAACATCTGCAGTCTATTGATTATTTGTTATTATGATACCCCTCATTAAACTCAATAGCATTTAGGTACCTGAACCTTTTTTTTTTTATTGTACATAGGTATAGAGTTTATATTTCATGGTTTAATTGACGGTATGGAATGCGTCTTCGGTCGTGCCGAAGTGATACTATTTCCTAATAATTCCGAATATTATTTTCTAATATATTTCTAGTAGATAAATAGAATTTATTCTTTCTGTCACAGAGAATGAGGGGAGAGAATACATCGATCCAACGACGGTATCGATAGTCGAGATCGAGACGCAATGAATTGTTCTTTCTTCAAGCAGAAGAGGATGTGAGTACCGTTATAATTTTCCAATTAAACTTTGTTATTGAACATTTATCTTCCCAAATTAATAATAAAAAATTAATAATCACGAATTATTAATACACTTTTGGTTGATTGAAATTAAATGAAGTTGTTCTGTATGTTGCAGAACCCCACGGGTTGGAATACTCCGAGGATGTCTACATACCTGGATGACCAAAGACGACAACGATAGCCGAGATCGAGGGCAACTTTTCTCACAATGAGTGAGAGTTCGTGAGTGCACGAACAACTGCCACTTTTATTACTAGATTTGATTAGTAGTAGATTTTGACAAGTACAGTGACCGTGGAAAACGACAGGCGTTTTCCGCGGGTAATGATCTGTTTCCTAGCTAGGTAGGGTCTTTTTGTACGTCGCGTTGTTTTTTCATAAATATAAATAATTTCAATAATCGAATCTCCAATTTGCGAAAAGATAAAAATCTTCCGTAATTTGGAACACACTACAGTCACTTTTTTTCATCATCAGGATAATCGTTTGTGTTTTAAAATTACTTTGAATTGTGCTCGAAAACATTTGATATCACGTACAAAAAGACGATTCGCGACGGATAGATTCTTTAGACCAAGCAAATTAACCTATATCACTTTCACTAATACTTTACATTTAGTAAAGTATTTTTTCCATTATTTCGAAATTTTGCTGTGTCTAAAGGATCGTCCGAGGGTTTTTAAATATTTTCATAAAGATTAAAATGCTTTAAACGTTCATTAAAGAATTTAAAGAATTAATTTTATTAAAGATTACAAATGAACTTGTATTACCCTTTCCATTACCATTTCTGACAATAGAGTTCCATATTAAATCTTGAATTGAAAATAGAAGAATTTTTAAAGAATACAAGAACCTTAGCTCGTACAAAATCTAACGGATTCTTTTAGTTAGGATTTTCAGGATATTAAGATTCCCTGCTCGTTGCTCGAATCCTCTCGCGTGCCCAGGCGCTACTCGGGAGGGTGAGAGCAACGGGCACATGGAATATTGTTTTTTTTAATCATATGTGTGGCGACTGACAGTGGTTAGTGTATCGTGCACGACGTATTTTCCACTTGTGTGTATGTTGATAGGCAGTGGAATTGCGTCGCTTATTTAAACTAGATTCAGTATCACATATTCCTGTTGATCTGTGACATGCTTTATGGATCTTCGTGGAATATATGTAGTAGTTTTCTTAATTCATTAAAAACAACGTGTAATATTCAGAATTACATGTTATTTAATTCAGCTGTGGTTTCGATTTATTGATTCATTTCGCAATGATCACGGCCATTGTCAGTCGATTTCAGGGAAACTGGTACGTACCTTAGAGTGTGCTTGTGTGAGATTTGAACGTTAGGGTGTCGGAGGCGTCCCGGGACGTTCTCTCTAGGTGTTAGGCTCTTGCACCCTGGCGTCTGTGTGGAGATCGTGTTGTGAATGTGTTGGAGAGCTTGTGCCTTTTGCCACTTTTTAGATATAGGGCTAGGTAGGTAGGTAGCTTACCTTCTTGGTGTGACTGTTCGTTTTAAGTAGGTAGGAGCCGGGGCTGGCTACCGTTTTCTCTTTTCGGGTAGGCCGCGATTCGCACGGTGACCAGTCACTGGAAAAGCTGGAAGTTTCGTCGCGAAGCTAATTCGAACGAGGCATGACGTTCGAATGGATGCTTCGTGCTCGATTCTTCCTGCTCGCGTAGCTATCGCGGACGCGGACGCGAACGCGCGCGGATTAGGGTCTCGAAACGTTGCGCACCTGCTCGATTGCACTAGCGGAACGATCGGCTTCTCTCGAAACTTGTGATTCGTTTCGGAAGTCGTCGATCGTTTTCCCTGCGAGCACGTTTAGGGTTTCAGCTGTTTGGCGGACCGCCGAAGAAAAAGAAGAGGCTATATGCCGAAGTGGCCCCGACAAACTGTCGCTCAAGAGGGCAACTACAATGGCCTCGCATCTGCGGATGCGAAGTCATTTCGTTACTACCATGTCACTATACTTGTCCGTAGAAATAGTAGTAGTAGAAGTAGATAGTTGTACATATGGGCAGGCCTCGCCGCCCCGACGATCAGCGGAGATGGGCACATCCGCGATTGAAATAGCGTTGCGAAAACAAAACCACGGGTATTGCATTAGTCGATTGTGAACAGAGATCGCGAAGTTAGTGTTGCGGAAATATTCGCGATTTTCATACATTTCAATATAAATTGATTGATTTTAGCGTTGCAAATGAAATAGTCGCGATTCCAATTACATTTCATTTTTATTGTTGCTTGAAGAAATATTTAAGATATAACAGTTTTGTAAAAGTTCAGTTCTCTCTGTTCGTTGAATTAGCGTTGCGCTGCGAAAGGATCGCGTTTGCATTCGAGTCCTTTCGATATTTCAGGCGCCCATGCTCCAGCTGCAACGGACCACTGAATAGGTGGTCACAGTCGAAACGAGTATGGTGTACATATGGGCAGGCCTCGTCGCCCCGACGATCAGCGGAGATGGGCACGTCCGCGATTGAAATAGCGTTGCGAAAAAAAAACCACGGGTATTGCATTAGTCAATTGTGAACAGAGATCGAAGTTAGTGTTGCGGAAATATTCGCGATTTTCATACATTTCAATATAAATTGATTGATTTTAGCGTTGCGAATGAAATAGTCGCGATTCCAATTACATTTCATTTTTATTGTTGCTTGAAGAAATATTTAAGATATAACAATTTTGTAAAAGTTCAATTCTCTCTGTTCGTTGAATTAGCGTTGCGCTGCGAAAGGATCGCGTTTGCATTCGAGTCCTTTCGATATTTCAGGCGCCCATGCTCCAGCTGCAACGGACCACTGAATAGGTGGTCACAGTCGAAACGGGTATGGTGTACATATGGGCAGGCCTCGTCGCCCCGACGATCAGCGGAGATGGGCACGTCCGCGATTGAAATAGCGTTGCGAAAAAAACCACGGGTATTGCATTAGTCGATTGTAAACAGAGATCGCGAAGTTAGTGTTGCGGAAATATTCGCGATTTTCATACATTTCAATATAGATTGTTTAATTTCAGCGTTGCGAATGAAATAGTTGCGATTCCAATTACATTATATTTTTATTTTTGCTTGAAGAAATATTTCAGATATAACAATTTTATAAAAGTTAAATCTCTCTGTTCGTTGAATTAGCGTTGCGTGGCAAAAAGATCGCGTTTGCATTCGAGTCCTTTCGACATTTCAGGCGCCCTTGCTCCAGCTGCAACGGACCACTGAATAAGTGGTCGCAGTCGAAACGGGTATGGTGTAGGCACACGCGATTTCGATCAGAGATTCTTCTGCGTTAAGAATTAGCGTTGCGAGAAGTACCAACGCGTTGTTTTAAGGCGGGATTGAAGTACACACGCATTTTGAAAAACACACTTCCGTAAAAGATCAGATGTAATATTTAATTATAAGAGTGGCGACCTCTAAAAGAGTAGAGGACAGACATTGCAGGACCAGTCGAGCTCGGAGCATGGAACATTTTTCGGAGACATTTTATGGATATCCAAATGTATTTGGATATGACTTTAGTTTTCTTGATACCGTAAAAATGTGGAGCATACGCCCACCGGACCACTACGTAGAGTAGAAACGTATCGGTACGTTCCGAGGCCAAGTTGCCGTAAGTAGTTAGCGCAAAATCACGGTGCACGTTACCACGTTCAACTCCTTGCGGTGTGCCATAACACACGACTCGTTTGGCGTTCCACCAATGGAACTCGAGTGTTTCCACTGTCGTTCGACAATACTGTACGCAAAAAGAAGACGTATTAAGTTACGTCACCTGTGGCGGTATGCACGACAATCCCATGGTGAGCATTGTATTAGCATCTAATGCGGTGCAAGCCATGGTGTTGGGCGTGACTTACGATGGCGGAAAACACTGTAGTTTACCTGAACGTAGCGACGTGTGCCTTTAGCCATTCGATGGTGTGTGAGCGCTAAATGCAGGGAACGTACCACTGCGTTTCACCAGCATGTATACTTTTTGGACTAACCCCCCACAACGTAGTGGTTCGATCGCGTTAGTAGATCATACACACCGTGTATGCACAACGTATCGAACGCCTCGTCGGCCCGCAAGGTAAAAGATGGGGTATCTTTACGTTTAGCTCAGTAGCTTCGTCGACGGAATTTGGTTTTCATCGCGCCCTGCAAAACTGGTTTCTGCAATGTCCGAATCTATAATAATACTCGAGGTCGCGAAGTATAGTCTCCTTCTCGCGTGTACGGAAAGAGTTCACAGAACTGAATCGAATCGTGAAAGTTTTCCAATATGCAAATACTAGAAAATCCCGCTCTTTAGAGTTGCGATGAACAAAGTGCCACACTGCACCCTGATATGACTGCTCCGGATTACTCGTGTGGCTGCCGCTGAATACTCGTAGCCATTGCTTTCCCCTTAGATTCGCGTAAATGAAAATTAAAGTGCACGGGAGTTTTTTTATACCGATTTTACTAAAATAGTGTTGCGACAAAAGATGCACTGTTCGCGTTCTGAACGAGATATTTATTTTTTATTGTTTGTAGATTAGCGTTGCGAGAGAATGATTCGGCTTGGCTCCTCCCCATAAATTTAAATGGCTAATATCGCGTTTCCATTTAGAGTTGCGTAAAAAGAAACGAATGTGCACGGGAGTTTTCCGTTTTTAATCAAATAAATTAGCGTCGCGGTAGAGAATGCACTGCTCGCGTTGTTTTGAGATGTTCATTGCACATTTTGTAGAGTAGCGTTGCGCAAATATGGTCCACTCGCGCGTTGTTTGAAATATATCGAGTGGACAACTATTCTGTATATTTATATTTTTTTTATTTTTTTAAATTTGTTAACCCAGTATTAAGTCTGTTTCAGATACTTCGCCCCTTATGAGGGAATTGGTAAGACAAAAATGAAATGGCGGCCCATGAAGATTCCGTGTAGAGTTGCGTATAAAAATTCAAGTGCACGGGAATTTTTCATATTGTACATATATTTATTAAATTAACCTCACGAATAATGATGCACTGGTCGCGTTTGTTTTTTTTTCGTGACGTTCAATATGTCCTTTGTAAATTAGCGTTGCGGGAAAATAGTCCACTCGCGGGTTTGTTTGAAGTGTACATCGAGTGGACAATTGTCTTTCAAAGGTGTTATTGTTTTTTTATTTTTTTTTTGTGTGCTAATTCAAAATTAAGTTTGTTCTAGATTAAAACAGCGAAGAGGAAGGACGCGCTCCGCAAATGGAAACTTGTTCTATTCAGACGTCTTCAACCTAATAGTTTGTGATTGTCGTAGAAGTTGTATTATTTATGTTAAATTATCTGTGTGGTTGCATGTGGTGTCGTTTATCGCTTTCGTTGCATGTTCCATTTAATCAACTGTATTTTCATTTCAGTAATATTGGGTTAGCTACCCTGCACACACTTATACACGCATACATATACACAAAATATTTTTGAGCTACAAAATACATGGGGATTTTATAAAAAATCACAAAGTGTAAACCAAAATGAAAGTAAATATGAAAAACTTTGTGATCTTCTGTGTAAACAAAAAGCTTACATAAGAAAATCAGAAAATGAATAAATAAAATAAATAAACAAAATAAATAAATAAAATAATTAAATAAAATAATTAAATAAAATAAATAAATAAATAAAGAGAAAATAAATTCAAATAAGAAAACCAGCTTCTATACTATATTGTAGTATAGAAGATTAAGGGGTCGGACGGGTAGGCTAGTAATGAGGCTCTTCTTACTACATATTCGTTTGTACAGTGGTCAAAATAGAACCCTGTCAAATGTGTATTAGGAAGAGTATATACGAAAAAGGGGATTTTTTAAATATTTTGTAATTTTCCGTCGGGTGGGACGATAATGCCGCGCTCACAGTGGCTCCGATATCGGCCGATTTGGCCGACGTCCGACGTATCTGACTCTTTTTTCGAGCGTGCGAAAAAGAGACACAACGTCAGACGTCGGCCGAATCGTCCGACATCAGAGCCCATGTGAGCGCGGCCTAAAAAAATACCAAGTTTTTTGGATCTATGTGCAAACTGTGTCTAAGATCTTTTCAATGATTTATCAAATCAAATACTAAGTGGGTGGGTGGGTCTCCCTCGCAGCAACCTCCACGTGGTGAGATCCGGGCAATCGGTGTGATTCTCGATTTATAATATCTTGTCTCGTAGAGATATAACACCAATTTCTCTATAAAATATTAAAAATCGACAATCACATCGAGCTAATGCTGCGAAAATAAAACAATTCTCATCTCTGCTTCTGCAATTATATTGTATTAATTCATCCACGTGATTCTCTTTCGAACTCTTTTTTTATTCGGAATAGTATATAAA
This sequence comes from Lasioglossum malachurum, assembly GCA_028455605.1. NCBI lineage: Eukaryota > Metazoa > Arthropoda > Insecta > Hymenoptera > Halictidae > Lasioglossum > Lasioglossum malachurum. The sequence continues at coordinate 11,144,605 of CM052316.1, read as the reverse complement.
AAATAAACGTTACTCTGTCTTTCAACATATTTCTGTTCTCACAGATCGATTCTTGGAAAACATGTATGTATAAAAAAAATGCAAGGATATAATGCTCGTTTATGAAATATTTTTTAAAATTACAAATTGAGGGACATCTCATAAAATTTGAAGTAGGATTTCTTAATTTTTCTAAAATTATAAAACACAATTAAACCGCGATTCTTATCCTTAAAATAATTTGACTAAGCCATTGTCGAATTACATCAAATCTTCTCTCTCTCAAAAAGATTAGTTTATTGAAAGACATATAAAATGATCACAGACAAGATGGATATTCAGTATTGTAGCGAACGTTTTGTTTGTATGTCATCCAATATTGTTCTGAGTTCTTCATCCTCTAAACGTCCTTCTAAACTGGGAATCAAGGCTTTTGCTTCTTCCGGTGTCTCTGGACAGAGATTTGCAAGCGATGCAAGCTCGAATTTGTGAAGTTTCTTCTGCATAAGTAAGCTGCAAACAGAACATTTTCATTACATTATAAAATTTCAATTCATTAAAAAGCTGTCACATTATTATGTAAAAAATGCTTACTTTCGAACCGCAGCGATAGTCTCCTTGTTCTTAAATCTCCTGAATCGATTTGTGTAAGTTAAACTCTTCATAAAAACTTCAGAGAACTCTTGTTCCTCTTCGGCGGACTCGTTTTGCGCTTTTCTGTGCTCCAACAACATCGAAACTTCCGAGATTAATAGTGTCTCTGCATTTTCAAATTCTAAACACAAAAAATACATTTGCACGTGGTACTTTTCTTGAATAAGTATTGGTAACATTACTACCGTTTTTCCAATTAATAATCACCAGTAACAAATTTTTCAGTATATTTTATTTATGCGACTCTTTATAAAATACATTTTATTACGTCCGTAATTAAAAATTGTATAAAATGTGAATAATATGAACATATATTTACATATAATTGATGCATGGATATCTATATAATAATTATATTACTCTTTACATTATTTGTACAATATTACGTGCACCACAGCTTGTAGAAGCAAAGACTTTATCCATTCTAAATTTTATTTAAGAAACATTTAACATATAAAGAATCATTTGTAAAAATCTTTATGGTCCTTATTATTAAAAACCCAGTCTTTTGAGAAAAATCAACACATTATCGAGTAAAATAAATTGATGTGGGTAATCAAACTTTTCCAAGCAGTACCGCATACTCAAGTTATTATTTTTAGCTAATTTCCTTAATTTCTCCACTCGTTTCATAAATCTTAGGTATAAATCTTAACAATTAATATCACAATTCTGGCAGTTCACACGAAATACAAAATATTTATAAAATTCAAATATATTTACTACACACTAATGAAGTGTGCGTCATTGATTTGGTTTATTTATGTATCCTTGTTCTGTAAGAAAATCATAGATCTTACGAGTTTTATTTACATCAATTTTAAGCAAAACTCTAGCTTGTGCTAGCCTGAGATAACCATTCTTTTTATTCTCTCCTATCAGAAGTTGCTTGAAATCAAGATAGTTAGCAGGAACTATACGTGTTACTGAACAAAGCTCTTTCTCTGCAGGGGTAAGTTTCTCATACCCAGGAAGACCTTTTATTGCAAGAGGCGGTGCTGTCTTTCGTTGTGAAATTGTATTAGGTGTCGAAGTAGTTGCAGTAACGTTGCAACCAGGCAATATAGACTTCCAACTGTATTCAGGATTATTCAGATACTGTTTTCTGTCTCTATCGTTCTCCTGTCTCAGTTTACTCAACTTTTGGAACAGTACAACACTATGGAAGTGTGTAAGACCATTACTTCGGAACTCGTAAAGTTTATGTAAATAGTTCTTAAGTTCCCCCACACGATGCAGTCCTTCCATTACGAAGTCAAATTCCAAACCTCCCATTAATTGCATAAAAATTAGTAATCGCTCTGCAATTGTTCTAGTTATAGTACATTCATATCTTTGTATCCAAGAAATAGTTCTTCTGAATGCGGTTAAACCATGATTACGTATGATTCTTCTTCTCCTTGTACGTTCTTTCAATCGGTTGTTATATGCTTGCACCATAGCTATTTGTAAAGCTTTCCCTAACTCATAATTATCACTTAAATCAAATTCATCGTAATCCAAATCAGAAATGATCAATTCCGCATGATTGTCAAAATTTACTTCGAAATCTGACCTTGCGGGATTATATCCTGCCAAAAGTTTACAATTAAGTGTATTCGACGCAAACCGTGGTGGCTCTTCCAGATCTTGTAATTTATACAGATAAGGTATCGGATCGCAACCAAACAAACTTGTTTTAGTTTCTTTGATTTTTGGCAAACCAGGTATACTTTGATTATCGATATAATGTTGAAGATAATGGTTTCTGCACTCTTCGGCTGACTTTCCTAGCATTCTCTTGGAAATGTCTCCCCAGTTCCCAAAACCACATTCTTGCAACACATCTAGAAATTCTAATTCTTGCTTAGCTGTCCAACCACTTCCATGGATCAGAGGAAACTCATTCTTTATAATAATATAGTCATGATCGTTTCGATGATCGTTAATTTCACATCCACTGGAGAAACAAGAGGGACACAAATCCGTGTTGCTACACACTGCACAACGAATGTAAGGCTCCACCAAAGCGGATTTGCATACGCGGCATGTTGGGTCTGAAGTAATGATTTCATCCTTCACGACTGACACGTCGAGTTCTACGTCATTCTCGATATTTTCTGTTCGACTCGATGAACAGTCTGAAAGAGAAAATCGTTACTTAAGGCCATGCCGCATAATCAATGAAACAGTCGATTTTCAAGCGTTTACGTATGTTGCTAAATGAAACGCTTATCGAGAGAACCGTTGACAAGTGTCATAAAGTGCAGGTTAGAATCGATAATTAAACTTCCATTTCAACCGATAAAATGTACCTTTCGGAAATTGTAGATCGGCCGCGTCTTCTTCTGTCATATCTGTTAAATTTGGATTAGCCATAGTTCTTTTTGTTCACTTTGACAAAAGTAACGTAACAACACAACCTCTTCGTGAATGTTTACTATCAAGTTATCAACGGCAACGGGCAACGGCTCACGGGCATGCTTACAGCATAGAGTTTTAAGATTCATGGAGACGTCAACTACTGTGTAGTTTTGTTCTGCAGTCTGTGTGACGGGTCTGCTCCAACATCTCGTCTGTGAAATTAGTTCCACAGTATTAGTTCCGACCGATAAAATAGGATGCGACAATGCGACACAGAAATGGTAAGGCAGCTCTACAGTCTATACTGTATAGACGTGAGACAAAAGAAATAACAGCTCCAAAAAATCGATTTTTTACAAATATCGAAAGTACTTACATTTTAAAAATGTATTACAATTTTACAATCGTATTCGAGGATATAACGAAATTATAGATCATTTAGTGTGACGCAGCAAAGGCTAGCGGTAGAAAAAAGTTAAACATTTGCATGCGTTTTTCTCATACACATGTTTTTCGAAATGGTCGCCATAATATCTCATAAACTACTGCACCCCTAGATTTCCGCTATTTGTCGGTACTATGGTTATGCCAAAATATACTTTTTTATAACGTTTACGGTCCCTTAAAGACAAAAAGAGTTGGACAAATTTTATATTCAAACTGACATCATTTTTATAATTTTTAACTTTTTTCTTTAAAAATCAACACAATCTTTTTGTTCCATTTGAGAAGAACGGCTCAAATCATGGAAACCATTCAAGGCGTACCTATTTTATTTACAACTAGTTTACATGTGTATTAATATTGAATACCAGATTCGATTAGAAACTTTCTCTGTAAGTTAATCGACGATACATCGAAAATCTAGATTAAATTCTTTAAATATCAACATGTAAATAAATGTACAGAGTAAACGACTTCCGTACGAATTTAGTACGTTTAGAGTGCGTCAAGTGTTGGTAATCACGAAAGGTTTGTGCCGACACAGCCTGAATATGTAAAATCACGAAGGTCAGTAAAATAACTTGCCATTCGAATACAAAACAGATCAATCCAACAGCAATGTATTTAACATGCGCGTCGTTGTATTGTTTAAATGAGATACGATGGATAGACGTGATGCGTTCCTAGGTATAATGTCCTCGGCACTAAACAAGCATAACAAACTACAAAATAGTATACAATCAGTGAAGCTCTTTGATACCTCATCCGCTAAAATTACGGCTCAGAGGACAATTACGGCAGTATTAACAAGAGACGTATCATCCAATACGCAAGCGGCTATATTGTGATGAAACTCTGTACACTGGTACAGCATCGAAAAATATTCGAAACGTATTTTTTATTCCATATTCGGAAAGAAAACCCTATGTTAATGTAACGCTTTTTTTTATTATAATTGACCTTTTCCTATATCTTTGTTAGTATTGAAGACATATTGTAAAATTAGTTCTTCGTCTCTAATTATGAATTTGGACCTCAGAGTTAGTTAGTTTTATATAAATTTTTTTATATAAACATAACATTTTCTATACAAAAATAATATTTTTTATTTCGAAAAATGACAATGTCCAGTACATGATTTCACGAAAACTAAATCTTACAATTAGTACAAGGGGTTAATTTAATATATTTTGGCTGGGGTTTTCAGAATTATTTTTGATGCTCCAATTTTGTGCAAAATACGTGTGCAAACTACGAATATAACAAGAACCGATCATACAATAAAATATTTAGTTATTCAATATCTTCGGCAATCAAAAATTCAAATGTCTTTATGAATAAATAGTGAGCTATTTATAGATACCAATAAAAGAAAAGTGTTTTTATGTATCATAATTTCCTCAAATCACTGTCCGCAACGAAATTCCGATTGAACCATCCGCTAGGCCAGCATGAATCTCAAACATTCGTAAAACAATCGAGAATCGGCACTCGCGAGAATCCTTAAAATAAAGATGTCTGTCACGACGCCAAAGAAGTTGAAGATCGCTGTGACCGACGACAGCGTGGTTCATTCGGCAACGTAATTCAAGGCGAGTCTTTGGTACGACCACACCTGAAACTCTTTCAAAAGCATAATAACGCGCGTGTATCGCGGTACGTTGATCGAATACGTATTCAACCAAGTCCTCGGGACGCAGGATTAGGCGAGCGTGTTTCGCGTCGCGTCGGCTCGTTGACTTCCATATTTGCGATAGAAAGATAACATCCTCGAGATCAAACAATGAGCTCCGAGGAGCCCGACTTCTCGAACACGAGAACGCTGCAGCTCCACAACCTCGAGGTGGAAGACAATGTGCAAGACGATAGCGTTCAATCCGCACGAGGACACGTCTTCGACAATGTCTATAAAGTGACCACTATCAAAGGGTAGGACTCTCCTTCATTCATTTAATCAGAACACTTATTAATTCCTCTTTACAGATCATTTTTAACTACGGCAATGCCCCGATATTATGTGAAAATCTTGCGACTGAAATGCCAATTTTATCGAACACAATATAATTAATATATATCCATTATAATAAATGGATATAATATAATATAAGCCACTTTTATTTTTAATTATTCTTTTATCAAATGGTTATCAAAATGTTCGTGAGATTTTTCTTATTGAAACGAGACCAAACACGGCAAGTTCTAATCGTATTTACTCGATTATCCGAACTGATAAGTGAAGTATGAATATTCGAATAATAGTACAGTTACATAGCCACAGTGCTGCCGGATTAAATTTACTGATTTGTACAATGAATTGTGTTGTGTATGAATCGCTTTCGATTGAACTGTTTACCGAATCACATAGTCGGATAATTGAAGTTCTACCAAATCATTAATTGCACAAGCAAATATGCTCGGAATTGTGTCATCTTGGTCTCCTTTTAATCAGAAAAATGTCGCGAACACGCCGAAAAAAAGAAACTTGTAAAAAAGTGATTTTAATTAACCCATTACATTTTTTCAAACATGAAAATAGAAAAAGAGTAAGAAAAGATTTATCACGCGCAGATCAATTGGTATCATTAAAAATGTGGAAAAACAAGTAAGGCGTATATTTTTTGTTTCTTTTTGTGGTAAAAATAGCAGGATTTTCAGTAGTAAATAATGTTACCTACGTCTGTCACTATTTGATCTCGTATTCGAACCCCGTATCCTTGAATATCTTCCATTGAAATTGATACGGATTTCATCAGGATCCGAACACAGAGATCTTGATGCAACTACTAACAAATTTCCAAGCGTTTATCGAAATTCGATTTCCATACCAATGATTTCGAAATGCCGATAGATCCTTGGTCGAGATCACCGATTTATTTGCCGTCCCGTATGATTCTCCGCTCGGTAAAAGGAAAAAAGTAGAGGAGATTCCTTTCGAAAGGGTTATCGGACCTTTTATTTTATTTTACTTGAATTTACCTCATTAGCATCGCCGTCGGCGTTTCTATAACGGGACAGGCACTATATAGACGCAACGAATGCGCTCGGACATGAACGGTTATGTATATGTTTCACATTGTAATGCATCTCATTATGGCAGATGGTATTTCAGTGGCAACTGAACTCGGTAACCGAAATTGCAGTTTTTTGCCAAAGCGACGTTTTCAGATTTCTGATAAATTAATGTCGAACAAGCACGCCAAAATTTTCGCAAGATCATAGTAATTTACTTAACCCTCTCTTCGCGTTTTTGTCAAATACAGTGAGTCACAAAATTATTCGCTCACTCTTAAAAAGACGATAACTTTTTTAACATTGTACTATACGATTTGAACTTTTTTGGGAAGCTAGAGCAAGTAGTTCGCTACAGGATGTGAAAAAAATTTTCAAAAATTGCAATAGATCGGAATTGTAGAAAAAATACTAAAAGTTGCATTTTACAACTTTTTTATGTGGGCCTATATCGAAAATTTTAAAAATACGTTTTGTCGATCTGTGTCAATTAAACATATTCTGAAAATTTCGTCAAAATCGCTAGACGTTACAATGAGCTACAAACGTTTAAAGATGGTAAAAATTGCAGATTTTTACGATTTTCGGCCTGTAATTGCAGTAAATCTAAGGATTCTTACATCTTTCACAGTGCATATAATTGACACAGATCTACAAAACGTATTTTTTAAATTTTCAATATAGGCCCACATAAAAAGTTGCAAAATGCAACTTTTAGTATTTTTTCTACAATTCTGATCAATTGCAATTTTTGAAAATAATAGTAGCAAACTAATTGCTCTAGCTTCACAAAAAAGTTCAAATCGTATAGTACAATGTTAAAAAAGTTATCGTCTTTTTAAGAGTGAGCGAATAATTTTGTGTCACACTGTATGTACATATGTTCGTATGTTTTGAATTTTATTTATGACTCCCACTTTCATTGTTCAGAAGGAAACCTTTGTACTTCATAATTGTTATCGCAGTACTCGGTTGACTGTTTATAAAATATATAATTTTTTTTTTGTTTTTCTTTTTCTTATTGTATTTTTGTTATTTTCTATTTGTTTTTATCAATTCTACAAAACGTCTGTAAACTCCTGTATAAAAGGACCTCGGTCCGTATATAATAATAATAATAATAATACATTGATCGTTTAAAAAAAATTGTGGATATTGATACAAATCTAAATAAATGTTTTGTGAAAAATGTTTTTATTACATAAAACTCGTCAGAAATATTCAACAGCGAAAATAAGTAATCTATTACAATAGAATAACCTGAAATTAAAAGAATAAAATAATTTATGCAATGATTTCTAACGTTAAGGTTGATACACAATTAAAAGAACCAGATCATTATTTAATAGTGAAATCAGTTTCACATTTTACTTGTACACGCCACTGCGATACTCTTCCGAAGGTTTCACTAAAAACAATGAATTTCTTCTGGTAATGAAGTTTCCAGCCATAACAAGGCTCATCTATTCACAGTAGAATTAGCACGAAACATAGAAATTTCACTCGGTCATCTACATGATAATTAGAAACACCGTAGTCGAGAGCTTCGAACATAATGGAGACAGTGGGACACCATGCTAGAGAAAATATCTGAGGATCTCTAATCGAGAGCTGCCTGTTTTTTAATAAAATAATGAATAGTAAACTACACCAATCGATGTAGTTCATTATTCCCATAAAAAATTATTTACCTTCTTGTATCGACAAATCATTAGTTTAGGGTGATCTAGATACTTTTGTTGCTATTTATGCTACATTTAGACAATTATATATTGTATAATGAATATATGTTAAATATACTATAGATTAATATACAGGGTGTCCCAGCTAACTTGACGACCTTGAATATCTTTGTTGTTTTTAAAGATACGTCAAAAGTCCGAAGGACAAAGTTGAATGATTCAGTGAGGCTCATATGATACCAAAGAAATTTTTGTTTTTATGTGATTTTTTTTAGAGATATCAAGGTCACCTTCATGTTTTCAAATGGCACTTGGTATTTTGGACTTAACAGTATTATAGCCCGTATCAAGAAGAATTCAACGACCTAGTATACCATGACCTTCGGATGACCTTGAAGTACCATTTTAAAAAATGAAGGTGGCCTTTTCAATTACTTGTAATAATCTGACAGAAAATTTTTTTAACAAAAGTCGATCAGTTTTCGATTGGTTACACATTGCAATAAAAAAGTTCGAAAATTTTTATTTTTAAACAGCAAAGATATTTGAGGTGGTCAAGTTAGCTGGGACACCCTGTATATTACATATTAAATATTAAACATATATGTATATTCTCTTAGCAGATTCAGGTACATCGATCAGTTTATTAAAAACTACATGGTTCCATTAAAAAAAATTGAAAGTGACTCTCCTCTCTTCCATTTATAAAAAAATCATTAACAGAATATGTTTCCCTTGGAAGAACGTACAATAAGTTTAAACAATTTTATAAAAAATTCACTAACAGAATATGTTTTCCTTGAACGAACGTACGATCATTTTAAACAATTTTTTGTCTACTGTATGTCATACCTTTTTTTGGCAAAATGTGTTGAACCATACAAGCTAGAGGTTCTCTAAAAGGATTGATCGCGTCGAAACGCAATGGAATATTTGAAAAGAGCGTCAAACGGCGACTATGATTTACGATGTGTCAGAATAGTGACGTACAGCGCATGTCAGCATCCAAACGTTTAAAAATTGAAAAGGTGGGACGTATTTTTGAACCTGAGAACACACGGGGCCGATCTCCGGTAAAACGGTCGCAACGACCTGAGCCTAACGGGATAACCTCGATAAACTTTGGTTATACGTTGTTACGAAGCCACTCCCAGTAATGCTGATGCTACAGCTATCTCTTGGTACTACGGTGTATGTCGGTATGCGTAGGCTAGACGTCTGATAGCGACGTGCATAATCGACCCAATTCGATTAATCCCAGTTTAAGACAGGTTTCGGCGGTGCTATAAAAACAACGTTCCGTGTAGCCTAGTTATACACTATCACCAAATGATACTGATCTACTTCATATTCGCATATAATTATTTTATTGTCACTCCTCTGCGATATGTGCATAAATTATAAATAAAATCGAGCACTACTTAATTACAGTGGAACATTCACGACGTGTCGCTGAGGGCAAGACTAATTTACCAGTCGCAATTATTAAATAGCTGTCTGAACTTAGCCAGAGTTCGAAATAAACAATTATTTAATAAAACAAATGATGATTGACCTCGTACTTGTCGTTTAAGAGAATCATTATGGGAAAAAATGTTACCCTCAGGAACTCTTAAGACACCAATTATTTTAGAACATTTATTAACACTTTACCTACCGGAAGCCTATTAAATTTAAATTAGTTGTTGTAAATTAGTTGTTATACGAATCAAAAATCTTTTCCCATGTGATTCATATAAAATGTTTTAAAATGGCCTTGACATTTCTCTAGTATATGTAGACTGTGAATTAGATAAATATCAACCTTCGCGCACGGTCCGAGTTAATTTTATCCAAAAGCAAGCGTTAAAATGATTACAATATAAAAGTAAATGAAATCGATCGATATGATCTGTTCCACAAACGTTGCAAAACATCGATCGATTTGTTGGAAGCGCGTGGATCAATAACATCAGCTAGCAATCCGAGCTCTTTTTACAAGACAATTGTCTCTGAAGAAGTGAGAAGCGTAGTCCCATGACTTCGTCAGCATGACGACAATTCGGTGAATTAATTGTCAGATCATTTGGTCGATTCGAATCGATTCGAACCTGTCGGTCCCTCTTCTCCGCTCTCTTCTGAATCCGAATCAGCACAAATTATGAATACGTTAACGACGAAGATCCGAGCAGGATTTACGGGAGCAACGTTGTAAACCCGAACGGGTCCCACCGTTTCTCCGCATTCGAGAGGCCAGCTCGGCTTTCTAAGAGTCTTGCTCGTCAGATTGTCATTAAAAGTAGAACGCTAGCAACCCAGCTCAATTAACTCGTCTAGGCGGAGCATGCTTCTCGTGGCAGATATGCAAAAAGTCATCGGCGAAAGAGCATTTCCTGTTATCGTTGGCTTTCGTAGCCAAGCGACTCGGTATCCCGAAGCTAATTATTATTACGCGAGCCTGATGTTTCTCGGTCTTCGAAGAGTCCTGCACCACATAGCATCGCATACTCGCGTGTCTGCAACAGTTATAACTGTATCTCGAGTTTCCTCGAGTTTTTCGCATTTAAATCTCGCACACGATGCCACGTCGCGATTGCCACGCGAACGGCCGCGCGGACGGATTTACGTGTAAACTTGAACCTTCTTTCGAAAGCAACCAACGCGGAACTCCGATTAGAAAAGGTTCGCACAGATCGGTGAATCGACATTCCTTGACATTCCTCGGCACAAAAGAGTACCGTGGGGACACGCTTTCGCACATACATTCGTCGCTGGAGGTGTGTCCCGCGCATAGATAGCACATGGATCTCACTTGCGACACCTTTTCCATCGGATGATTTCTACAACAATTTCAATTTCCCTGGCATCGCAGCGATTTCAGCGTCACGCTAACGGTATCTCCTATCTTCACCCGATGTATGTACGGTAACGGCTATACACAGCAGCGCACGAAAGAAAGGACCCCGCACTAAACCACGTGAAATGGGTCCTCGGCG
>CM052316.1:11017315-11133419 GCA_028455605.1 Lasioglossum malachurum | reverse complement strand
ATTTTAATCGGAAAAACGTAATTGGAAAAACAAAAATTGTAATTTTTCATCTAATGTTGTCGTTTCTGGTGGATAGCGTCGTAGAAGGGGAAGGTAGAGTGGGGACACAAGTTTATGCCCGGTACAGGCAGAGAGTAGGTAATTTTTTCCCCTCAATTCGTGCTCCTACCCTTCACCTGGCGATTCTGCTCGTAACAGGCGAAGCGCGTCCTTTCTCCATGGTAACGGCGTTTACTGGAAGGGGACAGTAGGCGCTGTGGTGGATACGGTTTTGCCTCAATCGAGGCAAATGTGCCCAGCACAGTTCTACAGCTTTAGGCGTGAGCATGCTACTTCAGATGCAATTAAAATCATCCAAAGAAAAGTAAACGATTGAGGTTGAGTCTTGCAGGAATCACATACTTTATCTATCAAGGCTTCGTTGCGGTTTTCCGCCCTCTTCGATAGACAGTGTTTGATGTTCTCTGTTCCATTTTCCTCTGGCAGTAACACGCTTAGTTAAGCAGCGTGTTAAGCAACCGCCGATGATATTTCTTTAATTAACATCGACACACTTCTTTAGTCGCGGTTCACTGGCTTTACTCCGGCTGGACTGACCGCTCGCCGATGTCCCGAATCGAGATATCGAACCACGGAAACACCGCAGGACCGGCGATTCGCCGAGCAAGACGTAAGGTGAAATTCATAACGGTACACTCGTCGCGATTGACCTTAACTATTGTCGTGGCCGGATACCACGCGCAATCGATAAGCTAATCAATGAATGGGACTGAAAAGAAGAAGGCATTATTGCAGTTGCCCCCGATTGATGCCTGTTATCAATCGACGTTGTTTTGTGTTACGAATAGCGGTGCAGACGGCGTCGAGAGAAATAACGTAACCGACCGTGCACCGGTTCTGATAAACAATTTCAATCGCAGTGTTAAATTATATGGTGCGTGTTCTATTATGCTCGTATCGTTCACTTATAGAACAGATTTATTTATATAAAAACGACTACAGTAAAATTAAAACAATTCTTTCTTTTGGGACAAACACGGGCAAGATTTTCTTCTAGAATATTATTTCAGATATATTCACTTTCCATGCGAAACAAGCATGTTGTCCGGTATTGTTTTTTTTTAATTATTTAAGATGAAAGTGGGATGAAATGATTTTTCTTTATGAAACTATATTTTAAACTTTATACATGCTCCTCCATGGTCATGAGAGTATTTCTAACATTAAAGTTTCATCATTTAGCCGTCAAGGTAAAATCTTTAATAACAAAATTATACTCGAAAGTGTACCAGTTTAACATAATATGAAAAAATAAGCAATAATTTAGCAATGTCAAAATTAATTGTTTAAGCTAATTTCGACGAACTTGTCGATTAGTTTAAATACGTTGTCGAGTTCACCATTCTGAACAACATTTCCGTTTAATGTTTTCGTCGGTCGGCTTCAGTTTACGAGATAATTGCAAAAAACGTTAAAAGGAAATGTTGTTCAGAATTAGAACCTTGACAACATATTTCAAGATCATTGAAATCTCAGGGGAAGATACATATTTATCTAATCGATAAGTTCACCTTAACTTTTATTCCTTATAGTTTGAACTATTTCTTAATGACATCTCGTGCGCTCTCTCTCTTTCACAACTCAAAATTAACAATATTCTTTACTTTATAAAATTGTACTTTGACCAGATTTTGGGCGTTTTTGTACATTTTTCAACGCTCTGAGGGCATTAATTGTTCACACGAATGTATAAATACCAACGTTAACATCCACAATCTATTCCGAACGCGAACACTTGGTGGAACGGTTGGTTTCGTAGTGTTTCGCGTGTTCCATGCAATTCGTGTTAATATGGGCATTGTAGTAAATTTCTTTTGAGCATGATTTCGTTGTTTTGCCGTGAGTAATGTAATCGGTTGGTTGCATCGTCTGTTCCGCGCCACGGAGAACAGTTTTCTTCGAATCTAGCAAAGAAGGTGAAGGTCGGATAGATCTCGCTGCAGGTACATATATGTATGTATATAGTCGTGGGAACGAAATCTCTTCGCCTTGACGATGATTTATCTCTTCCAGGCTTGATAAAGATATTTCGCGCCACTGCAGAACGTTAATTCCATGGCGTGTTACGTGTATCTTATAAAGCGCAGATACCGTGCATTTATTGGTAATGTCGCGCAATCATTTCTCCCACGACTCCTTCTTCCTTCGCCGTATAATTGCCAATTGCTTGATTAGAAGCCTCTTCGTCCCTTATCTCCAATGAAATGATTCACCGCTGAACAGACATGTTGTCTAATTGCTCGAGAGCACAATGCTCGAACAATAATAAGCACGAACAATGGAAAGCGACGTCTACGTACGTTTAATCTTCGCACATTGCTCCGGTGGTTGTTACGTAAATATTTCGTGGATCATACAGGCTAAAATAATCCCGATTATCGATCGTAAATGTTGAACATTCAATTTAATGATGTTTTCGGCGCAACTGTTTCGATCACTTATTAAATCTAGCAATTTTGCAATAAACTTTTTTTCTTTCCTAACGTTTCGGTTCAGTTTTGAACCTTTTTTGGCTAGATTTAATAAGTGATCGAAACAGTTGCGCCGAAAACATCATTAAATTGAAAATTATACAGGCTGTTCATTTTAACTCGAGCACCTAAATTATCTTCGATTCTAGAAAAGTGACTAAATAGGATGTACATGGTTTTAAGGCTAAAAAACCCTGTGGAGGTCGTCGCTTTTGTTTACATGTCAACATTTATTTTTTATAACGCGATGTGGTAATTGGCGTCAAGACCAGTTGAACGACCTATACACTATGACCTTGAAGGCGAAAATTCATCGCCTCAAAATTATGTACATTCTATTCAATCATTTTTTCTTACTTTCTATGTAACTATGGTACATTTTATATTATAGCATTTATTATAAAGTACCATTTATACCTACATAAAAATGATAAATATAATAAAGTAAAACTTTTGTAACATGGAGGTACGAGCGCCGGTTCCAGCCCGACATCAACAAGGCGCATAATCCGATTTCCCGTTAGCATTTTCGATACGATCGATCATTCTTTTCTTATACATGCAACTAGGATCGCCGAGCTTATTGAATTTCTTAACTCCCGCAATTAGTCTTAGTTAAATGTAACTTCATAAATGCTGGATCGAATTTAAATCCCATGATTCAGCTGGTCAGTTAAGGAGGGCAACTCGGTTACCTTTGAATCATTCCATGACGCTCTTTGTTTTATACTTAGGATCGTTATCCTGCATGCACAACTAGCTTGCTGACCATCGTATGCATATGGTAACTTCTTTCGTAATTTGTGTTGGTCTAATTTAGCCTTGAAGATTAATGCGTTCCCATATATTGACATCACTGGACGGATTTCACGTTCTTGTAACACTAGTATTAAACATACAGCAACGTGCACACCTCTTGATGCAATTTTAATAAATTCTTATTAATTCTAATCGCTGGCAAATAGATCATGAATCTCAAGTCTATTATTTGCTTTAAATAAATCAAACTTCAATTTTCGTTGGATCAAGATAATGTTTAACATTGCTCTACCACAACTTTAATCGCTAAGTGTACACTTCATTAATCAAAGGATTCATGTGCCGAAATTCCGCAGTAAAGTCAGCTTTGTTTGTTCCGTTGCACCGAAAATATTTATGTCTTTCACAGCAATTGAAAACAAAGATTTATTTTAGGTCAAAATGACCGAAGCGGTGCACGAGAGTTAAAAATAAAGTGAGAACATGCGATAAGCCTTTATCGTCGCAATTTAATGAACGAGAGTTAATTGGTCGTAAAATTTGGATGCGAACGTTGCGGCAACGACCTGAGAGAATATATTTCAAAATTAATTTTCTCAAAAACGAACCATTTTGTAACGGTAAGAAGCAAATGAATCTGCTATAGCTTTGCTACACACAGAGTTGTGCAGTATTACAATTGAATTACTCCAGGAATTATAATTACAAAATAATTGAATAACATTGTAACTCACAATCAGTTATATTGTAATTTATAATTCAGATCTTCATTCAATTAAATTACAATGAAATTCGTAATTGCAATTGGAGTACAATTATAAAATACCTTGTAATTAAATTACATATTAATGTAATACGATTATTGTAATACGAATAATTAATGTAAAAGACGAATTACTATGTAATTAATAAAAATTAAATAATAATAAAGTAATAGTGTAAGAAGAGGTTTTGAAAAAATCCATGTAAAGGTTTCAAACACGCAGAAGGAATTTATTATTTATAAATTTATAATATCTGAACAGAAATAACTTCTGCGTTGCACATTTTTTAAATTCCAACCATAAACATGAAATAGCGTTACGTATTATGAACGAGGACGAGGAATAGAAACTACGCCACACAGACAGCAAACAAGTATATGAAAGAAAAAAATAAAAATATATCGCACTTCTTCAAAGATCTGGACTATTTGCGTAATTGAATTAGCACAACTCTGGCTACGCAATTACACATTGTAAATGAATTTCTTGTAACTAGAAATGCTAATCGTGTTGTCAGAAGAATGTCGTAAAAATTAATATGTGTTAACGTGTTCAGTAAATATACGAAAGAACACATTGTAAGTACGCGTGCAGTAAAATCAGCTTCATTAGGATGTCGCAGTAATGAGAGACGCACCGAGAGTCGTTCTAACAGGGGTTAAAAACAGCTGACATCGATTCCGGTTCTTGAAACAGTTACGAGAACCGAAATGATGTTATAACTGTTATGAGAATATCGGTTACGGTTACGGTTCCTGAGAACCGATATTATTTCGGTTCTACAGGATGTTTCGTTTATCTGATAACGAAAATATCTTGTGACTGAAGTTACAAAGAAAAGTTTACAAAAATTGTTCGGTATGAAGGGTACGATCATATAGTCTAATTTTTTGAGGACTAGAATGGTGGGAAGGAGAGATTTCAAAGTCAAATTAAGTTTTTTGAATGGAATATTCTATTTTTTATACCATAGAGCGATAGAGTATCAAATTCTGAGTATAATAGTGTTGACCTTCATTTGTCCTAAACCTAATAGTTTACAAGATATCCACACAAAAAGAAGAACGAAAATTGTTTCGATAATATCTCGTAAAATATTAGATCTAGGACATATGGAGGTCAATAAATTTCTACTCAGAATTCGGTTATCATATTCGGTCCTGTCATTTTCTATTCTTCATAACTGTTTCAGTCAGAACCGATATATGTAACCGTATCAAACAATTATTTTCAGAACCGTTTCAATCCGTGGTTCTAACAATAAGAACAGATTAGGTATTTCTTGAACAAGAGACCGGCTGTCGGGAAGAAAAAGAAATCAGGATTGTCTGGAATCCATTTGACTTGCATGACCGTATGATAATCGGTCGACTAACTTCAGCTAACAATGTAGCGGTCTGACTGTTCGCAATTTTGCATCTCGAGATTGCTGCAATGCTAACGCGCTGTCCTAAATCGACTTCTGATCTCACGTATCGATAAAACAAGGCAGATTGTCATTCGCTATTGAGAAAGTGGATACACTAAACTTCAAAAGTTGCTACGTATAGTTTTTTACAGTCGTAAATAATCATTATAAAACTGGTTTCAAGAAACAATCACATATAGTTGCTGTGTTTGGTAATCCTAGCTTATCTAGAAATTTAATTAATCATGCATGCCGGGGACAATACCTGGAGGACATATTGAATGTATAATACCTGGAGACCATTTTGGAACCAGAAAAATTACATAACCTGTACACTTTTGAAGAAAATCATTTGTTATTATTTTAACACCTCGATTCAACGACCACGAAAATTGGATATACCAAACCACAGCAATTTATTTAGTAAAACAAAAAATGAATCTGTTAACAACAAAATTTTTTTCAATGGGCGTGATAAGATAATGAATGCTACCTTTGATGTCTTTTTATTTAGACATTACAAACCGAGAAAACTATGAAATCTTGAGTACGTTCTCCCTATAGTGGCGGTAAGACGGACAACCGTGTGAAATAGTGGGGGAACGTCACCGTCTGCTTTGGTGGAACGAAGAAGTGGGAGAACGGGCCAAATGTGGCTCGCGGACCGCGAGTTGGACAGTTCCAATCTACGCCAGAATACTACAGGGTGTTCCAAAACTCCTTCAACAGCTGGAAATGAGAGATTCCTGAGATCATTTGAAGCAACAATTTCCTTTGCAAAAATGTTATCCGCGGCTTTGTCATTAACGAAAAACACGGACCAATCAGAGTTGGCCAATAGACAGATGGCGCGTCGAGCCGACTGTGCCAACTCGCGTCTAGGTTGCGCTCTGATTGGTCCGTGTTTTTCGTTAATAACTCTTTAAAATGTCGCTTCAAATGGTCTTAGGAACCTCCCATTTCCGGGATGTGCAGGAATTTTGGGACCTCCTGTATAAAAACTTGATCTGTATGACGTAATATCACTGAAAAAAATTCCTGAAAATCCGTTCGATATTTCAGCGTTCACATGGGACAGCCCTCTTAACTTGCTACTTGTTACACGGATTGTATTTTCATTTGATTCGATTAAGAAAGAACAAAGTTGCTGGAAAATCCTCTTGGTTCAATGAAAGAAGTACATCAAACTGTCAATTAAGCTTTCCAATAGCACGGTCGCCGACTAAAATGCAGATTGATGTCTATAACGAATCGACCCGCAACTCTCTGGCCACCCTATGTAGGTTGAAGCCCTACTAGAGTTCCGAAGTTGTTTCTGGGACAGTGGTTTTAAAGTTCCCGTACGTACGCGATAGTTTTGAAGCACGGAGTTCGAAGATCTAGCGTCGGTTTCTATAACTTTCGGAAACTCGGCCAAACTTACGCATCACGCTTGCCATATATCTAGACAGCAGACATTAACAAATGAATCTCGCCGCGGGGAATCCGGTGTAAATATACGCTGCCAAACCACAACTTTTATTCGTTTGTCGACCGACGTTCTATCCTAGTCCGCGTATCTCGATCTTCACACTGGAACCAACCAATCCTTGACCGTTCTTGTTTACATAAATCATTGATGGACTGTGGATTTTCATTAAAATAAAAATTGTGGCTGCATTCATTCCGCGCTAATCAATATAACATCGGCAATTTCATACTTCCGGATTTTTTTAAAAATCGATTTTGCGACCAAAAATTCTAAAATAATTCACTGTTATGTGTACTGTTAGGTAGAGCGCTCATGAATTTTTTCATAATTTTTTGTCGAGCAGAACGGGAGAAATAATTCATTAAACCGTGCTCGTCCTAGAACTACCCTTGTGGTGGGGGTACCGATTTCAAACTTCGAAGACTAAAGAAAAATCCAAAAGAATAAAATCCAAAAAATTATGTGCGATTGTAATAATTCTATTAGGTTTGTAGAATAAGCTCTTCGCGTCAATGACAATATGCACTTCGAGTTTTGTTAGAATAAAATAAAACGACTTTATTCTAATATTAATACAGTAAAAGGAGGAGAAAATTAAATGTGGATTCATACCATTTATTATATCTTTCCATTAAATATTTACAAAGAAAGGATAATTTCTCAAAAAATTAGTTCATGGCCTGTATAACATCGAATACAGTATTATCTACTGTCCCTAACATTTATAGTATTGGAATACATCCAAATTTTTAGATTTCCAACCAGAGCAACCTTCATAAGTCCACAGAGCTAGTTATAGTTTGTTGGAGTCTAAAAATGTGATTAAAGTGAAATATTATAATGGTTTGTATAAATAAAAAACGGAACACAATCAAATATTATCCCAAACACTGCTTTAATATGTTTTTAATTTCGTAGCATGGTTATTTTGTCCAGAACCACAAATCGGTTATAATTATAAGACTACTAAAAAATGTTTATTATGACAAATTAAGAAGTAAGCATTTATATGTATATTCATACTTTACAACGAATACTACAATATCAAAATATATAACCTAATCAAAACACCAGTAAAAATAATTGATTAAAAATTTTATGCATTTGACGACATTGGAAGAATTTAAGAAAATTGTTACGCTATGTTAGACTCATTGCAATTGTTAAAAGAAAATGTTCATCTTCATGCAATGTCCGCTTTGTACAATTGACTTGGGAAATGTTTATCTTGTAGGAAGTATACTTGTATCGTGATGATATATTGCTTAGGCTCGAAACCAAATGACGACAATGGGCTGCATTGACGCAAGAAAATTTTGAACCGTTTTAAATATAATAGTGGGTCCCGGTTAAGCCCATGTATCCAGTTTTGGCCGGATTTCGCTTACATTTAAAAATCACCCGACAATTTATTTTCGTCATTCAATGCTTTTTTATTTCCGGAAGGAAAAAAGTATTGACGAAAATAAGAATAGACATCTGTGACGCGAGTAGTGATGACGTTATTAACGAACGTGTCCGCAATAATCGATTGAAAAAATCAATGGAATTTTTCGAAGATATCAATTCAAGATAGCAACCTGAAAGACAAAAAATCGAAGTAGTAGATCGAGAAAAATTAACGTTGATAAGATCGTAAACTTAATTGAACAAAGTAGAAATATGTTACAAGAAAGGTTATCAACATGAAGTTATCAATTTGAAATACACCAGTTTCATTATATTTAATCTTTTAATTGGGTAATATTACGATTACAATTATGATCACTTGCAAAGACAAGTAACAATTGAGAGAGATAACAAGAATTTTAATAAATACAATATATTGTACTTTATACTACGACATATATATATATATATATATATATATATAATGAAGTGAAAGAATTATTCATTGAATTAAGAAGAAAATAATAAATTTCCGCATACATATGATGATGTAACGTCAAAATAAAAGTTGTCCATGTCAATTGCAAGAATCAGAAGTTAAATGCAAGTGATTTTCCGTTTTAATAATTTTAACAAATCGCAAAAATAATGTAATATCGTCTTGTTCTCTAACGTCTTTACTATAATCTTGTACAATACTTGATCAATCGATTTTTCTCGTAAATGTGTAAAATCCAAAGTCTAGTGACAACGAACTCAGACGTCGCGTTTCGTCTTTGTCATGCACGTGTCACAATGTCACGTGACTAATCCGGTACTGGCAGATTTGCAATTTGATCAAGATATTTTACCTCACTGATTATGAGACAGCGGATCTTTATGCAAAATAAAAATTGTCTACCTGATTTGCAACAAACTGAAGTGAAATAGAAATCTATTTTCTTTTTTGACATGTTTAATAGGTTGAAAATAATATAAGAGTATTTTTAAATTCTTCTAATGTTTTTACTGTTTTAAAGTACAACTATTAATTTTTTCATAAATGAATAAAATCTGCAGTCTACTGATTATATTTTTTAAACCTTGTATCAGAGAGAGAGAGAGAGAGAGAAAGAGCTGATTTTCATTTATAGCAAATTGTTCGAAAGCATATGTTTAATTTGTTTGATAAGAAAAACGAACATTTCACACAGAGAAACAATATTTAATACTAAAAGCGTCGATTCAGTACAGTATAATGCAAGTCCTAACTGTATGAAAATCCTAATCGAACGATTACATGGAGGGGATTGTACTCATTGTGGATTTCGTATTGTTTTTCAAGCTTTAGCGTGCAGACACGCGCGTATTACGCATCGGTGTTCATCGGAACAAAATAAATGCTTCCGCAATGCATAGTAATCTCGGTGTCGGCCATTGAGAGGAAGAAACCAATTTGTTCGATGCTTCGGAAATCACTAACGCACACCGCATCTGTGCTTCGTGGAGCCTTCAAATAAAAGAACGCAACGAGAAGAATTTAGCAGCTTGCTTATCGTTCAGATGGCTTGTTTTTTAACATAGTAGAAAGTAAATATTATCGGATCGATTTTATAAAAATATTATAGAAAAGTTCCAACTGATCCTGTTTTCTCCTCTGATCCTGTGGGATTCTATAATAATTTAATTTTAGACTTAATTATAGAGGAATTTTTCCAAGTTTAAATTAATTCCATAAGAATTTTTATAACATTCTAATTTAGGGGAATTCTCTTAATATATAAACAATCATTTAATACTATATTTAATTCTAGAGGAATTTCTAAGTTTCATTTAATTTAGTGTGGAATTCTTATAATAATTTAAGTATCACGAGGTGTTTTACATTATATAATAATACTGATATTATTTTGCGTTCGCATTTTATATAAATTAGATACTTCAAATGAGAAGCTTTAAATCACTATCCTAATTTTGTTGCTTTATTTTAATTATTAAGGCTATATTGAATAAAAGCACAAGGTTTGTACAGAGTGTTCGAAAAATCTTGTATTTCTTTGAACGGGATAATTGCTGAGATCATTTGAAATAACTTTTTCCTTCGTGAAAATGTTCTCCTGAGCGTACGTTGGCATTGGCCGAGCCAAATCCGTCCACAGTAGCCGCGCTCTGATTGGCCCGTGTTTTTGTTAAAACTCCTTAACGAAGCCACGGGGAACACTTTCATAAAGGAAAAAGTTATTATAAATGCATCTTTTGCATTAGCTTTTAAAATTCATTGTGGGGAACAGAAATTAAACAAAATATATTCCTTTTTTCATATAATTGCAATGAATTATTACATTAAAGTACTAACCTTAACGTTTATAAACATACCTTAACAAAACAGTAGACGCAATTACTGTTCCACATTTCGGTGATACAAAAATGCTGTGGAATTAATAGAACTCATTAGCATATCACCTGTTTTATGAGCTAGGGAATTTTCCTCCTGCAATTTGTTCATTAGACTTTATGAGGTCAGATTATTGCCTGTTTCTAGAATAATGGGGGAAAAGTGTCGAAATATGTTTTCGGCGAGGAATTCGTCAGTTACCAAGGTCAGTAATAGTTACGAGTATATCGCGGATTAAAAAGTTCCCGAGTTCTCCTAAAAATAAATATCAAAATTTCGATGGGGTGTCAAATTAATTTCTACGTCTACTAATTTCTCTTAAAACTGGAAATATTGACAAGATGGATGATTCGAGAAACCGCAAGACAACAGAAGTTTTCAGAAAAAAGAAATCCACCAGCTTGCGAAACATTGGAAGACAATTCTACAAAAATTATGGCGGCCGTATAATTGATTAACAATTATTTGAAAATGTAACCGTGCGTGTTTCATTTCGAAACCGGGCAGGAACGTTTGCCTAGAGGTGGGCATTATTTGGCGAAAAAAATATTTGAGATACTATTTAATATTTTAGATTTTATTTTGCTTGTGTGTGTGAAGAAAATAGTATTTTAAATTAGATATAGAATTTCGAAAATAAAATATTTCTATTTTAACAATCTGAACCTCAAAATAAAATATTTCTATTGCAACAATTTGATCCACGAAATAAAATATTATCGTTAAGAAACGATTCACACTCATACATGTATTGAATTCGAACCATTATTCTCAGCAATAATATTTAAAATTTAAATTAAAAATAAAGACAAAATACAAATATTTTCAATATTCTTCAAATAAAACATACTATTTAAAAAAAAATGACTGCCTCAAATAAATTATTTTATTTTAAAAAATTACTGCATTAAATAAAATATTTTATTTTCACAAATTACAGCATCAAATAAAATATTTTATTTTCAAAGTTGTACACATGCTTTAAAATAAATAGGACTATTTACTATTTACTATTTAAAATACTATTTCTGTCCCCCACACAGCTCTGATTTTGCCGATGATTTCGGGCGAAGTTGTGCGCGGTGCGTAGGTGCCGGGGTCGAATCGCAGATTTTCAGCAAATCGAGCAGAACGTCTCCGCGAGTACGGAAAAAGGAAGAGGAGATAACCGAAACGCGGGGCGACGGAATGGAAACGAGAAAGAGAGGGCGAAAGAGGTAGGGAGAGGGCGTTTAAATACGACGAGAGATGCGCGTGCTCCTTCAGTCCGGCGCTAACAGTCCAAACCGATCCACATCCGGACTCTGGCGAAAAAGGAAAACTTAGTCCTGTCCCGCTTCGCAAAACCAATATCGATCAAAAATCACCAAAAAAAACAAGAAAACCACTCGACGAGAACGAACAAGGAGGACGAACACGGTCGAAACGGAGCGAGAACTACTTCCGGGAAACGCGGGAATAGTGCCGGCTTGAGAAGGGAATTAGAAGTGGCGGAAGGTTATTAATCCGAAGCACCAGGACAATAGTGATATGTGGTAATGTGTCAGTGAAACAACAGTTGGTCGAAACAGGATCGGAAGAAGTGGCGGTAACTTAAATAGACACTCGAGGAGGATCCAGAATGACAAACAGCATGAAGCAAACAGTTATTAAGTGAGTCTACATTTGTGTACACGATAGTCGCTCAAAAATCAAGAGACTCGTCGAACAAAACTCGGTAAACACAAGGAACTTGTGCACAATTCACTCTGCAACCATGGAATTCATAGATTTCTGTCAAAATTTGACGTTGACACAGTCGAGCTGTTATTCCGAGAACAAAAGACTGCAGTTTTTGTGCGTTTATGAAAAATTGGCGGGTTTTATTCCAAAATTTTTTACTTCAATTGCAACGTACAGGAGGAAAACAGGAATTTACTTCATTCCGTGATTGGTTTAATTGGTTAACAATGATATAGTTGTATTTTAACGTTGACCATACCGAGCATAAAATTATTTTATGAAAATTGCAAGACTGCGTTTAATTATAAAATAATTATTATAAAATAAAAAATATGAGACCGGTAGTGTTTTAAAATTCTTCGGATTTTCTTCAATGCTATTTATTTCATCTATTTTGTCATAAATGCATAAAACCCACAGTCTGATGACTACATTATTGAAGTCGTGATAAGAGGGTATTCACGTGTAATAATAAGTTTACAAAGAATGTCACAAAGAATAGAATAATTATTACTTGAGAACATTTGAAATTTCATTGACGATTTGAAATGTTCCTGCAGTAAAACAAAAGCATCCTCGACTCTGACTAATGCTCGACGCCCGCTGGGTTTTACGCGTGTGAATATTTCATAAACGCTCTTCCTTTTTACAATTATTTGTCATTTTTACGACGTGTCTCATTAACCGATAAAGCAGAAGGTTAGAAAAGATTAAAGCGATGATAAATCAGTTGGCACGAGGAAGTATAAAATATCTGTTTGTTGTTAAAAATTCACATTTCCCGTATTTGCAGTATCATCGATGGGTTTTGTAATATTTCACTCCGATTACCAAGCGAGTTGTCGCACTATCGATTTGCAATTCCATTGACTTGCAAAACAGTTTGACGATCAAGTTTCCAAAACCGTTGAATGCAATGGCTGTCTCGAAATACAATGGATTACGGGGATGACGCTTGTGGACGCCATAAACTTGCGTTACGATCGCTGTGGCCGTGTTCACTTTCTATTAAACATTCGTTTATCTTGTTGTTGGAGTTTCCTGATAGAGTACCCTGCAAATAAAATGAGCAGTCCACGCGGTTGGAAAAACAGAGATAATGATCGATAGTGGGAACTGCTCTCGAAAACTGCATCGATAGTATCCCACGAAGGCGACCATATTTCTTTTCGATTTCCTTGACTTCCTGACTAAATATCGCTAATGAGTTCAATGAACAACTGCACTTGGTTCAATGCATCATATACAGGGTAATTCTGAAATAACACATAAAATATAAAATAATTCTGAACTCTGATATTTATATGTGAGATGCGCCTTGTTCAATGAAAATAGTTTCATAGAAAATTTTATATTCACCATAATCATGCAATAGTATTCTCACAATTAAAAATATCTTATAAAATGCATTCTGTGAATTTAGCTAAATTCTCCAAGCATTTATCTTTAACAAGTACGTAAGCATGTACAAGGAAATGATTAACCTATTGTACAATGTTTCCACTTGCTTGTGTAATCAAAGTTTTTATTTTTAGAAACAGTTACTTTATTTCTCAAATTATCCGTTATATTTGAAATATTACATTATTAAAAAATGTCTTGATCTTCTAGTGATGAAAAAAATGTACACTAATTTAAGAAGTTCATAGTTTACATACAATATCCTATATTTTAATTTTGCTTATACAATACACGTGAAACGACTTGGTGTTTCTTATATCATACTTTTCAACATTAAGTGTAATTATAGAGAGAAAGTAACCTAAGAATAAACCTAACTTTTAGGCCGACTCGAGTCGTTTGTTTTTGTTGCCTTCAGCAGAGCAAAAAGGTAACAGTGAGGTCACTTACAAAACAACTTCGTATTAACACTTTCAAGACAACTGTGTTGGCCATATCGACCACATCAGTCTTCTAAATCTAATCGCTGTAATAGCTAAGAGATAACTTTATCATTTAAATAATTATAATAATTCTCCTATTTAATGAGCTTGACATCGATGCAGTTCTCGAAGGAAACAATTTCGAAAATTCTTATCAGTACACTGCGGATTTTATGCATTTATAACAAAAATGACTAGTTGTAATCTATAACAGCAAAATCATTAGAAGAATTGAAAAGTTTTGTTGTATTATTTTCAGCCTATTAAACATATTAAAAGAGAAAATACCTTTCTATTTCACACACACTCCGGTTTGTTGCAATTCAGATAGAAAATTTTTATTTTGCATAAAGATCCGCAGTCTACTTATCAGCAACAGACAAAAGTCAATTATAAGGTTTGTTTTCCGTTACTAGTGTTACCACGAGTTGCTATCATTTGATTGAAGGACACGGTAGAAGTAATATAACACAAACAACTCCATTCTGTAAAAAATGGAACCCTCCGTTCGTTAAATATAAAATAACATGTCTAAAAATTCCGTGACATTACTGATGTGAAATATTTCTGTAAATAAACATTCTGTCAACGTTTCGGAATCGTGTGATTTCAATGCAGGTCGACATTCACGGAGATAAGCATGTCGCCCAGGCGTTGATGTTACGCTATACTCCTGCCATTATTCTGGCAGCAAAATTCCCCAAAGCCACTGAAATTCATTTGTAAACTGGATAATAATTATCTTCGAATGTGCAAATGTACAGTATCCAGTTTTTGCTTGGAGGATAAGATAAGGGGACTCTGGAAGAAATTCCTATGTTCACTTTATGAGTAGTCTGACAATATATTATTTTAACCACTTTTAAAATAGAAAAGATCGTGAAGCACTATTTTACACGTGGTTTTTATTTTCTGTTGTAGAACATACTCTCACGTTCTTGAATTTTAATGTTTACTGTACCAGTGGAAATATTATTTCATAATTGATAAAAGTGAAGCATTGTTCCTGCTAGCATCTGACAACTCAAGATGCGACTATTGTTGGATAGCAAAATAGAGACACATGTGGCTCAAGATAAAGAAGACTTTGTTGCTCGTCTTCAATACACATGTTTAAGAACTCACAGAAATGTACAGAATTAATTGAAAGCCAGTATATTTTTCATTGAATGTCTCTCACCTAATTTTCTCTCTAGTAACGAATTAATTGAAAACTCAATTCCGTAATTAAAAAGTGGGCTGATAGACATCTAGAGACCATTCATGCATTCATTCGTGTATTTTATTTTATTAAAAATTCCATGTTAATTTCAAATTTTATTATATATATAAAGTCGATGAGAGAGACAGTAGTAGATAAACAGCTTGTCCTCGAACATGAGCAATACATATAGAAACCTCTTCCATATTTTGATTTATTCAACTTTTCCTGAGGCATCCGTGATTCCCACACTCACTCCTGTACCCAGCAGTTTATTCATCGCACACTTATTATTCTATTACATTTTCCGTGCACTCTTTTTGCTCATTGGTATTTCTATTTTCTCCCCGACAGTACACTATAACAAAGTTAAAACAGCGATAAATTGAATCCACTCTGGTTCTAATGCACTTCCTAGTTTGCAAGACCAATTAACACAGTACTGCTAAAGATCCCGTTTCGCAGCTAGGAAAAAGTGCTACCACGATTGAAGGCCGTGAACTGCCACAACCTGTGCGATTTCTTTTCCATGTGCCCAATGGTTGTTCGTCGATTCGATATTTTAAACTGCATTTTTAATAATAAATCCATTTTAGAAGCTTGAAAGAAGAACATTTCTATAAAACATGAACCAACAAATAATATATATATATATATACACGATAATTTCAAATAATTCCTACAGTTAAATTAATATTCTGAATGTGATTTATTTGCAACATTTACGTGGATAATTCATACTTTAGAGCTTGTTTGTGTTGCTCTCTCATGGAAACTTTTTTAATAAACATTTCCATAGAACTTTTATTACGCAGATTCGAAAATAAATTAAAAGAGTTTCGATAAAAATAAAAACTGTTACAGAATCATGTATTTAATTAAATGAAACACACACAAGTTCTAACAGAATTTCTTTCACAACTGTTTATTTCGATCCCAGCTAAACCTGTTCTACGTTTTATTCATAGAGAATATTCCACGAAGAAAAATTCTCGTTTTCCTCGCAGTATGTTTAACGAGAATTTAAATGAACTTTAATTTTATAAGGCGTTGAGTCTCCAATTTCTTGATTACGAAAGAACTCGAAGGTCTTCAATTAATTAATCTCGCGATGGAGTTTTGCGAAAGTAATCGGAGATATACGAAAGAAAAAACCCCGAAGCCATCGAAGTGTTAAATTATAAATAATTGCTTCTCCTCTCTGCAAACATTTTGTTTCTCCTTGTTAGAACCTCGACACGATTTCGTCGAAAGTTTCGCCGCGTCCGTAGTTCAACAAAACGCGACTGTTTCGTGTTGCACGTAATTGAGAATTGCGTGTACGGGTGTGTGTGTGTGTGGCTTTGTCCACGATCGGCAGCGTTTTGCGGGAGACCATTGCGTCAAAAATGTTTTGCGATTGAGTTTGTATACGGGACACGTATCTGGGGGAAGAGGAAACGCGTGGTGAACGTACGCATAAGCTTGTAAGTTGCAACGAACGTATGCCCAATCAGTTCGCAAACTCGTCGCGGTGAAAGTCCTTCAAAGCTAGTTTCACGTTCCACAATATTATACTGTATCTCCGGATTCGCAAATGCCTCCATGTACGCGGGTCGGCACTCTAATCGGTTGTCGACGAATTTCTAATGACTAGACAGCGGATCTTCATTTGCGAAATTTCATTCTCTTATTAGTAAAATTAGTATAGATTGAATATAATTCGTCAACACTCTTCAATTCTTGTCATCATTTTTTTATCATAATTATAAATATAATATGTTTTGTCATAATAATAAGTATAAATACATTTTGTCATAAATCCGCAATCTAGTCATTACTATTTTAGTTTGTGGATAGTTATGTGAAATGAACATTTTCTGCATGTGTTGCAAAAAGTAAGAGCCATTTAGGAATTTCATTCTCTCATTAGTAACTTTAGTAGATGAATTTTATAATAAAATATGTAATGGTTCAACGATGATCATTAAATAAGAAATTTGCAGCAATGATAGAGGCAACATTTATTTCGTCTCATTCACAAGTCGCGTATGAAGTTACTTAAAAAAGGAAGAAATTATAATTTAATGAAAGAAGCATGTTATTACTTTATTTCATTGTATTATAATGTGCACTTCTCGAGGCCTGTATAATTAAACATGTGAAATGAAAATTATAAACACAAACGAGAGAAAGTGAGAAGAAAGTAAACATGAATTTTATTTTAAGACTCCTTGAATATTGTATGCAAATTTTGTAATTAACGTTCGTTACGAATCGGAACGTTGTGATAAAAATATACGCTATTTAAAAATATAAACTCTTTATTTGAACAATTAAAAAAAATAAAGTAGTCACTTTTTACACTGTTAGGTTTTTAGAAAATAATTTATACTCGAGTATACGCGGTAGTAAATATTAATTATTTTTAAGAGTTTTGCCGGTGCTTTTATACCAAGCTTCGTATGACGGTATTATTCTGTTACGATACCTGTGGCGCACATTATTGTGCGACCATAAGCAACGTCGGGGGCGTCATTGCTCGTCGAAAATTTCATAGCCGACGGTTTAATTAAATTCGTTTCTATCTAATAAACAGAGTATGGGACGAACTTGTACTTCCTCCATCGTGAATTCTGCTAACGATCAATAAATCTACTTCCAGCTATGCAATATCGTCAAGGAACTGCGTTCTCAACATTTTATTATACAACAATGTTTTCATTATTAATACGTGTCGAATCACAATTCTGTCATTTTAGTCCTTAAATGGATGAAGGAATTGTAAATGTAATAACTAGACTGCAAATCTTTATGCAGAATAAAAATTGTCTATAAATAATGCAATAATAGTTTTACATTTTTTTAATGTTCTCATTGTTTTAAAATTTTAACATTTCCCCCAGTGTTGTTGCAGATAAACTTAAAATGTATTGTTTCTTTCAATAATTTTGAAAAATCGAAAAAATATAGACAAATTTTATGACAAAAATTAATAGATGATACACAAAACTGTGGACATTAGAAGAATTTAAGGGTTTGTTACACACTACATTGTTGGTATTATTAAAAAGAGAAATTCATTTTTAGTCAAATAACATGATCGATTCCAGAGTTATTTTATAATTATTCAAATTACAAAGATACTTTCATACTAGAAGTTATTATATACATTTTTTCATTCAAGCATATATTGTTATAAAAATTGCAAGAAATCTAAACAAGTTTAGTCATGCAATTTTTATGAAACGAGCTAGTTATTTGGGATTGCTTTTCATAAAGATGGAACAAGCTTATAAAGAAGTTGTCAGTAAAATATTTAAATTAAAGGACAATTCAATAGCGATTTAAGAAACAGAACGGGTCTAGGGAAGAAACGTTCTTTCCCTAAATTTTTGCAGCAATTTCATAAGAGGCGAAGTGAAAGTTGCTCGAGTTTGTTGGAATAACGAAACGGGAGAAATCTGGTGGTCTTAAAATAAAGGGACGCAAAGACAAGCTTTTCGTGCCCGCATGAATTATGAAAGCGGCGAGACGATGTTGCAAACCCGACGAGTCGCTGTCTTTCCGCGACTTTTTGCGAATCGAAGGATTATAAAACAGAGATACAGCTGTCGCTGACCGTGCAAATATTTGAAAACAATCACCGGCGGATGTCGTGTACACGTTTAATTTTGAAATCGATTTCGTTCATTCGTATACACACACAAACAACGCCAAACCAAATATCTTATTTAAACTTTATACTGTCACGTGCTGTCGCTGCTTCGCTTGTAAGATTTCTAGTAAATTTAATGATTCCGTGAAAACGTGTGCTGTTGCAATGTATCAACATGGAAGAGCAAATGTTTTAGTTAGGCTCGAGTTAAGTGGTAAAAATTTGCCGGAGAGTTCCTACACGTTCCTGAAAATTCCTGTCGACAATCATGTATTCAAGTGTCGATTCTCCGACATAGTTGCAATTTATTGCAGGAAATTATTTATTTATTATTTAATTGAAATAGTTATGTCCGCGTTGAATGATCGTCATGTAACGAATATTGCTAACCAGAAGTACACACAATGAAAGTCCTTATTTACATCTTTCCTTGGGTAGAACCGGTTGTGCCCGTCGACAGATAATTGTCATATCAGGCACACTTCTCTTCGGCTTCTCTGCAAAAGGTCCGTTACTTTCTACAGGAAGTGAATGTCCAAAGCGGTACACACTGGTTAAGGCCGATACCTTCAATGGGGTTTGAACTGATTGCAAGCTGAAATTGCACATGTAAAGTATTTACGTCCATTGAATTAGAGTAGAAATTTAGTATTTACATCTACCAAGATCCACAGTATGAACACTCATTGTTTTGAGATAAGAGCTGAACACATATTCCAGCATTCAAATATTTCCTAAAATCATAATCTTTTTTACATAAATGGCTCAATACAGTAAATCCTCTATAGACGCGACAGCTTCGGGGGGATTTGGTCGCATCTATCGTATAGGATAGCAATTTTCATCGCCAAAGAGCGTAGAAAAGGACAGCGCGTGTAAATGGAGACCACACGCGGGTTCGCTCTTGGTCGGTCGACCGCGCTTCAAAAAAGTTAAGGTATGAGGGTGTTTAAATTGGGGTTTTATGATACTTGATGTATCATTCTCAGGTATGGAATAGCATTAGTACAATACAATTTCCCGCTTAGCACCGTTGTTCACCCTGTACTAAGTTGGGGGGGATATTCTTGGTCTGGGTACTGGTTTATTCTTCTCTTTATATATTTTACATAAAGATGGCGTTGTAGAGCCTAAGCTCTATTTGCCCAATACAAACCGGTCCTTAATATTCTTGATCGCATCTATCATATAGAAATTGTTGCGCCTATAGAGGATTTACTGTACTCTTTTTTGTAAAGAAGTATCTGCAAAAAATGCATGTCACCTCCATGTAACCTCTAAGCATTCCTAAAGTATTTACACCAGATTGTGGTCCCCTTAAAACCATTCTCTTATTATCTAAACTCTTTTTTATATAGCATATAACATTCAAGTCATTTTTATTTAAAAGTTAAGACCGGTCACCCTGTATTGTATATCCGATCACAAAAACGGTGTTTTGCAATAAATGGCTGCTACGTCCTTCTAGCTAAAGATTATTTAGCTCAAATACAATAAAAGATGTGCATATTGATTTTTCAGAAAAACGTAATTATATAAAAAATTTGCATAAAAAAATTTGTTGAATTTCTCTGACGTTTCAACTGTTCAAAGGTACACACTTCTTATATGAGTTGAAATGTGCAGAGACGGACGGTCGCGTATTCCTGTCAGTTCTTTCACATTTCGCTTTGTCCGGTATTCAACCTTCTTGTGTCATCGTTATGGCACTTCCGCGATGATCATTTACAATCACCTCGACACCGCAAAATATGATACCAGTCGGAACTAGATGCTTCTCACAGGTGGCCGACGCACAGCCATTTGTATTCTACTCGGACGGACTGCTGTTAACGTTTCCTTATCACGTTTACCCTGAAGTCCACTGTCTAACGCGAACGAGGTTTCCGTGTTTCACGTATTTGCAACCTTTTAAGGAACATCAGCCAGAAAAAAAACATGGATCGATGCCAATTATTTAAATTATTCGGCATGAAAATCCTATTTCAGTTACATACTTTGGATCTCATTTGGACAGAATACTAATTAGATGATGTGATTATTAGATTGCGAATCGTTGTGCAAAATAAAAATTAAGGAAGAGGAGTTAAATAAAAATTGATTTCTTCTCCTAACAATTGCAATGGGTTGTCAAGAAAGTAATTACGGTATTTTAAGGTGAAATAAAACCGAATTTCTTTATTCAAACGATGAACTTTAATCAACAAAATATTTTCTTATTTATTCTTTTTTGCAAAAGATCATCGAACGAAAGGAAAAATCTCTTTGCGCGAATAAAAAAAATTGGGCTCTATTTCACCTTAAAATACCGAAATTACTTTCTTGCCAACCTTTTTGTTTTACTTACACATTTTAGCTGTCCTAGAAGCTATATAAAAATTGAGAAACAAATTCTAACTTGGCTACGTCTAGTCAAAATTCGGCAATGTTGCGCAAACTCCGATATTATTTTTAGAAACTAATCACTACGACGGTTGCGCAAAGCTTATTTGATAAGAAAATGAAACAAAGTTCTATCGTAACGACGAGATTTTCGGAATGAACCTGTAACAAGATCGTTCGCCGTTTTGCGCAGAACTTGAGAACGGAGGAAACGTCTAAGGCGATCAGAGTCTTTGTCAATTTGGCGTTTAAACTAAAATGAGACGAATCGCATAATTCGCGGAAATGAGTCGATCGCGTAATTCTCTATAATTGGCAGTTTAATTCAGTTGGAAGAAGTTCAGGACAGGAAGATCGCGATCAAGAAGTACCGAATAAGCAGCGAAGTAGCGAAGCAACGAAGTAGCAAAGAAATCATCCGGAGAAGTGTCTGAATACTTGGAAAAAGAAACGTTAACCCAGCCGAGCTATGAATGGCCGTAATCATCGAATCAGGCACACAATAGACACTGCATTATTTCATTTCCAAGCACGTGAAACTATAAAACTTCTTAAGTATGTACTTTGAAACTTGGATTGAAGTCATTTTCACGATAATTAGCCAATTGTCCGGGATAAAAAGAAGATGGACAAAACCTTGTACCGAGAATTGCTACTGTTCGGAAGTTCACGTGAAACGTTTACGTCTTGCATACGAAGTGTGCACGGATTTTAATACATCTTCGTGCAATATTGTTGCATGCTTGTTGTTGCGAAAGCTGTCCACATCGATTCACCAATTTGCACGATGTTTAACGGCGCTGCATGATTGCCTGAGCATTGATACGACAAATTTGAAATCGATCGGGGCCCTAATTCCGTACTCCCGAGGGCAAATGGCGGCGAATTACCGGGGAGGTCATCCCATTTCTGCTTGAATGCGAACTAATGCTATCATGGGACACGTTATCTTTGCATATGTTTTCCGTCGGCCAATATATTTATCTATGAGAGAGAGTTTTCATTTCTATTACTTGTTAATGCACTGTATACGTTTTTGATGGTTTCGATGCGTTGAGAAATAATTTTCAAAGATCTCTTTAATCACTAGACTGGATTTTATGTATTTGTGAGAAAAGTAGATCAAATGCAAAGTAATAGGAATATTTAATAAAAAGAAAATTTTCTAAAGAAAGGAATAAATGTCTATGTAGTTCCTGTATCTTGGAATCGAGTGAATCAAGTTTCAGTTTACTAAAAATCTGCAGTCTGTTAATAACTAATAAATTGTAGATTTTCATTTAATCTGTTTTTTAGTTTCCTGCATGATATTTCACCACCATAAGCACTTTGCCATTTCGTGCAAATAGAAATACACATTCACGTTTCACGAGTATCATTTACTTCATTCGCGAGGAAAATAAATATTACTAACAACAATTATTAATTATCTAGTGGTCTAGCTTTTATCTTACATTATTTTTTCTACTTGAATACGATACTAAGTTTATTGTAGTTCTTTTTTTATCTTTGTGCACCGTCTCGAATCAAATTAATGCAAAAGAAAAATTCAACATTTTACAGCTTTTAAATCAATGGTTTGTTGATTAATTATTGATTCGAAACTTATCTTTTTTTAATTCGAGAAGTGTATTAGATTGTACCTAAATGCTCTTTAGTTTGTGCTATTGCAGTTTCTGCATACGTAGTAAAACGAGTTTACAAATTTGTCAGGTATCTACACGTGCTATCGAATAGGTATCGGCTAATGAATATTCAGAGTCCAATTGTCGTTACTGATACCGTCCGGGTCAGTCTGACCTGGTTAAATGTCTCGCGTATCTCATGGAAGAACTTCAGACTTATTTTTATTATTATCATAGCATTGATTAGCGTTGTGCCCGAAAAAACTATCAGTTTTATTATTAGCCCGTCTTTTTAAAGAGCATTGTATCGTAATAGATATACACGTAAACATATGTATACTATATTTACGCAAAAATACTGAATCAAAATACTATTTTTAGTATTCATAAAAATATTATCTTCACAGTATTTGAGACCTAACCGGAGAGAGTGCTATAACAGAAATTTAAAAAGTTTAGAGGAACGCCAGTCATCCACAATCTCCATGGCAATCAACGTGTTAAACGGATTACTGTAGATTCGCAAGAGTACAGGATAATTGAGATCGACGAAGAACAAATAGGATACTCCATTATCTGACCGTTCTAAGTAGAATCAGCGAGCATTAGACAGACACATTTATCTATATTGGATCAAACAAGAATTTGTGCACACAATCTCTCTTTCTATCTTCTGGATATCATTCCTAATGAAGAAGTAGCACATTAATGAATATATGCTTTTTAGCAGTTCGCAATTATTTTTTTATGACAATTTTACTAACATATTTCTCTGATAGAAATGACGCCAAAAACGACACAATTTGAACCATATTTGTTTGTTCAATCCACGATAAAGTGGAACCTCGATTATCCGAACTAATCAGTGGAACAGATAGAACAGTTACTTACAATTAGTTACATTGCTAAATTAAATGCGGAACACGTATATATTTGGATAATATAAAATTCAGATATCAGTTCGGATAATCGAGGTTCTACTGTCTCGTGAATTAAACGAGATAAAACGAGCCAAATTGTATCGTGTTGGGTGTCATTTTAATCGGAGAAACATCAGGAATATGTTGCTACAAAATTCATAATTGTAAGGGATGGCCGGGATTAAAACGATAAATGCCGTGACAATGGATGATCTTTATTTTAAACGTTAAATCTAATGTTCATTTTACACAACTAAAGTTATTATAGTTACTATAGTTACTATAAGTTCAAAACTGAACCGAAACGTTAGGAAAGAAAATAAGTTTATTGCAAAATTGCTAGATTTAATAAGTGATCGAAACAGTTGCGCCGAAAACATCATTAAATTGAATGTTCAACATTTACGATCGATAATCGGGATTATTTTACCACTGTAAAATGCTCGGTAAATATTGAAATGCGCGTCTGACGAGAATCGTAACTATCTCACGCGTGCATTATCGATGGCGGGTGAATGGGGTGGTGGATCCGCACGATCTTTCACGGTTCTGTTGTTCGCCGATTGCTTCGCTTTTCGCTCCTTGAACAGAGCTCGACTTGGCGCGGCGCGGTAAAGTGTGTCAGGGTGATCGGTGTCGCGTTCTCACGTCGCTAGACGGTCACGCTCGACATGCTGGCATGTCTAATGGGCACGGAAATTCGATTGCTCTTTCCGAGGGATTAGATGTTTTCGTAAGCACCGGCGCGACGACGACGACGACGACGACGCGCGTAAACGACAAATTGTCCCCGACCGATCGCGAGTCCCGTCGCGCTGGCTAACGATTACCCTCGGCCGCGGTCGATTCGAAACAGCTCGCAATTAGGTTTCTCGCGCGCGTGCAGGCCGTTGACTTGGCCGCCGCGGAACGGTGCAAGGCATCCCGATGCAAACTGTCCCTGGAGGAGGTCAATACACTCGACTTTACAGAGCGCCGCGCGAACTTCATTGTATGCTCGGCGTCGTCCCGCTTTTTACCGCTGGGAAGCCGCATTAACGAACCTAATTTGTTTACTCCGTCCTTACTGCATAGGTTTCAAGCACGTTGGGGATGCCACCGCGGGGCTAGTCCGATGCCCGATAATTGCGGAATCAAACGACCCTTGATGCGACGTCCGCGGAATGCGACCAAAGTATTCGACCAAGTGTCCGCTCGTTCAACGGTCATTTAAATCGTCTTATACCTTACACTGCCTTACACAATGTTTTCTTAATGATCGTAGTTTTTTCTTCCTTGGTATAGGAAACTGGTGATTAACACTGATTCAAATCTTGGAGTAGGGGATGGTTGGTTAATTTCCTCTAATTAGAATGTTATAGAGTAGGTGACGATTTTAGACGCCATGTTACACTAACGAGCATAACTGATTCAACACGCTTTAAATCAGAATAACTTTTTTATGAATGGACCATACGACTTCAATTTCTCTGTAAGGCTAGGAGAATTAGTTTATTAAATGACGTCTAAAAAATATTTTGAAAAAATGCATTTGGTCGGAATTGCGGAAAAAAATAGTAACAATTGATTTTTACTACTTTTTTAGCTGGGCCAATAACGAACATTTAAAAGATGTGTTTAAATCATATACGCTCTGAAAATTTCATTGAAATTGGTTCATTGGTTTACGAGCTATAAACGATCAAAAGTGGTAAAAAGGCCGAAAATATTGAAAAATTGCAATTTTTACCACTCAAAATATTTTTTAGACGTCATTTACTAAACTAATTCTTCTAGTCTTACAGAGAAATTGAAGCCGTTTGGTCCATTCATAAAAAAGTTATTCTGATTTAAAGTGTGTGTTGAATAATCAGTTATGCTCGTTAGTGTATGTGTCAGCAAACTGTGGACTTTATTTTTTATAATTGTTTTTTAATATTAGTCAACAAATTAAAAAATTATACGGTAGACTCCCGTATAACAAGACCCGAAAAATTGTTTAAAACGACTTCGTATGTGGATCTATTGTGGTAGTAAGACTGCAATCTTTTTAGGAAATTCTTTGTAACTAATATTCAATTTCAAAATTGCTTCAGCAATACAAGATTGACAGTGTTTCGCGAAATGGAATATATTACTTATTCTTGTTTTATAAACTTTATCCTTTAAATTGTTCATTTATAAAAATTGAACGTGTTAAATTTAACATAATACAAATGACTGTACTCAAGGCTCAACAAATTTTGAACACGCACTTATTGTGTAAGAAAGTTTATTTAACTTAAACCATTTTTGTCGTCGAAAATCTCCGAGAAATTACCTCAGGTAAGCTCTGCATTGTTCAGCGGTAACTTCAACTTTATTACGTGGGAATATTATGTAGCGTTCATACGTGACAATTAGCGAGTTGAATCTGGTTGACATTTAATATGATCTTTAGCGATAACACTATACAATCACTTATGAAGAAGTCTTATTTGCTCAACGGCAATCTAAATCGTATTAAACCTTACACAATCTACGTGCAGTATATAATTTTGTTAACTACCGTGGTTTCTTGGGGCTTGGGAACCATAATGATGGTTTAAAAACCGGAAACAGTTTATTAAAAAAAATACAATAGTTTATACACACCTAATAAAAAGGTAATTAATTTTCTGGATTTTCAAAAATTTGCTTAGAAATTATTTCTTGATATTGTGAGTAAGACATAATCGAATTCAAATGCAAGACTATTTTTGCAGAACTATTTTTGAAAAGCTAATGAGTAGACTGCGGATTTTATGCATTTATGATAAAAATGGCTACGCACAATTTAAAACAGTGGTCATATTAAAAAGATCTAACGACATCAGTGTATTAGTTTCCGTTTAATAAGATAATTAAACGACGAACAAATTTTTTATTTGGCCCTGTGTGTTGCAAACAACGTAAACATTTGTTTATTTTGCATAAAAATCCGCCGTCTACTAATGAGGGTATTAACCGTTAAATAAATTTTATCAATCGTTATTATAATGAATAAATAAAATTTATACACGTGCCACGTTAGTTAAAATATTTTCGTTGCCTCGAGAGTTGAAGTTTCTGTAGACATTAGCGAACGACTGCAACATTGTTAACTGACAAACCTGTCAACTGAAAACTTCACCTTCATTACTTGAGAAAACTATCTAGTCTTCGTCCATATGACGTGTAATAAGTTGAATCTAGTTAGCCTTGGACTCTACCGCATTGATGAGCATCGCTGTGACGGCATAACCAATACGAGTTGTTCAAGAAAAGTATCCTATAAGAACATACGCACTGGTTGCTTCGTTCCGTGCACCTAAGTCGTTCCCACCATTTATACAATACTAAATAGACTGTGCATTTTATGCATTCATGACAAAAAGAAGTTACTGCAATTTAAAACAGTAGAAAGATTAAAAGAACTTCGATATGTCGATATATTGGGTTGGAAAGAAAGTTCATAGCGTTTTCAAATTAAAAATCGAAGATAAAATCAAGGTATTTATTCATATGTTTATTCAATAACACGAGAAGTTACCTCGAATATGGCAAAAAGTAGTAGAACAGAATGGAAAATATGTTATTGAATAAATCTGAATAAATAACTGAATTTTAGCTTTTAATATTAATTTACAAACACTACGAACCTTCGTTCCAACCCAATACTATTTTGAAAGTAATAAAATTATTAAAAAGAGAAAGAAATGTGGCTACTGTTCGTTGCAATGAATATTGGATGCAATTTTTATGCGAAAGCATAGAAATCTAGTAATAAATCATAATAAACCACTCCTAAAATAAGAACTAGAATTTTGTCTCTGGTAATTTCGCATCAGTTATTTCAATTTTGCATTGTGAAAAACAGGTCAATGGAGATTACCAATAAACGCTAAATTGCAAAGAAAAATGCCCTCTACTTATAGACAATGATTTTTTTTAATCATCGCTGGGTCAATGTAAGTAAAAAAGGGAAAAGCCCATCATTAGCCGGACATAAGTAGACACTAAACCGAGAAAACAATTAGACACATCGAGGCAAGTGTGTCAAGGTGGGCACAGAAATTCAACGTTTCAAACGCGACAAATGTTCGACTGCGGACAATGGGAAATGCCGTATTCAGGGGAGACCACAGAACAATCTACTGCACAGCCGTATTAGTTCACGCTTGGCCGCCACACCGCGCCGGTGTAATCTACTTCTCACTATCGAAAGTCAAGCTAGTTCTACAGAGCGCCACTGTAATAATGTATCGTTGCAGGTTGCGAAATTTTCGTTCCGCAGTCGATTATTTGCCGAGAGTAAAAGGATAAACCGTGGTTTCTTTCATGCTCCACGAGAAAGAACAACCTCGCCATCTATTTTCGAGATACCGTGCACTGCTTTCTTCAAATCGCCGAAAAACGAACCATTCCGGGTATTAATTTTCAAAAAATCGACTTTTTGAAGTGAAACTTCTTTTTGCAGGGTGTACCATAGAAGAGGGTTGAAAAGAGAAGAGTTACTGGAACAAGTTAGGAATAAGTTTTTACATTTTCTCTTCGAAAGCCTCCCTGAATTACCAGTTTTTTGTACTGAAAAAATATTTAGCTACCTAAGCGATAAAGATTTAAGAATTTTATTAGTTGCTTGTGAGCTTCCCAATAAATACTTTATTGTTCCCCTCAGGATTACAATTCTTACAACACCTGCTCCTTCTTCCGCTTCTGTCGCGAGTGGTTTTTTTTTCTTGCATCTCCCTTAATAGTTGAATCATTCAACGTGATTTTCTCGAAACCAATTTTTTTGAAACTGTTGTCACCATATCTCAAACTCTAATTGATCAACTGACTTGAAATTCTACGAAGATCTTCAGCACATACCCTGTTATTGCACGAACCAAAATTTTTAAAATCCTCCAATTTTTTCTTATTTTTTTATGGTGACAAAGGCTGAGAAATATCGAAAACATTGGTAACTTGACTTTAAAATGCCGTAATCTTTTGAATAATTAAAATGTTTAACTTCTCCTGGTTCAGACTGATCAATAATAAGATTAATAAACAACTTAATTTTTTTGTTTCCAATCAGTAGAAAAACCGAAACCATGTTTTTCAAAACATACTCTATAATGAAATATATAACTGACGTAATTTTAATAATTTGTACTGTTATAAAAAAATGACACATGTACTTCAGATACCAATAAATATGTGTGCAAAATCCCAATGCAAAAGGTCCAATAATTTTCTGAAAAAAATTCGTAAACCAAACTACCCCTTTAATACCGCATTTCAAGGGTTTATTCATCATCGAATAAAATAATTACAATATAATTTTAACGCGGCTTGTATAAGACACAAATCCTTTGTTATTAGATTGATCCATAATACTCCTACTTAAATCCTCATTATCAAATAATTAACTGTTTTAACTTGAACCATTTTTTATTGTAATTAAACAGCTCATACATTCAGGAACGGAAGAGAGTACGTTCGCGTTGAATCGAATCGATTCGATCGAAGGTTACTAGGGGACACCCATAATTAATTGTTACATCGCCACTGTTGAGCCTCAATTGCATAGTACGATACTCATTGTGACTCGGTGGACAATGATCGATGTTTATTTCGCGAGGTAACAACGCTTACCGAAATAGCAATCGGCTTGAAATAAACAAGCGCTACGTTTTCAGAGAAAATTCTGCTTTCTTTCTTCGGGAACGATTTTGAAAAAAGTATTTTAAATTTCTTAATTACGAGAAGTCGTCGATATTTAATGATGATTAAATATTATATTAATGATAATTAAATATTTAGTGATAAAATTTCGTTGGGTAAATTTTACTTTATCGGACTAAAAATCTGAGCCTTTCTTCTATAAATTATGATGTATTTGGTATTTAATAGGTAAAAGTAAGTTTATTCCGTCTTTTTTTGTCATAAATAACCTTCATATCTCCTTCATCACCTTCATATCTCTGAAACGACTCTGTCTTCTTTCGAAAACTTTTCTACCATAATCATACTTTCGGAGTTATTCTAGGTGGTAACAGTTAGTGCCTCACCCTGTATATCGACAGTTTTTCCAGAATTGGAAATTTAGTATTAAAATACTTTTTGGATTCACTGTATGTTCCTCTGAAAGGATGATAGTCTACGACTATTTTGTCCGCAGTAGTCCTTCTCCTCGGTGCAAGATTGTATGGTAATCTCATAATGGGCATGTACTTATTCATGCAACCACTCGTGGGGAATAATTGCTTGAATATTTCATCTTGAGACTTACGTAATGCCACATCGTAACCATAAAATAATTCTTTTTTTTAATAAAGCTTCTTGTTACACGGAAACATAATTTCCCAAGCTTCGCGACTACACGTTCGCCCTGAATTATGTTAGGGACGCTGTATTTTAAATGCGATTTGACAACGTCGGATTCACGACAAAAAATTTTCTGTTTTATTCTGCCATAGTTAAAATATGAAGCAGTAGAAAGATAAAATAAGATGATACATTATCATCAACTGATTCAAATTATTAACGGAAGAAACAAATTTTTATTTAGTCCCTGTACCTTGTAATTAGCGCAGACAATTTTTATTTTACGCGAAGATCTGTAGCCTAGTAAACAGGTGTCGTTAATTCCTATCTCTTGGTCCCACTCAACGATTTTACGTTTCATTCATAATACATAGAATTCAAGGTCTACAGTGTCGTTAACTCGAAACATCATAGACGCTCTGCCATTAAACATTAAATTTTATTGCTCGCAACCACAGACAACTTCGATCTTACGAGTTTTACTGTCTTTTCGGCTCCGTTCAAGGATGAACGCAAGTGGAACGAAGTAAAGTTTGCCTCTGGTCGCGTGAACAAAATGGAGCGAGCGTAACAGCACCGTTCAATTGTTATTCGCTGCCAAACTTTCGTTCTTATTCGCTACTTTCGAGATTTTTAGGTTATTGTGTCACACAAATAAAGAATGTTACTAATGGACAGCGGATTTTATGCATTTATGACAAAAATGAGCAGGCGTAATTTGAAACATTGAAAACATTAGAAGAATTTAAAAATACAGCTATATTATTTTCAACCTATTAACCCTTATGTAGCCAACCAAAATGTATAGATTATTTAAAGCCTGTTATATTTAACAAATATTGTACAAATTCTCGTTTTAAGACTTTAAATTAATATATTAGCGATCAAAGAATGGACCTTCAGAGAAATTTTGTAATATTTTGAGAGAAAATTTTCTATTTCACTCCAGTTTGTTGCAATTCAGGTAGACCCGAATAAATTCTCTGTTCCGAACGCAGAACAATAAATTAAGTCGATGGCGACAGAACATGCAAAAGTATTTTACGTTAGAACGAACTGGGAGATATGAAATATGTATTATCCTGAAACATTTGCTTTAAAAGCACCATAAAATTATGCGGAAGCTGAGTAAGTAAGGGCTCGAATTTATCAAGAAAATAAAAATTGTCCAAAGAACATCCATTCGAGTTTTCACTGTCGAGAACGACTATAAAATTAGTCAAGATCTTGAAGATACAATTCTCTTTTACAGGAATCCGACATGGTGGAAGAGGCGTTCAGGACTGGAGCGGGGGTTAACTGTGATAGCCGTTTCCGGAGTCCTTTTGTGCGTCGCGTTGGTTGTTGCAATCGCAGTTCTTGCAACAAATTCCTCGTCCTGCAACACGCAGTCGGGCAACGGTAAGAATCTCCTCTGTTATCCACTGCTACGATAAATTAATTAATGCATACATATTTTCACGTAAAAACGCTTGCCACTATTTAAATTGCGTTCATTAAAACTGTTGCTCGCAGTCAAGATCACCCAACCATTACACACTGTTTTTCACGGAACTCTGAAGTAAAGTTTAGAAAAGTATTCGACATATTTTTGTAGCGACCCATATTGACGTTGAAACGGTGAAAGAGTTTGAGGTGAACTTGTCGATTAGGGTCGTCTCTTCAGATTTCAATGACCTTGAGATATGTTGTCAAGTCATCATACTGAACAACATATCCCTTTAAAGTTCTTTGCAAAATTATCTCGTAAACTAAAGCGGACCAACGAGAACTTTAACGGGAAATGTTGTTCAGAATAGTGATCGTGACAACATATTTCGAGATCATTAAAATCCGAGGACCCTAATCAACAAGTTCACCGAGTTTAAACCAATTTTCACCGATAGATTAAGTTTATCACTGTTCCAACATTGAGGAACGAAAGTTGTTTGCTCACAGAAATTAAAAAGTATTTATATAAAACGGAGAACAAAACGTGTTTCACGCCACTGTTCCTGCGAAACCATAAAACCTTAATTATAGATTTGTTGCTCGCACTTTTTCCCGTAGAAAGTCGTCCAGAATATAGGTTTCGCTATGAAAAGAAACGAGAAATGGACACAGGAAACCGGTATCACCGCGGAACCTGTATATTCTTTTCATAATAATGTTCGAAGTTATCGCGTCCAGTATTTCTATTCTCTTATTTTATCGTGTTTTCCTCTCGCGCGAAATTCTAGCCGGCAAAGTGCTTTTCGCAATATTGTCGCAAACAAATCTGGTTACCTTTACGTTCGATAGCCGTGGTCACGGTAGAAAAGAGAACAGAACGCGTTTGAAGTGTGTGAAAGCTGCCGCGACGGGCTTGCAACCGTGTTGTAAATTTCATTGACAACAAAGGTCACATATGACCCGTTTCCTCGGTGCTTTGATCCCGTAAATCATTGTTGTCTTGGTAGTTAATTCTTCTTGGCGGTTCGACTGCACTAACTACATGCGTCAGTAAATATTGGGTTGGCAAGAAAGTAATTTCGATATTTTAAGGTGAAATAGAGCCCAATTTTTTTATCCCAGCAATGAATTTATATTTTATATTTATTATTTATATTTTATTGATTAGAGAGTTCATCGCCGAATAAAGAAATTCGGTTTTATTTCACCATAAAGTACCGAAATTACTTTCTTGCCGACCCAATAAATGAGTCTTGTCATTTTTATAAGTTACAACATTCTAATCGCTTTTAGTCCTCGGTACGTTTAGTGTTAAATATCGACAATTCCTCCAGAATTTTAGTCTTCAAATACTTGTTGTAACCAACGTATTTCTCGTTGTTTAACTACGTCAAATTCCCTGCTACGTACACCACGGATTTAGAGTATCTTGACCAATCGAAGCGTCCAACAGAGTCACACCCCCGCCGTCCGCTATAATTTCCTCAATGACCTAACATAGTAAGGTGCATCTTCGACCGCGT
The DNA here is from genome assembly GCA_028455605.1 of Lasioglossum malachurum. NCBI lineage: Eukaryota > Metazoa > Arthropoda > Insecta > Hymenoptera > Halictidae > Lasioglossum > Lasioglossum malachurum. The sequence goes on along the minus strand of CM052316.1, from coordinate 11,100,108 downwards.
TTCTTTTCTACAACCGTCGGAGAAAGACGATGGTAATGGGTTAATTCGGAACGCTTAATTTGACGTCAAGAACACGGTGACGTCAATAAGCGTATTCGTTCTGACGCATCGGGGTAAATTAAGTATTGTTTTCGAAGTTACTCATTCGGGCCAGGTCATACTTTTCGATCACACCTTCTCGGAGAACAGTCATGGACTCCGTGGGGTGGTTCGATTGTATATTTTGATTGAGTGTCGATCGCGGACCGCCCAGGGCGGTTCATAAAAGAGTCTGAATCACTGGAACACTTTTAGAGATCATCGGAAAATATTGATGTCTTTGAAGATAATCGTCGATCGACGGGCGCCACCGCAAATGTTTCTCTTTCGCCTCGCGTACGCGAGCAAAAGCTGATTCGATCGATAACGAGGATCAATAATAGACTACTCGCGCGGAGGCAGCGTTTCTTAAATTGGACAACTGTGGATCGTAAATCCCACAACTCCTAAGGAAACGAAGTGACAAGGACTAGATCATGGAAATACAATAGATTTTGATATACTACTTTTGATAAACTCGAATATTGCTATTAACTGCTTGATGTGATACAAAAATGTCTCGGATACGTCATTATTATGACGTCATTTATGATACAAATGATAGAGCAAATGCGAAACAGTGAAAACATATGAAGAATTTGAAAGTACAGTTGCACTATATTCAACTCATTAAAATTATTAAGGATAAATTATACATGTACCTCCTATGTCTTGCAATTGATGCAGACAATTCTTATTTCGACAAGTATTGCTGAATATTAATAATAAATATTATCAGCAAAACTTGTCTATTATCATCCCAGAAATATCTTTTGAATATATAATAAGTTAAATCATAAATGGCACCTTTGGTTAGATCGAATTTTAAATAATAAATAATCACACTTGGAGCGATATAATATAGAAAATTATTCAGCTTCTCATGCTTCTCAAGCAAATATGTCTCATAAAAATATCATAATTAAGCTTAAATGTGAGTGTATCAATTGTCGCTAAATAACCAGTCCAAACTATTGTTAAAAATGGGAGCAAGCATACAGTTTATTGCTACCGCTTAAATGAACGCTATTACTAACATTTATTAACAGCATCATTTTGCATTTTGTTTTGCAACCGCATCTGCACCTGCACGAGAATAGATGCATCTGTTAAATCAGAGGAATTACCGTATACAGCCAACGCCTTGAACGGGTACCAGCACACGAAAGAGATTCAAATCATCGACCGACCAACATGCGACGAAGATGTGTGCTACACTCCCGAATGCGTGCATACAGGTTAGTATGAAACGAATTTTATTTAATATTATACCTTGGTACCAGAGTCGCCAGATTAGGGGAGATAGTACGAATTGAGGGGAACGTGGTAAAAAATTACCCTCTCTCTGTCGTTACCAGATTAGTCACGTGACGTTGTGACATTGTGACACATGCGCGACAGAGCAGAGTTGTGCAGAATTACAATTGAATTAGTCTAGCAATTATAAGTAATTGAATTACATCGTAATTCAGTTATATTGTAATTTATAATTTAGATCTTCATTCAATTAAATTACAATGAAATTCGTAATTGCAATTAAAGTACAATTATAAAATACTTTATAATTAAATTACATTAATTACGAATTAAAATGTAATTAAATAAAAATTAAAAATTAAAGAATAATAAAGTAATAGGTAAGAAGAGGTTGAAAAATCCATGTGAAGGTTTCACAAACAGAAGGAATTTATTATTTATAAATTTATAATATCTGAAAACACAAATAACTTCTGTGTTATACATTTTTTAAATTTCAACCATAAACGTGAAATAGTGTTACGTATTATGAATGAGGACGAAGAATAGAAACTACGACGCCGCACAGACAGCAAACAAGTATATGAAAGAAAAACATAAAAATATATCGCACTTCAAAGTTCGGGGCTATAATTTGGAGATCTGATTTTAATTATATTATTTTACAATTACACATCTGATTAAAATACAGTTACAACGTAATTGAATTACTATATCATTGAAATTGGATTCAATTCTGTAATTGAATTACAATGAATTTACAATGTAATTCAATTAACACAATTCTTCGACAGAGACGGTATGCGTCACGTGACCGGGCCGCGGCGGAAGCGTGGGGGAGTAGCGTCGTGGAAGGGGAAGGTAGAATAGGAGACTTAGAATATTTTTACATACAGAATTTTTACCACGTTTTTATTTCCATTGCTTACACCTGATTAAAGGTATGCTCGTAGATTATTGTTTAAACAAATGTTTGCAGTCCAACATCGAGTTTTAAAAAATCGACGATGCTATAACATCGTAAAAGCGAAAGGTAGTGGACACTGAAGGGAGTGGGGACACAAGTCCTAATCTGACGACTCTCAGCTAGGTACATTTAAGTTCTCATTAATCACGACCATTTTGCGGTGGGGTTTCTTCAGCATCCAGGATATTGAAGAACATGAATCCGGAGATAGAACCGTGCGACGACTTCTATGATTTCGCTTGCGGTGGCTTCCTGGAGATCACCAATATTCCAGACGACAAAACTAGCGTAAACACGTTCACGGAAATCAGCGACGAGCTGCAGAATCAATTGAGAACTAGCATCGAAGAGAAGAGCGCGCCGAACGAGCCGAAACCGTTCAAGCTAGCAAAGAATCTGTACAAAGCTTGTATGAACAAGAGTAAGTGTCATTGTTTAGCGCACTCGATGAATTATAACTTCGCGGTACCTGTCGAAATGTGTGTGTGACGGATTCTAATATTTTTAATTTACGATCATTGAGATTATAAAGGTGCATCTATAAGAAATTATTCCAAAAATTTATTTTTTTTTAGTATATATTATTTCTTGTTTTTATAAAGTTATATATTATAAACTAATTTCTGCATAATTGACCAACATATATACTCTGTAATATACATATACTAAAATACTTCATTATTTAAAATAGAAAATATTTTCTAAAAAATAGTATTCTAGGAATGAAATTATTAGTATCCAGTGGGCGGTAAATGATTTTTAATAGAGCAACTTGCACAAATTAAAGCCTTTGTATCAAGGTGATCAATTTTTAAATAAAGCCCTGCTACACCGTATATTTTGTATCTCTTTCTGAAATATTCATAATTTTTCAGCGCTTATCGAACAGCAAGGTCTCCAGCCGCTTCTGAACATATTACAAAAACTGGGTGGTTGGCCGGTGTTGGAAGGCGAGAACTGGAGCGAAAACGAGTTCAATTGGAAAAAATCGGTGTACAAGTTTCGTAAAATGGGATACTCTGTCGATTATTTCATCGACTTCAGCATCGGTGTCGACTTGAAAAATAGCACCAGACGAATAATCGATGTACGTAAGAGCTCGCATAAAAACCTTATTCCACACGAATTTGACAATATTTGTAGGAGACACTGTCGCGCCTTGAATGCCTGCACTAGCATAATTCACAAGTAAAATTGCGCCAATAATGGTGAAGTGTCACGTAAAGTAGGGTGTAAATTAATATCGTACATACACAGTTTCTTGCACGTTAAAAGCCGTGACACTTAGCGGTAGTATACATACTGCGATAATAGCTAACGACTTATGTACAGAGAGGGAAAGTGGATAAATCAATGTTTAGAGAAACTTTTAACGTCTCGGTTACAGTCTACGTTTTCAAAGAGTACTCGCACATGCCACACTAATTTCAATGTCAAGATTAAATAACGTTATGGATGTTTATTATACGAGCATATGTTTTTACAGCTCGATCAAGCATCTCTCGGACTCTCGCGGGAATATTTGTCGAAGGGTTTCGATGAAAAAATCGTGCAAGCATACTATAGCTACATGGTGGACATCGCTACCATTTTGGGCAGCGATAAGACCACGGCGAAGACGGAATTGAAGGAATCGCTGGAGTTCGAGATCAAACTTGCTAATGTAAGTTTCAGAAGCAACAATACCCCTGTGAAAACTTTGTTTTCAATTGAAATTTTACTTCACCAGTCACGCGTAAGATGGAGTAAACACAGAAAATAATGGGGATCATTTTCAATTAATTTAATATAAGAAATTAATTTGTACACCTATTATATTCTACTTATTTGCTACTGCCATCAGTAATTGTTGAGAATATTATTCTCTAATAGTTATCATTAGACTGCGGATCTTTATGCAAAATAAAACTTTGTAATAATTTCATGTTGAATTCACTCGTAGACAAATTCAGAATATAACATTTATCAGTGAAAATAAAACAAATGTATTCCACTCAATTTACTTAAGAATAGTCAAATTAATTTTTTGTACACTTTGCTACTTAAAGTCATAATTAGACAGCGGATTTCATGCATTTATGACAAAAATGGGTAAGCACAATTTAGAGCAGTGGACATGTTAAAAAGATTTAAAGACATCAGCGTATTGGTTTCAGCTTAATCGGATAATTAAAAGAAGAAAGAAATTTTTATTTCACTCCTGTGTCTTGCAATCAATGCGAACATTTTTTATTTTGCACAAAGATCCGCAGTCTAGTCATAATACACAGGATAACACTCGAAGACAAAGTTTCTTCTGTTAAATTGTTTTGATATTTTGTAAAGAGGAGATGCATTGCATTTCACAAGACATTTTAAAAAGGAAAATAAGCAACGAAGCAAACGCTGATAACAAACGTGTTAATAGAATAGTGGGTTAACCACATGACGTACAAAGCTGTCTCAGATATGTCATTTCTTGCGCCATTACAAACATTGCCGTAAAATATTGTTTATATTCACGGAAAATATTACCCAAACCAGCAACATGTTTGTTATGGAACTTTTGGTCACATAGAATTTAATTTGTATGTCAAGACTCGATTAAAACGTGAATTTACTCACTGAAAACACGAACCCACAGATTTCTTTGCCGAACGAGAAACGCCGTAACGCCACACTTCTCTACAACCCCATGTCCGTGCGGGAATTGTCGAAGACTTACCGTAGCATTCCGTGGAAGGAATACTTCAACACTCTGTTGGCGCCGAACCTCCAAGTCGACGATGACGAGGTCGTAATCATCAGTGTTCCTAGCTACATCTCGAACCTGGAGAAGCTATTGGCCAGCACACCGAAGAGGGTCCAAGCAAATTATGTGATGTGGAGGGCTGCTGCTTCGTCCGTGAGCTATCTGACCGAGACGATCCGGAAAAGGCAGTTGCAATACTCGACGGCGTTGAGTGGTAGAACGGAAAGGGAACCTAGATGGAAGGAGTGTATCGATACCGTTTCCGGTAGCTTAGGCATCAGCGTCGGCGCCATGTATGTTAGGAAGTACTTCAAGGAGGACGCGAAGAAAAACGCTGTGGAGATGGTGGCTGATATTAGAGAAGAATTCACAGAGATACTGAAGGAAGTACGTTGAACTTTCGTAGAATTTTATTCTTTGTGCGATACCTATCTTGTCATTCTGTTAACATTGCAAAAGTCCATATTTCCTTCTAATGAGATAAAATCAAAATATGGCCGCGACGCACGTGAAACCATTTTAATACTTGATTGCCACGTGCTTTACGTTGTTCAAACATTTCTACAATATTATTACTAACACAATATGTTATGCACAATATATAAAAATGCATCGTTATTATCGACTCTGTTCATATAAATACATGGCGAATGTTCAGAAATAAACGGTAGAATGGTATCTTTAAAGCTATACTATATATCTTTATCACAGCGATAAAAATATATGTACGTTCATTGTTCTTGTAATTTCAGCTCATTTCATGCCGCGATCAAAGAACATTGCAGTCTCGTTCGACCCGCGCGATAGGGAATAGGTTAACGGTTAAACTATGCAACTGACACGATAATGTATACAAACAAAACTATTTTCTGCGGTGTATCTTTGACTCTACACTTTTTTCTTGATAAATATCGTAGTCGACAAATATCAGCTCTTACCAAATATCATAAGATACACATATTTATAAGATAAAAGGAAGATTATAACATAGTTTGAGAATGTCAATATACATCACTTTCAACTTATTAAAATGATTAAAGGAAGAAAGTTTACGATTCCTTTCTTTTCAATCATAACACATCGACATTCTCGAATCATTTTCCGCAGCCTACTACAATTTTGATAACAATGTTGCACGTTTCCGATCTTCCAGGTCGAATGGATGGATGAAGAGACGAGGAAGAGCGCACTGGACAAAGCAGCGTCCATGTCCAGTCATATTGCGTACCCTGACGAACTATTGGACGACAAGAAACTCGAAGATTTCTACCAGAAACTTGAACTGACGACCGACAATTATTTAGAAGGAATCTTGAACTTGACACTCTTCGGGGTGGAGTACTCGTTCGGAAAACTGAGAAAGCCCGTGAACAAAACTGACTGGATAACGCATGGAAGGCCGGCGATCGTGAACGCGTTCTATTCGTCGATCGAGAACAGTATTCGTAAGTATTTCGGAATATTAGATGATTGCAAAAGTTCGTGCCAGGCTTGCAAAATAAAACACACGCGGTTACATCTTTAAATAACAATGGTCCAATAACTTTGACCACCTTGAATATTTCCGTTGTTTGTTTATCTTGCTTTCTTTAAATGGAATATCCTACATAGTATCCAATTTACGTAGAAAGTAACCCAGATACGTCCTAAATCTAATAGTCAGGAGATATTGTCTAAATAATATTCAATAGGTTGTACCTATTACCTGAAGCCTAGCTGAAAATGATTTGCCCCAATACAGTTCTGTATATAAAATAAATAAATCTGTAAATAAAGTCTTGAGGTTCCGGAAATTGGACACGAACTTTTGCAATCAGATGTTTCTGACAGAAATGTGTAGTAGAGATAATCAAGTAACGCAATGTCCGCAGAATTTCCCGCTGGCATTCTACAAGGTGCGTTCTTCAACAACGACAGACCGAGGTACATGAATTACGGTGCCATCGGGTTCGTCATTGGTCACGAGATAACACACGGCTTCGACGACCAGGGCAGACAGTTTGATAAAGCTGGAAATCTCGTCGATTGGTGGGCGCCAGAGACAAAGGAAAAGTATCTTGAAAGAGCGGAGTGTATCATTCACCAATACGGAAACTACACCGTCGAAGATGTTGGCCTGAACGTAAGGCACTTCCTCTGATACTGTTTATTTATTGTTTATCTGTATTTAGTTCTTGCCTTTCGGTTTCGACCGGCCTTCCGGCTTTACAATGTCTGTTACGACTCTAATCTCATCCTATTTTCTTACTTCCTTTGATACATATCTTAGTGCTGCTTGCACGAACTGTTTACGAATATTTGTTCGATAAAGAATTGATGGGTGTAGACTGCTCAAGCAGACTACTTTCATCATATATATTATGCAAACAGTACAGATATATGAGAAAAGTAACCAAGCAGTAAATCCTAAATAGTACGAGCTATAAAGATGTTTGCCAATTCCAGAAGTTGATTTCTATAATTTTTATCATATTATTCCGGTTGCCTCGACAACTGTGGCGCAAACTAAAAGAGTATAGTACAAGCCAGCGGCCCCCGCTCCGATTCCCCTGATTCCTGTCTTAAAACATCGGATACTTCTGAGATTTTTATACAAAATAGATTAGCATCACAGCAATATTTTATAATTTCTGGTAGGTGTAAACCCAGGGGAAGACAGTTAAAAAAATTCCCAAAAAATTAATTAATTATTTTCAGCTATAAATAATTAGCATAAAATTCTGAAAAAATCTGAAATATAGATATAATAAATATCCGTTTATCCCATGTCAATATCTTTTCTCGTTTTAGAGCAAATTGCATTTAAGTGCAAGGGAATTTACCCCAATGTCACCCCTATCGGTGGGGGTAGACATTTGAAATTTTACACAATGTTTTTTTAGACATAAAACGATATTTTAAGACAGGAATCAGGAAAATCGGAGCGGGGGCGCTGGCCCATGCTTATCCGGCTATATCCTTTGAATAAACATTCGATACACTGCATTTAACTAATTTCTGATGAACCATAGGCAACACCGGGTTGTTCCACTTGCGAAAAAAATTACAAATCTAAACTAAGAACTTTTACTAAAACCACAATCTGAAAATCAATTTAGTAGCATATCTTTGGTGGATTGGGGTTGCTATTGCTGTTGGAGACTTTCAAAAATTATGGAACAATTGCCGGTAGATAATGTGTTAATGAATGTTCGTTTCTTGTTACCGTTTGCAGTTGAATGGTATAAACACCCAAGGAGAGAACATAGCCGACAACGGTGGCATCAAAGAGGCGTATTTGGCGTACAGGAAATGGGTCGAGCGAAACAACAAGGAATCACAACTGCCAGGTCTTCCTTATACGCCAGAACAATTGTTCTGGATCAGTGCTGCGAACACCTGGTGCAGCAAATACAGACCGGAAGCGATGAAACTCCGCATCACCACTGGATTCCATAGTCCAGGCAAATTCCGCGTTCTAGGACCGCTTTCGAACATGGAGGAGTTCTCGAAGGACTTCAACTGTCCTCTTGGTTCGAAGATGAACCCCGAAAAGAAGTGTGCGGTCTGGTAAAAGCAGACCTTGAGGAATAATTAAACGATTACAGGAGTTCAGTAAGCGGCTGCCATTGGTTATTGTTCTTCAACATTTTGAAGAGCATCGATGATCCAGCGGAGATGTTTCGAGGTTCTACGAAGAACCTCGATTTTGTCTGATCGAAAACTGTTATTGAAAAGGTTCGCGTGAATTTGAACAGACCACCGTGAATCTTCGTGGTATCTGTTCGAGGAGAATGCAACAGTGACGGTGGAACTTATTGGTGGAACTGATGGAATTCAATTTTTAAGGCGTAGTTGTGCTATTCCAGGAAAAATCCTCATCTTCGTGAACAACTATTGAATTAACAAGGTTGGCTACCGGTAACGGTACGCATCCACTATAACATTTGTTTATTAATACATAAGTCTTTTTTATAAGAGAAAGTTCGATGTGCAAATGAGTATTGTAAATAGGATTAACAGAAGAAAGGTATCTGGGATGGCGCGCCATGACAACTTTCAATTCTATAGAATTACGTTGGACAAACACAATCGGAAAACCTATAACATTGGGTTCGAGTCGTCAAAGAAAAGCGTACACACGTTAAACTGTGATGATTTTATAGGAACTGACAATAAATATTGACACGATCTTTTGGTTAAACCATTAAGGTGACGCGCACGAAAAAAAAAAATACCGACAGGAATACATATATAATTGTTAATTATATTTTCAAATGATATTGTTCTATCGACCTTACAAGTCAATGTGCTTTTTGCTATCTGTATAATGTTCGTTAGGCTCCGTTGAGCAGTATAAGGTTGTTGATTAGAGTTACCATTTTTAAGTACTTAGACGACGTAGTATTATTCGTAGTTTCTAAATAACACAATTACTCCACAGGCAACAAAACAAACAAGCCTGTGATTACTTTTGTACCGTTTTTGCTTTTCCCATCTACGTATAGCAATCTTCCGCCTTGCGATGGTATCTCTGGAAATTGTAATTTCTTCGTTACCATTTTCCAATGACAAATGTACCGTGTTTAACGTAGAACCGCGATACTCCTATTTATTGCAATACTGTATTATTTTAAGTTTAAATAGATGAATGTGTATTAAGTGTACTTGTTGAGCATAAAGTTTTAATATAAAAAGATCGAAGAAACGTTTTACCTGAAATTTTTGTTGTTGTAGATCTAATCCGTTGAATAATAATAAACATTTTGTAAGAAAAGAGTGATGCTAAAAAGAAAAGTTTACTTTGAAGAGGAAACAATGTTTTTATTTTTTATTGTGTTGCTTTTTGTTTAAGCATAGAGTAAAATGTTTTTTCTTATTATAGAATCTCTTCAGTAATTGAAATTGATAATAGTCAGAACGGAAAATTAATAATCTAAAGCAAAGAATTTTTGATGAGATCAATTTTGTAGTCTGTTATATTTATTTAGAATGTAATTTTCTACAAAAAGTTCATTAAGTTACGAATTGAAAAAAAAGAAAGTATGAAAAATCGCATGTGTTTTATGTATTGTATAATTCACATTCAAAATTAAAACAGACGCGGTTTATGACACACAACTACATGTTACATCTTAATTGATGGATATCCATACACTGCTTCTAAAATTGATGATTATGAACTCGATTCAAAGCTTAATTTATAAAAACATGATCTTAATAAAATATTCGAATATTCTATTACTGTTTTATTACAAATCAAATAGAATACAATATTTGCTGAAGTATTGTGTATTACAAAGCCATATCATTCATAATTTTCTTTGACATTTTTCCCAACAATATTTATTATGTAACATGATTCAAGTAACGAATGCAAAAGTTTGTAGCATATTATTTATTTTCAAAATAAAGAATGCTAAAAATACAAAATGATACATTGTCATATTATACAACCGCGAATGGTATCACTTTAAATTAAAACTGATAGAAAATTGTAACACCAGAAGCAGAAACCTTCTTTTAAAAGAATTGATCTCATCTAATGTAAGTACACATCTATATTAATACTATCAATAGTCAACTGAATATACCTTATCTTTCCTTTATAAAATATTGAAAATTTATGTTGAATACTTCATTGTTTTCTGCTTCTGGTGTTACCATTACAAAACAGTCATGTAGCTCTTCTACAGATGCCAAGGATCAAAGTTTAAAGTTTGATTAGTTAATTATTTTGCGTTTGTGGCTTCGACCAATCTACATTTAGAATAAGATGGTCGTAACCATAACCGTTAAGTGTAGCAATAGCTTTTGCAGCTTCCATTCTAAATTTAAAGTGGACATATGCGAATCCTTTACAAAGGTTGGTTTGTTTATCTTTAGGAAGATAAAATTTGAGAATTGTTCCAAATGGTTTGACAAGCTCATCTAAATCTGAATCTGTAGTACTTTCTGATAAATTGGAGATACGAATGGTAGTAATATCGTCTCGTCTTTGCATTTGCATTGCATCCCCTCGTTTGTTGCCACCGTCACGCATACTAGGTGGAACATATTTGCTACCTTGAGGCTTCAATTCAGCTACGGCACCAGGAGCACCAGCGCTAGTAGGCGGTTTCTTGTCATCAGGTACTTTTCCTAAAAATTCAATCTCATAGTAAAGAAGTTTTACAGATTTTTCAATATTTACATTGATAGTATTAAATGCGGCGTTTGACAACGTGAACAGAGGAAATCTATGGGATGCATTAAAGGAAAGAGGAGTAAGCAAAGGATTAAGGGAAAGAGTAAAGGAGATTTATAGAGAAATAACAGCCAGGGTAAGAGTAGAGAAATTCTGGGTAATTTAAGTAATTTAATTCTAAATAAATTAAATGTAGAGGGATCGGGTTCTCCCTGTAACCCGAAAGGGAACAGGAATATATACGTACATACATTGATAGCAAAGAACATACCTCCAGCAAGAACTGTATCTTTGTAAGGACATTTTGAAGTCCAGTGATCTCCGTTACAATTACGGCATTTAACCACACCTTTGTCACCCATATTTTTCAATTTATCAAGATTATCTTCTTCAACCTTATTTTCTTCTTCCTTGCTAGAAATGAACTGCATAAATACATCTTCACCACCAACTGTAGTAGCAGGATTGGGTCCAGGCCTGTCATCCACGGAATCTCCAAATTTAGCCCAATTTTTGCGTACAGCAATGGTCTTCGAAACTATACGTCTTTCTATTTTATAGGTTCGAACAACTTTGACTTTTTTATTGTCTTGATTGAACTTGTATTCAGTGAGAATCTTGAATCCATTTTCATAAGTTTCAGACGACGGTGGTAATGCTGCTACTTCTTCTTCCACTTCATCAGCCCAACTGGACTTTACGTCTGCTACTGGCATTTTTGAAGCTTACGTGACTAAAAAAAAATTATCTATTATAGTATTTTTGCAAAGGAGCAAGGTGGTATGTATTCACCGAACAACATTTATTTTCGTATTTAAAAACAAACCAATTGTACCAAATACATATGTGACAGACGTGATACGATAATTTATAGGTTAAGTATCTAATCGATTATTAAATCCAATTAGAACAAGCTTTTCACATGGCTTAGAATATGTAGAACATGAAAACTCACTAAAAGGGAATAAAGTGATGAAAATAAGCAACACTAGCAAAGATTGAAATACAGTTGTTGTATACAATGAATGTTACGATTAAACACGTTTATGATAAGAAAAGGGAAATGTGATAGAGAAAGTGATATTTCATTGAAATTATGTTACCGTAAATCGCTGGAATGTTAAGAAATCAGTGGAAAATCGAGATTAACACAAACACTGCAGAAATTTGACTAGAAAGCAGGATCTCTCTTGCAAGAACGAAAATTAGTCAAAATGGAGGAATTTCCGCAAGTGATACTCGGCGTCTCGGTCGTCTCGGCGTGTCGGCAGCACTGATGTATCTGATATCAGTGGTCGGCAGTGAATGGCGTCATCGGCGTCATGGCGTGTCGATGTCAGCAACTCTGGCGACAGTTTTGGGAAACACGAATGCTCCGAAATTAATGGCGACGTCTAGCGTTGTCGTGTTCATTGTAAAAAAATAATGTTTTCCGGAGCCGAGTTTCGATTGAGTGTAAAAAGGTGTTAACAAAACTAAAAACGAACGTAATCCAATTCCACACGAAAGCAAAAGAGTAATCGTGATAATGGACCAGGCACCTGCAGGTAAGAAACGAATGTTATGATCTGGCGATTCGGTAAAACACGGTCTTGCACATTCCCTCTCGAAACGAGCATATTAACAATCTTTTTTTCTTATTAATCGTAATGTCTGTGAATTATGATTTTAGCATTTTAGTTAGTCAGAATTCAAGATTCGTGAGTTTTGACACGGCGCAAGTAACAGAACATATTCGGAAAAGAAAAAGGCTAGATTCTAGATAGTAGGTTATGTAAACCTGTGCAACACACATTAGATTACCGCTATAAAATTATTCGATCAATGAATTAAATTATCCACAGACAGAGATACTTCGTAGAAACATTCAGGAGATATGACAATCTTCAAAACAGATTCAATATTTCAGGTTACGATGGGCTGATTTAGGACTGCGTACTTTAAAAAATAAGAGATCCTATTTCAGTACTGTATTTAAATATGTATTGCCATTCATATTATAATACTTGTTTAAGTGATCACACGCGCACAGACGACAGACATACTAATTCTGCTGATTTTGGTATAATACCTAGATACAGAGTTACGGAACATCATAGACAAACTGGCACAGTTTGTGGCTCGCAATGGACCCGAGTTCGAGCAGATGACGAAAAACAAGCAGAAGGACAACCCAAAGTTTGGTTTCCTGTTCGGTGGAGAGCACTTCAACTACTATCAGTACAAAGTGACTACAGAGCAAGCCAGTAAGTGGGATACAGCCCCTTAACAGCTACAACAATTGAGAAGCATAATGGCCATGCTTTATTCAACGAAACGAGGAATGACTTTGAAAAAGAGATACGGGTGAAAGGGTCTGAATTCGTCATTGCGAATGTACAAAACTATTATTCATCGAATATCAGCACTTGATTTCAAGATTTTGGGATTGCTATTTATTAAGCAGAATGCTTTAGCTAAAGACATATTCTATTTCTTGGCAATGGTGATTTTAAGAAGATGTAGTTTTAACATTCTTACTGGAGCTTATCTAATACGGACTACATTGTCAATATATTGCTTCAATCTATATGGGAACTGTAATCCATCTGCAATAACTATATGCCCTGTAATGCCCTAGTACTATAAAAAAAAGCTAAAAATATATGTATATGTATGTATATATGTATATATAGAAAAAAACAGGGAAAGAATATAGTGTTCCCAAAAGACTTATTGAATTTTCACGATATACTTCTCTCATAAATGCCAAGAATTTTATTATGCACTGGTAGAAGATAAGACTCAACAGAAATTGGACTATTTGTATACTTTTTCAATATCCATTGAAGGAATCAAACATCTTACAATAATCCACCGTCATTCGTTTACAGTTTTAAAGCAAAAAGGAATAAATCCAATGCAAAATGCAGACCCACGTTTAAACGTTTCGCAGCAGCAGCAAACAGCCGCTACCGTCGCGCAGCCACTGAATAACGTCAATCTTGCACCTGGCCTAAATACTCAGAACAATGGATTGAACCCAGTAGTGGGAATTGGACCAGTTGGGAATCAAGCTGGTCCCGTTATACCTGGAGTACCTGGACAAATTGGAGGATCAGGAAATGCAGGACCACCGATCGGACCAGTCCCTGGTGCTATGGGAAGTGTGAATCCACCGATTGCTGGAGTTACACAACCGGTTAACATTGGCGGTCCCCCCGGATGGCTCCAGAATGAACTAGCAAACCTGCAATCGCAGCAAACCACACTACAGGAACAAGTTAGACAATCAGAACAAAATCTGGCTGCACAACATGCTGCATTGATGGCACAACAACAAGGAAGGGTTGAAGATGCTGTTAGACAAGCTCAAGATACAGCTTTGCAAAACAGTGCACAAAGCACCAGCACAGATCTCGCTGCGTTCGATGCAGTATTACAACCTATTATCGATAGCTGCACAAAAGATAGCATAAGTGCGGGAAAAGCCTGGATACTGCAGAATTCCGTTACTCCACAAAGTAATCAAGTTGTCGCGGATCATTTGCTGAAAAAGTATGTATATCTTAAAGCTATTGTCGCATAATTTCGAGAGTACACGAAATAGTCTCGGTATAACGAATATTATTTATTTCAGAGTAATTCAAGCAACAAATTTTAGTCATAAACTTCACATTATCTATTTGGTGAATGATGTCCTGCATCATTGGTAAGTATGATGATACTTAGTAACAAATCATTTGCGGATTACATGCTTTGGATGATTGTAAAAATTAAGTGCTCCACGAATATTCACATTTCTTACGTCATAAGCGTGTTTTATGATACAATGAATATCAACCATCAATTCCATTACAATAGCATCTATAGTTTGTAGAGGTGTGCGAGAACCCGTAAATGTCGGGTACCCGATGGTCGAGACAAGTCGGGTTCTCGAATATATCGGGAATAATTGTCCCCGAAAATTGTCGAGAATCCTGATACATTCGAGAACCCGGGTATCTCGATATATTTAAGAATCTCGAAATTTTCGAGAACCCATCCTGATCCCGACTAAAACTCTCGACCCGTCCCGACCCGACATTTTCGGATTTTCACACACCTCTGATAGTTTGTTAAAGTTTGACAACTTCCACAAAATGTTTGTGCACGTTATTTAAACTTAAACTTCTTTAGTGCAAGAAAAAAATCTATGGATCTTCGCAAGGCAATGGAAAGTGTTGTTGTTCCCATGTTCTGTAACACTTCACTAGCTGCATCAGAAGAACAACTTAATAAATTAAATAAACTGCTAAGTTTGTGGGAGTCAAAAAATAATTACTTTGATGAAGGAATTATAGATAAGTTAAAGCAACCAAGCGCATCTTGGTCTGAATATCAAGCTAATCTGGTGGCACAACATGCCAGTGCTATTACGCCAATCACAACGTCCACGAAGCAGACTTTCGATAATTATCAAGCTCAACATCAAGCGTTCGTTACTCATGCATTGCGACAAATTCAAAATATTGAGCAACAAAAGATAGCGATTGACCAACAACTGAAAGCCCCGCCACCGCCACCTCCGCCTCAACTGGTATGTCTCTAATCCGAATTAAATATTAGTTTATGAACTATGAAAGTGATAAAACACGAAGATAAATATTTTACAGAATCAGCAGAACATGTCTATGCCACCTAGTCATTCCGCTCCCCCGGCTCCGATAGGCACAGATGTAAATTTCAGTCAACCACCTCCTGGGTGGGGTGTACCACCTGGAACCGATCCACCACCGTTCACAAACGTTCCATTACCGGACTTTTCGAAACCTCCGCCTGGATTTGGTCCGCCGCCAGTTATACATGAGCCATCCGTTGAAGATTTAATGCCCAGTATGCCTTACTATGAACTTCCTGCTGGTTTGATGGTACCTCTGATTAAATTAGAAGACGCTGAATACAAACCATTAGATCCAGATGCTATTAGACTACCACCGCCTGCCCCACCAAGCGAACGGCTGGTAGCCGCTGTGGAAGCATTCTACGCGCCGCCAAACCATGATTCGCCACGCGACAGGTAACATTCAAATAGATATCATTTTCAATTTCAATCTAAACCATAATGGACATCTTGATAATCGAATATATATTTTTATTCCAGTGACGGATGGGAAAAGTTAGGTTTATACGAGTATTATAAAGCAAAGAATGCTGCACGTAAACGTAAGGAAGAGGACATCGTGGGCGGTATAAGACAAAAATCGAAGTCACCATCGCCGATTTTGAGGCCGAGATCGAAAAGTCCTAGCCCACCAAAGAAACGGTACCGAAGCAAATCGAGAAGTAGATCGCGGTCAAGATCGAGGGGTAGAAGCAGATCCAGATCACCAGCAACTAATCACAGGCGCAATAGTCGGAATAGCAACCACAATAACAGAAGTAGGAGGAGAAGGAACAGCAACAAAGACCGAAGTCCTGATAGACGGTTGGATAGGCAAGATCGAAGTCCAACGCCGCCCAGCTTCCTGTGAGTAATATATATATTATTAATAGACTGAATTTTTTTATATACAGTATTTTATCCATAAATATCCCCAGCACGGATCTGTCGAGGGTCATTTATACGCCAGGGAAACTATTCTTTGAGTTTTGCCGAACGTAGAGAAGGACAACCGAGCTTGAGAGGCCTCGGTCACCGAGAAATATAAACATAACTAATCCGATGACAAGAACTTCTTTATTTTTCATTACTTTCATATGGAACTTTCGACAATATATTTGTGGCATTTTCCTAATGCAAAATGATACCAAACACGATATAATTTCGATATAATTTCGATATAATTTCGATATAATTTTTAGTGGTTTAATTGATGTATGTATGCGAACGAAAGAGACGTTCGAAACTTTCATCGCCCGTAACACAAGTAAATTTCATCGGAATTATATCATATTTGGTATCATTTTGCATGAGAAAAATACCACGAATATGTTGATGAAAGTTCCATAAAAAAAAATAATGGAAAATAAAGAAGTTGTGACATTCGAATTAGTGTGGTCTCACCGATGTACTCGAGCCGTGTGAATCATGCTTCTCGGCGATCGAGGCCTCTCGAGTTTCTTGGCCCCTCAAGGGAGTACACCCCGCAGTAGTTGGGATAGTTCTGGGACATTTATCGATAAAATACTGTAAAACAAAAATTGTCTGCGTCAATTGCAAGCAGCAGAAGTTGAACAGAAGTTTGTTTCCTTCAATAATTTGAACGTATAACATTATATGTTCAATATGTCGTTGCAACTACGTTACGTAGTTGACTTATTATGGTTTATTATTTGAATGTCTCGTTTCAGTGGATCCACTTACAGTAAAGCTCCTCAAGAAATTGGTATAGATGAAAGTAACAAAGGCCATCAGTTGCTCAAGAAAATGGGGTGGGGTGGCGCAGGACTTGGTGCCAATGAACAGGGTATCGAAGCTCCTATTTCAGGAGGTGAAATTAGAGATAAAAATGATCAATATAAGGGTGTCGGTATTAATCTAAATGATCCGTACGAGAACTTTAGAAAAAGTAAAGGTCAAGCATTTATAACTAGAATGAAAGCGAGGGCGGAAGAACGTGCCGAAGAAAGAGGCGAACGGGACTGAATATAACCAAGTAAAATAATGAAATTGTCTATAATCATTTCGACGATAGATATTAATTATCGCGTACAGTGTATATCCACGTGGTTACATGATCGACACAATTCTAGGATGGTTAATCATGTGATTCCATCGTGCAGAGTCCCGCACTACAGCCGGTGAGGATTGATTTTCGAGAATCGATTATATTATTATTCGAGTATCATTAAAGTGCATTTTTATAACAGCTTCTCGCTGGATTACAGAAATGTTACACAGTAATTGTTTATCATTGAAATTGCCAAAGCATGCATACGAGTGTTATGTAGTTTTACGTTCTTGATCGGAATAACGATCGATTATTTTATAATATTTGAGAAGTAGGAGTGTACGTAATTTCGCGATTAAGTGTCGGTCATGATCGACAGCGGATACAAATCTTTTATCTGTATAGTCCGATACGAGGAAGAGATACAATGAATGAGTGATGGAAAAGAAGGACAATTATTTATAAATGATGGTTGCTTGTTAGTTATACATATAAATATGAGACAAGATCACCGTAACTTTTGCGATACCGAGAGTGCACCAAGGAGTGACTGTTATTTACTACATCGACTTTATGTGGTGCATGGTGCAACAAAAGAACAATTTTATACATCCCCTGTACATTATGTACAAAAAACCTTCGGCAAGATAACTGCTAAATAATAATAATGATAATAATAATAATAGATGAATTGTCTGTTAATAATTTGATTAAATCGATGATAAATATTAACTTTAATCATACCAAGAGGACCGATTAATCGTATTTAAACAAAAGGAAACTGTCATCTAAGGAATCAAAGTCGACCAATTGCGCAGTT
This sequence comes from Lasioglossum malachurum, assembly GCA_028455605.1. Lineage (NCBI taxonomy): Eukaryota > Metazoa > Arthropoda > Insecta > Hymenoptera > Halictidae > Lasioglossum > Lasioglossum malachurum. The sequence continues at coordinate 11,081,457 of CM052316.1, read as the reverse complement.
TATCGTCCATTACGAACATAAGCATACGCTTACATTTTAATTGTATCCATCAATAAGTCGCGTACTAAAAGTTCGTTATTCTCCCATTTCAAATGATAAACTAATTGACTAAACGTTAATCGAGCGATCCTACCCTGTCGACGTACGGGAATAAGAGAACGCGTGTCGTGTGCAAGCGCTGTCTGCACGTGAGGAACGCGAAACTAAGAAGAAGAAGAAAAAGTACTTGTATCTAGCAAATTAATAAATGATTATATTGGATACATAAGAACAACCCGGTGAACGTGGGTGTTGTGCGTTCGGTTTCGATAAGAGGCGAGCAAGAAAAACTAAAACTGTGGAGGAACGCGCGAGTAATTAGATTAACCACGACTTGATTGCGTGCACAAAGTACACTGGAACTCCGTCGAACTTCCAGTGCGAAGCAGAAAACTCGAAGGAAAATGAATTTAATTGGTTTGCAGATATATCTCGGAATAATAGGGTTTCTTTTCGATTATTTTTGTAACGCGCTTTATCTCCGATTATAAATGACGTGTGTGTACGCGGATCGGAGCAAAATGAAAAAATCTCGGTAACTGGCTGAGAACGGCTCGACGCCCGACGACATTGTTAATCGCCGGTTGCCTTCTTGAACTCCCCCAGCAGCAGTCGATATCGAAACCGAATAAATCCAACAACGAACCGGTTTCGCAGCGATAACAGCCAGAATGCTCGCTTGGTGGCGTCAACAAAGCTGCGGACTGGTGTGCGCGTTCATACAGGCATCCCGCAAGGTCGACGAAGCTCCGATATTCTTTTTACATCACGTGATATTTTTCATTCGTGCGTTCGTGCACGAGAGTCTTGCACGAAACGAATATAGAAAACTTTCGCGAAGGCGTCGAAGTTTCGATATGGAAGCCTCTGTATGTATATTTTTTAGATAACGGGAGAGACGGATGCTTCGGATTTTGATTCGCGTTACTACATGCCCTCTGCAGACGTAATATATCCGTTGATAACGATTCTCGAAATTCTCAAAGATAACTAATTTTAAATCCAGCCTCAGGATCCGTAAACATGTTCGTTACGATCGTGACTCCGCAATATCTGCCACGCTTCGTAGGAGACAGCTATATCTGAAGCAAAGGTCACTGATAGGGCGGAAACGTAACGCTGGTACTTCGATGTGCCACGAAGGCAAGTACTTCTTTCCATGCCGTGCACGTGGGACGAGTTTCGAGACGCAATCGTGTCATCGCACTGCGTCCGATGCAGCAAGCAGACTTCGAATTCCCTACGCGACCGATAAGTGGACGATTTAATAGGAAAACTTAGCTGCGAGAAGACTACGCTACGATCAGGCAGCAACGGCCGGCGAACCTGTTGGGAAACAAGTGATACCACGTTGGAAAATCAATTGTAAACGCGACGATGAAAATGCTCCGTTTCCTTCGGGTCGATCCGTTACTTATCTCGCATCGGAAGACGACTATATTTTCAAGAACCGTCTACTTACCGTTCACGGGAAACGATATGACGTACATACGTGCGTGCGTGTATGGAGTCGATTGACCGATGCATCACGTTTAAGCAAAACGTGACAGAGCGGAGAAGTATGCGACGATAAAGAGTGGATTACGTTAACGATTTGGCAGGGCACGTAGCCATCGGGTGCACACGCTCGCTGAAACGGTTATGTCTAGAACGTAGTTTTTAAGTTTGCAAAACTATTCTTAGAACCGAGTGCCGACTATCGAAAGAAAATAGGAAATAAGAGAACGATTCCTTTTGTTGCCGTCTTCCTCAACCGAGGCATCAAATTTTTTAAACGTTTCGAATATATCTCGTACATTTTAACAAAGTGTTCAGTTCATTTTTACACGGCTCCTAACTCTAAAACGCCTACAAACGCCAACATCAATTGTAGAAAAATGAACATTAAATTTCGATCTGTTTTTTGCAGATGAATTAGTTGAACATTTCTGAAGTTTTCTTGCATGAACCGTCGAATTCGGGAAAATCGAATTTGAATATTCGTGCGTGCTGAATAGCATTTTAAATACAACTACATTGTGTTTGCCTGATCATTACTACTCACCGTTTCTACTTGCAGACATGGCGGGCGAATGTTCAAAATCAATTTTCTCGAAAACAAAATTCTCTGTCATTTTAAATTCTCGTTACATTGGTATAAAACAGGTAAATATAATACTTTTAAAAACAGTATGAGTTTTATAATAACGCCAACACTGATATGTGAATAGTTCTCGAAAGATCTGTTGAAAATCCATTGAAAAGAGCAAAGTGAAACGGAAAGTTCGTGAAATCACGAGCTAAACACGAGGTGACATACTAGACGTCGAACTTTTTGTCTCCATCGAAGTCTACGATCCTTCGCCGCCAGCCACAAGTAGCAGGCGTCGCGTATTGTTTTACCCTTGTTTGTCAGGATTTTTCACGGACGACGTCAAATTAGAACGAATCGCCGTCGACTCTCCTTGTTGCGCCCGTAGATCCTTATAAAGACACATGGCGATCTTGTCGATCAATTACGACACGCCGCGACATTCTACATAATGTTGTGTGTGCGGACTCAATGTAAAAACAGTTGTTGAAAGCCTAGATAGCGAGGGAAAAAAGGACAGTGGGAGCTGCAAATTAGCACTTTAGAGGAGGGAATGCATAATCGGTTACAAGGAGAACAATTCAATTTTCCCATTCAACTGTTTATCGATTTCAGGTGAACATGCCACCTTTCGAAAGCCTGCATAAATCACGCTCTGTCACAGGTGACCTCATAATCGTCACGCAGCAACCGGATCTTGCACTCGGGACGCGTATTCGGGCCGGAAGCGGACCCCGTAGGGGGTAGCTTTAAATAGTCACTCGCCACGGTGATTTCCATGTACGTAGGCGTCGATAACGAAAATCCATCGTCTATATCAGAAGAAGTTTCTGGACGGTTTATTTTTAGACTGTAGATAACGAACCCTCCCATGGTTAGCCGTGATTTATAATGCTAATGTAGATACAGGGTTTTATCTGGATTACGCTTATTTTTCACATCAACTTCTCAATCAATTTTCGCTCTGGAAGTTGACACGTTATCTGCCGTCGATTATACGTAAATGTTTCAAGTTAATCCATGGCTACTGAATTTTAGCTCAGCAAGATCTATCATGATCCATGGCCAAGAACTTTTTAATGAAACCTTCAACTGTCCCGAGTAACGTAACCTAATAAAAACAGGATTTCCAAGCATCCTTTTAAAATTTAGTAAGTTGCTATTGGGTGAAGTCTTAAGAATGTGGCTGGTAAATGAGAGGACCTAGAAACACCAAGATAATACACAGTATTCAGGATGAACAGAATGCTCGATTTCTTTGCGGAGGAAGAGCGAAATGTAGCGAGAGGTGAAATTAGCAACATTTCGAACGTACCCAATTAGCCTGGGCAAGGATCGCGGGATCGAGATCAATTTACGGTTTCTTTATAAATTTTAGGGAATCTAGAAGCAATACGCAAACGTATCGAGGATTGAGCGTAGAGGATGCTCGCTTTCTCTGAGGGAAACGAGGTGAGATTAGCAACGTCTCGAACGTTCCCAATTATTCTCGGCAAGGATCGCGGGATTGCCCTCTGGAGATCGGTGGACGGTGTCGTTAGGAGTTGTTACAGCTGGTTGTGCTGGTGGAAGGTCTTCGAGCAGGTTTTCGTCCTTTTTCCCGTGGTGTTCTCTTTCTCCGGGAACGAAACGGTGCACGCAAAGGGATGCCACAGTGGTCGGCATACCTCGGCGTGGCAGGCAAAGAGCGAAGAGAGAAAACGGGTAAGCTCGGCTCGTGAACCAGAGAGAAACGTGGTGCAGTCGCGGGTCCAGCGCCGCGGTGGGAAAAAGAGAATGAGACAACAACGATGAGACACTCCGAGTGTCTAAGAAAGAGGGAAAGATTGTACCGCGTTACATTCAACGTGATTGAGAGAAGGGCACGCCTCGGCCGCCGCCGAGTCACGCGCTCGACCACGCGTTTACTCTTACCGACACGTGCATGCAATGTGTCCGACCGCGCGAGCTGGACAGAACAGAAACTGGTTATTTTGCGCCACGGTGTGCAATGACATCTCTCCTGATCGTTGCTCCGTTATGGACGTCGAATCAGGAACGACACACCGCCCAGCTGTATCAGCGCGATGTGCAATCGCGCTTTGAAAATCCTCGCGTTTTTACGCGATTCTGTTTAGATAATGCAACGCCCCATTGTGCAACAGACATGTATCGTTGTTCGATCGTTGATACAAGACTTTAACAGGTGATAGGTAGACATATTCTGTGTCCGTGTGTGACCGACATGTTTCCAGAGGCAATTATTAGGATGATTGGAAAGTAACTTCAGTTTCGAATTTATTAGCAATTTGTTATTTCATTTAATGGGATTATGTAATGACCGAATGAATGCAAGAGGAGTTGAATGAAAGTGCAAAACCATGTCCTTAAATTCCTTTGATGTCTTTACGTATTTGATCTACTCATATTTACCATAGATTGCATAAAATCCATAGTCTAGCAGTGGCCATCAAGGTCCTTCTTCCTCAAAAATGTCCCAAAAAGTTTCAAAAATTTTTCTCGTAGATGAAATTACCATAGATTTGAAGATCGAAGCCTCCTCTTTACAATGGCACCTCAAAAGTTGATGCACGATTTTTTTTCACTGTTTTATGGAACAAAAATGAGGAATATGTTCGGTGCAGAGTCGCCAGAGAGATCAGGGGAATTGGCTTGACGGGTATAAGTTATCCTCTATCTGCCAGAACCGAATTAGTCACGTGACATTGTGACACACGCACGATATGGAGAGAGACTTGTACATTAAAATTCCAAAATAACGGGGATATATTTAAATTAAAAATTGTGATTGACGTTTACGCATAATATTATGTGTCCTGAAGTAGATACAAGCGTTCCTGATAAATTAATTATCGCTTTGTTCTTACTTTACGTTCACTAAAATAAACAGACTATCGCGTGAAATTATTCGATCAAGTCCACGGCAAACAAAATTATGTTATTCTTTTGTTGAAAAGATCGAATGCATGAACGTTTATGCAATCGAAATAAGAATAGTAAACTAGCTGTCATAAAATCTACGCTTTCTTTCGCGATCTGATATTTTCCATTATTGTGGTGTGTTGGCGGCTGAATGCTACGGTCGGGATCGTATTTCCTTTGGTGGTTAAGATTGATCGTCGTTGATTCGTAACAAGGGAACTTAAAATAGAGCGTGTGATAGAGCAACGCAGCCAGTCGGATCTGCTCGCGCACAATGAAAAGGAAAGAAATCCCGTTCGTGGGATTTTCAGGTTCAAGTACATATACGACGCTTCTTGGGAACGCGCGGACCTATCGGGATTTCTTCTCCGCAGGATCCGAGAACGATCCAGGGCTAGAAGGGAACACCGTTACGGCTATAATTATGCTCGGAGCGAGCGAATGTTCTAATTTGCCAAGGACAAACGAGCGGACATTTCTGCGAGACGTGATTTTCAGACGATAATCGAGGGGAAGCACCTCGATGCACCGCGATGCAATCACCATGACGTAATTGCTTTCACGTGCCCTCTCCCGACCCTTGTGTAACTTTTTTTTTTCTCTCCTCTCTGTTCTAAAACCGCGGGCACATCAATTTCACTTTGTCACGTCTCCGCTAATTCACCACAACGCTCCACCACGGTTTTACATAACGCAAATTGCGCGATCGCCGGCGAAAAATTCCGATAAGACAGCAACAAAGAGACGGAGGCAAAAACGGAATTTTCAGACGGTAACATTTCAATACAATCTTGCTTAGCTACGGGCTTTGTACTGTGTGGCTAGACTGCGGAACTGAAAGTGCTTCAATTGCGATAAACAAAAGCGAGACAGTATGTCAAGGAATTACATAATAATTTGAGTAAGTCCAATTTAAATGCATCATTGCTGTAAGTAATAATTTTATTTGTTTTTGTTATAAATGCACACACATTATCCCCGCAGATAAATGCAAGGTGGCCGTTGCAAAACAAGTCGAAAAATTTCATTGAATTCGTACGTCATAAGTAGACTGCGGATCTTTATACAAAATAAAAAATTTTTGCATTTATTGCAAGACACAGGAGCCAAATAACAATTTCATTCTTCTTTTAATTATCTTATTAAGATTAAACACTAATACACTGGTGGCCTTAAATCTTTTTAATACCTCCACTGTTTTAAATTGTACGCACCCGTTCTTGTCATAAATGCATAAAATCCGCAGTCTAGTCATTTAATTTACTTTGCTATACACATATACATACGATCCGCACGTAAATCCAAAGTGGATGTTGCAAAACAAATCGAGAAGGGAGAATGAAATGTTGTCGTTACAGATCTCGTTTTTGGGAAATTCGAGTGTGAGAATTTATCGATCACACGTGCGTTCTAATTTCGAAATAGAGCCAGTAAGTCATGAACGGACACGTTGGCAGATTCCTATTTAACGGCCACGCGTTTCAGAATGAAACGTTCCTTCGAGATTATTCCAGACATTCATCGACCATGTTCATTGTTTTGCATCGCGGCGGCTAAAAATACGCGAGTGAAATCGAAAACATGCAAACACCGGTGACTATTCATTGATGTGTATCCACCCACGACAGCCGTTCGACCCGACAGTGGGCTGAATAGCCGTCACTGTTCGAACGACGCATAATCGAATTCAGATTCGAAGAGGAGTCCGTGGATTGCTCTAGAAAGAATTTAAATCAGAAATCTTGTCTCCCCACGGGCCGGTCACGTGACTAATCCGGTACTGGCAGTGAGGGGGTAACTTTTACCCCCCAATGCGAAATTTACCCTCAGCCATTGTACATTTTAACCCCTTGCCCTACGATTTATTTTCGGTGATTAGAACTTTTATTGTAGTGTTCATAATTTCCTAAAAAAGAAGAAAGTTTATATCTATTGTATGCCTACATGCTCTCCAATAACTACACATTAACAAAACCAAAATCGGATTTCATCTCGGTTTAAAGGAGATTAATAGCACACATATACAGGGTGGGGCACTATGAACAGGTCACCTGAATAACTCGCTTGCTTTTGAAGATAGAAGAAAATGCATCAAACCAAACTTACTTGATATGGAGGCGCTCGTAATCTGATGTCATTAATTTTTTTATAGGTGGAGACGTCAAGGAGATATGAAGGTCAACTTCATTTTTTTAAATGGAACGAGGTATTTTTTAATACATCAATCAACCCAGCTGTAGCTGGATATTCGTTATAAAAAAGTGCTAACCTATGTATGTCGAAAAGTTAGTAGTTCAGAAGATATTTCAATTTAAGTAATTCTAAAACACCATTACTGTCGTATTAAGACGTTACACTAGCAAATAAACGCCAACGTTTTAGTGCAACAGTAATGCTGTTTTAGAGTTATTTAAATTGAAATATCTCCTTAACTACTAACTTTTCGACATGCATAGGTTGGCACTTTTTTGTTGGCATAATTCAAAATACCTCATTCCATTTAAAAAAATGAAGGTGACCTTCATATCTCCTTGACGTCTCCACCTATAAAAAAATTAATGACATCAGATTACGAGCGCCTCGATATCAAGTAAGTTTGGTCTGTGCATTTTCTTTATCTTCAAAAGCAAGCGAGTTATTCAGGTGACCTGTTCATAGTGCCCCACTCTGTATATATTAGACTCTGTTCAGAATCTTCATCACGTGTCTGACGCGATATTGGAGGGCAGGGGGTTAAAAATGAACAAATAAACAGTATCCACTTACCTACTAAATATTTGAGATACGATTCCTGCAAGGTTATATTTTTACCTGATTAAGAAAAGAAATAAATGTCTGTGTAATTCCTGTATCTTGCAATTAATGTAAACAATTCTTATTTCTTATAACACTTCACAGTCGAATGAGTCACATAAAAAAATTATACCGTTTACTTTTGAAAAATTAATTGTTGTGTTTAAGTGTAGAAATTAAATCAGTCATTGAATGAATTGCAATTCCATTATGAAATGTAATTTTTTCACAAGACTTTGTGAATGAAGAATACCGATACTGGCAGAGAGGGGGTAACTTTTTTCCCTGAATTCGAGTTACCAGATCTGGCGACTCGCAGTGGAATTTGAAATCAAAGGTTAAAGCCTCTTCGTCCGCGATAACAAGCTGGTGGCACCTTATCGGACCCAGCTGCGTTTAACATTCAGAGCCACCGAAATATTGACGTCTTAATGTAACTTAATCGACGAATATTAGCTCCAATAATTTCTTTTGAGGCGGGGCTCGGGCGAGGCTCGAACGAGCCGATTAAACGCGACACGATGCACGTAATGGTGTACCAGATCAAGAATAACTCGAAGTTGCCACAGATTGCGTTTATTTTCTCCCGAGCCGTGCAGAAAATAAGACACCTATTTTCGAATCGGTCGCGTTACACGCGTACTCGCGCATACGTCAAGTTCGTAGCCGCTTTAAAACTGTCGCCAGCCAAAAAGTTCACTTTCTCGGCAACACTCGACACATTGTGACTGTTCCCTGTCAAACGAAACTTTGTTGTTCGGAATTTTGTCTGAATTGTTTACGAAATCTTCCCTCCAACCAACTTATTCACATGTGCCAAATTTATTAGATATCCCGTTACGACAATATTTTCGCAGGAACATTTGTTTGTTCATCTCTACCAACTTTCTACTTCCACGTGCAACAGAAAAATTGTTCATATTTCAACCGTGATAACTTCGTAAAAAATGATCGCACGGCAATAAATTTGGACTTGTTTTAAAGCTAGAAAACTCTAGTTTCGTAATCCGTCGTTCTGTATTCTAAGATTTGTTTTCGTGATGTAGTGGGCGAGAAACTGATTACACATTTCTCTCAAAAATGCAGTACATTCAAATGCCTATGGAAACTGAACATTTTTTTCCGTGACCATAGATTTAAAGATTGAAGCTTTCCCTTTACAACGCCGCCTTTAAGAGCCGCCTTTTTTTAGACATTTTATCGAGCTTTGGATGGTAGGTGGACAGCAAAATTTAGAGGGCTTTACAGGACCTAACTTATTCCGTATTTTTGTTCTATAAAACAGTGAAAAAAAATTGCACATCAATTTTGAAAGAGTCGGTGTAAACAGGAAGCTTCGATCTTCAAATCTATGGTAATTTCATTTACTAAATAAATTTTTGGACGTTTTCTGAGACATTTGAATCTGCAGCATTTTTTAGGAATGGAAAATAAAAAATCTGTTAAATATGTACATATGTATGCATGCCATTAATAGCATACAATGCAGATTTTAGGAATTCATGACAAAAATGAGTACATCGAATGCAAAATAGGAAAACATCTAAAGAATTTAATATTGTGCATTTCATTATAATTATTCTTCATTTTACATTTATTATTTACATTGTTGAATGCATCATAATTTTATTCCAAAACACTAATATAAATGTATTACATAACATAGACTTACTGTAAAGTATGTATATGTCATTGCCATCAAATCTGTGTCGACTGTCGCTCTAAACGGAATTTTAATTAATTTTAATTTAAATTTAATTGTTTATAAAATTAGCGCAGTCATAACTAGTTTGGAAACATTAATTATATTCGAGTGTACTCTATTTACGGTGACAGTCGTTTCTTACAATTAGAATTCAGCTGTCCACTGACACACCACCTTTTACATAATCGCCGACACTCACACTTTCTAGTGTCCGTCTGTGGATTTCAGCATTATAAAAATGTTTCGTAATGGGCAAATCCCGCCAACAAAAAAACCGCATCGTTAGCTGCATTCTTTCCATACGACAGCCATAATTTCTTTTCAGCTTGAAGTCAGTCGCATAATCGGCGTTTGAACGTAATCGATTGCGCAGTGTCCAATCGTGTGCGACTAAAACGAAATCTAGATTCCTCAGGTGACCTGCAAAACTAGAAAACTGCATATGTGTATCGTCTAGATCAGTGTTCGGCAGAGTATACTGTTAGATCAGCAGAGTGACGCGCTTCTTCTACTTTTATTTTTCCGCCACAATTAATCTACGTCTGCGATGCAGTCGTGCAACGACCTACTTAAAGGTTTTACTCTTCTTTAATCGTCGCCGCTACGTCTATTATTTAAAGTGGCTAGCTATTGTCAAGTGGCGCACATTCCGAATCGCTATAGCAATAGCAGGTCTATACGTTCCTCGACTACTATATCAGAATCAACGGTCTGAGATACAGCAAATGTTTACATCAATCAGTTACGAGTACATGCAGTTAGGAGCAAAACTGATCACACACTGTTTCAATCAGAATGGACCAAACGATTTCAATTTCACTGTAAGGCTAGAAGAATTAGTTTCGTAAATGACATTTAAAAGATATGATGAAAAAATGCATTTGGTCGTTATTGTGAAAAACAATAGTAAAACTTGATTATTACGACTTTTTTAGCTGGGCCGATAACGAAAATTTAAAATGTGTTTGGTCAACTTGTATAAATTATATACACTCCGAAAATTTCATTGAAATTGGTTAATTGGTTCACGAGTTATAAACGATCAAAAGTGGTAAGAAGGCCGAAAATCTTGAAAAATTGCAATTTTTACGACTTTTGATCGTTTATAACTCGTGAACCAATTAACTAATTTCAATGATGTTTTCAGAGCGTATATAATTCATACAAGTTGACCAAACACATCTTTTAAATTTTCGTTATTAGCCCAGCTAAAAAAGTCATCAAAAATAATTTTTACTATTGATTTTCACAATTCCGACCAAATGCATTTTTTCAACATAATTTTTAGATGTCATTTGCTAAATTAATTCTTCTAGCCTTACAGTGAAATTGAAGTCGTTTGGCCCATTCATAAAAAAGTTGTTCTGATTTAAAGTGTGATCAGTTTTGCTCGTAACTGTATTTTGAAAGCAGTACTTATTTGTACTCTGTATATAGAAGGTTCCAAAAATGTACTTCCTTGAAAGGGTTGATTCTGCAAAGGAAAATCAACTCAGGATTACTCCTTTCAAAGAATTACAATATTTTTGGGACACCCTGTAGTTCACTCGTACTCACGTTGCAGCTCTGTCAAAGATTTAAGATTATACAAATGGTACATTAACAGCTGTTAATTTGAAACAATTTACCAGATAAGGATAGTTAGGTTATTGTAGATCAAGTCTTTAGAAATTTTGTATACATAATTACCTGAAAATAACACAGCGCAATTTTTGTGCAACTTTGAATACTGTTTGAATCATCACATGATTCAACATGGTTTTCATGATATACATTTTTTATCTCCTAAATTGTTTAAAATTGGCGACTCTGAGTATCCCTTTAACGATTGAAAGTGACTAACCAATGAATGACTAATTAATGACTCAACTAATGAAAAAGTGAACATGATATCATACTTTAGAAATCGAGAAGCTCTGTAAGGGGGACATGAAAAAAATTTCATTAACATCTACAGTTTGGGGTACTATTCTACATAGTATGATATTACATCAGTGTAGCATCATCCACTGATAAGAAATATCAACACTTGTGTAACCGTTTAGGCACTCTGTTATTAGGAATTATCAACCGTGAATCTACGTCATAAACAAAGTCCAGAAAAACTTTCTCTTTTTGTCGCTGTGTTTATTGTGCTATTTCCATCATATTTCGATTATGTCCTCCGAAGAACTTGTAACCCCTGTATACAAGATTAGTCATAAACGCAGCAACTGAGTTTGCAAGCTTATATTTGTTAACATGTCTATTATCATTCCAGGAAAATATGTTTTTATACGAAGATTCATTGCTAATTTTACACACACAAATGATAATATACGTGTTCAAAACATATAATTTTTTAATATGTTTAAGCCTGTAGATAGTATTAGCATCGGAAGAAAGAGTATGATGCATCATGTGGACACTAATACATAGATATGCACAAGCTTATTTTGTTACTAAAATAGAGATGATAAAACATCAGTCTTTATCAAGCCATCAAACAGATTAAATGAAAAAAAAGAACAGGCCAATATTGAGCGCACAAGACCGCACGACCGAAGTGAAAACTTCTATGGCGATTGGACACCTGTCTGTTTCTCGCTCGGTCGGCTAAACTCGGCTCCCCGAGTTTACCCGAATAGCGTTTCACTTCGCAGCGTGACGGATCAGACTCGTTCACTGCCCAGCGGTCTAAGTTTTCACTTAAAAAATCAAATAAAAATGCCACAGAACGTATTAAATAATAAATGGTATCTCTCTTGACAAATTAAAGCTTCTCTTCAATCAGTAGAATGAAAATATTACTCAAAATGTTTAATGCAAAGTGTGCGATGCAAGATCTATCTTCAACTACACATGCCGTTACAGCTGGAATTTGTCTAGTGTGGTTCACCAAACCCCTACTAAGAAATCAATCTTTCTGAACTCCAAAGTGACAATGCCGAATCGAAGAAAAAGATCATCATCACAAATCAAGACAAACAAAGGACGAAACAAACAGTCTTGATAGTATGTATTGCACGATCTACGGTGACACAAGGGATACAAGTTTCAACGAGCCTGCTCCAATAACCCAATTCCCATAGCGCAACCAAGCACCGGAGTTCATTGGAAGCGACACCGCTCTTTTCGACGCTGACAAATGAAAATTCAATATGCTTCCCTGAAAATCCACCCTGATCGCATGTACGTGCGAATGATAGCTCGCAGGGCGCATTGCCACCGTGCAGTTACAACAGACACATCGTTCGGCTGGCCTGGTGGGAGGAAAGGCTATCATTCTCTGGCGTGGCTGTGTCACGGTGAAGTCTGAATACTCGTCGTGTCTGTGACCGTACGTTTCGATACAACCGCGAGGAGGATAAAGAGAAGTCGAGGCGCGTTACATAGGACCCGTGATCTAGCGATGGGAATGACCCAATTCCCTCTCGTGATTTTCAAGCAAGTCGTTAATCGAATGGAAATTGGGTTGCCAACTTTCTTTGAGACGCTTCCGAGAAAAATATTGGCCAAAACTGAAGGATATATATAATTTTCTCACTGGGAAACCACACTCAACATAACACGTCTAGTTTTCCAAGGAAATTTCTTTCATGTACAAAAATATATAAAAACATAATAATACAATTTCAATTCCGGGACAATCCCAGACGGTTTTTTATATAGCATGAAATTTAAGTAGCAAGACAAAACATTAGAACACTGTTTAATATTTCCAACAATGAAGGTGACGATAAACATTGCCAAAAAATTGCTCCGAATGGGTGATCAAACACTTGTTAAAAAACATATTAATATTTTTTTTTTTTATCATTGCATTTGGCTTTATTTGTAAATCATTAATAATTAATGGAAATATGTTCGTGATACATATGTTAATGAAAATGTTCATTGACAATTCAAATAATTACAATGATACTTGATTTGTTAGATTGAATAATTATTGCCAGTAGTATTTCTATAACATGCGAACACTGTTGTAATGATAATTGACTGCATACCTCGAGCGTACAATCATACTTTGCCGTTACAAATCGATAGTAATTGAGAAGAATCATGCCCATCACTACCGCGGTCGAGAACGGGCGAGACAAAGCGGAGGAAAATAAAAGGCAGACAGAGACGGCCGGTGGTCTCGACGGTGGTAGAGAAGCGGAATGGTGCGGAGCGGTGCGGACTAGTTCGTTGCGGTGTGGGGCGGTGTGGGGCGGTACGGGAAGGGGAGAGAGCCGAGCGCGTGACAGAACACGTGACCGGGAGCACACGGTGCTCGCGTGACCGGCCCCGTGACGTCACACGCACGTGTCACATAGCGTGGTAACTGCCTGTTCCACTCCTCCCGGAGCTCTCGTACCCAGCAAACGAACGTTCCTCACCTTCCGTGCCCCTCCACGCGCTCGCCATTCCACGTCCTGGTCAGTAACGTCTCAAATCCCCGCTTCACCCCCCGCGTCCCAGACTTTCACCAGGAAAGTCATCATTTTTGTTCGTCCCCTCGCCCTCGGGCCGCCGTTTCGTCGCCCGACCACCGGATTTGCATCATCACGCGGAATAGTTACGCGACTCGACTGTGATCCTCCTAGTCGAGGAAGGAAGAAAAATCACCGGTTTCACCTGAACACCGTTCCGTCGAGACCGTATCGCTTCGGCGGCGCGACGCGGCGAGCTACCCGGAGAAATGGAAGGGTGAAAGCGTAGGTAGTTGGCTCTCGTACCCGCCGGCTTCGTGTAACGTAACCATCGCGCGCTCGATAACTACGAAAACACGGGATTCGTATCTGGCGCCCGTTGTCTTCGGAGCGATTAACCATCATCGCCACGCTACGAAATCGTTCGGCTTTGAATTCCTGACATTCTTCAACGATACATGTACACACTGTACGTGTATTCAGATTGCACGCGTCCCGGTTTGTTTACATGAATGAACAAGTGACAGTGTGTATCCGTACAATATTATACGGTGTCGTCGATTCGACGGCCCCATTATCATCGATTCATAATTTTCATTTCTACGTGGAACAAAACCTTATCTGCCGGTACATTATTTTTATGTAACGCTCCGACCCCGCTGATAAACGGTACTTACGTTTTATTACGAACCAATCGATTACTTACCAATTAGTTTTTGGATAAACCAATCGACGGGGTGCGAACATTCATCTTGGATTAATTAGGGAATAAAGACAACGGTAATATTCCGATAAATATTCGTTCTGTTTTTGTTTTTGTTTTTATACATGCGCAACGTACCGAGATCGCTATCGGACCGTAACATTATCAAAACACGGTGCATCGAGAGGCGTCTTATCTGCCCAACTTACCGCTATCGTTGTATGTATTACCGCAACTCAAAAATTCCACTGATTAAACAAACAAACTCGGAGCACGTACCGAGTGATTATTGTCTGTCATGGCAATTTGGATACGCTCGAGGAGAAGATAGTCTAACTATGACAATTCTACAGGAACCATAGGGTATTAGATCCGACAAGCCCTTACTACTTACTAAAATAAAATATCTAGGCTTATGCTTAAGGGTCATTATCTCCATAAAACAGAAACGAATTCAATTTTCCTAATTTTTGTGCAATAATTTTCATTTCAAATATTTTTGAGTGATTAATTCCATGGTCAAATTGTAATGTTTTATCCCCACTCTAGTTTTTTCCCATCTGACCCAAACATATTTATTTTGTTCTCATATACCGAATTGTTAAATCACCTACTGTTCCGTCAGGAAATCCTTATCCTGTTACATACTAAACTTACCAATATACATATTCGTTGATACGGTCACGTGTCCAGCGAATGAACACACACGTAAGCTGCATGTCTATTAAAATTAGTATTCGCAAATCGCTATTTAATACGCTGCGTTATTGTAAATATTTTACATGCCAGGACACAGAACTAATAACATTTGATAGTTACTGCTTATTAGTATCATTGGATCACTTCAAAATACAAATGGCTGACCTGACGATAACAATACACCCGTCCCTCAATTTACGCGAATATCCGTTCCACGTGGATTTTATTTACGCGAATAAAAAAACGTGTAAATTGAAACTGTAAACTCGATAAGGTTCCAAAAGCTACACTACTACTAATGTTTTCCTTCCTTTCCGCGTAAATTGAAGTAAAGTTGCCGCGTAAAACAAATACTCAAATGTACTGCCGTGTATGTCATAAAAAGGAAGAAGACCTCTCTCAGGTCTTAACTGGCAATAGAATTATTGTATAAATATCAACACGGAGAGGGCATCATAAACGTTATTTCTCATTTAATACAAATTACGATTTTCCCTGTGACCGTAAGTAACGTGGCACCGGAGTCGCTGGTTTCGTGCCTGAGACGGCTGCGGATTGCTCCCACCAGTGGTCTGCATGCCACACCGCGGCCCATCGCGAGAATTGAACAGGGCCGCGTATTATACGCTTAGTGTAACCTGCCAAGGGAACGACGCACGCTCAAACACGACGCGACACGAACCGTTCTCGAACGATCCACTTTTATCAACTAGAATCCTAATTAATAGAATACCATCAATAAATAAAAAATACAGACAAAGAGAGTGGAAGAGCGTGCGTGCACAGTTGATAAAAGTTTTTCCTAATGCGACCGCTGGTCCAGGCTGTAGCTCGAGCGCCGCTGAATTTTACCGCGTGAAATTTTCAAAGTACGTTACGCGCTCTACCGTGGGCAACCCACACATACACGTCAACGGAGGATGCGCGAGTGAATGCGCGGCGGCACGTTCAATTTTTACGCCCCTGCCGGTTAGTATATCGTGGAATTTCACGGTCGGACGAGTCAACGGCCTTATCGCGGAGCGTTTTAGGTCTCAATATCGAACTGTATTCTCTTTTCTTTCGATATCGCGCGCGCG
The DNA here is from genome assembly GCA_028455605.1 of Lasioglossum malachurum. NCBI lineage: Eukaryota > Metazoa > Arthropoda > Insecta > Hymenoptera > Halictidae > Lasioglossum > Lasioglossum malachurum. Next base: position 11,065,052 of record CM052316.1, on the reverse strand, counting down.
CGCACGGACAACGTGTTTCTTCGTGGGAGTTGGGCGTGGAATCGGATTGAAATATTCGATCAATTGGTTCGCAGAGATAACGAACAATAAGCGATTCGAGGGGAGAAGAAACTTTAATCAGCACACGGGAAACAGGAAGCAAAAAGAAGAAGAAGAAGAAAAGAAGAGGGCGCCAGTACAGATATATCGGCGAGTGTGACTGGACGGAAAGACGTGGGCGATTCCCAAGTACCGGCCTCTTGGTCCGCCGTGTCGTTACGAGTGTGTCAGTGAGTATGCGGAGGCGAACCTAACCTATTCGTCGAGTGCGTACTATCGATCAAGGAGTCATCGGTTTCTAAGAGGACCCGGACTCTCTCGTTTTCGGTGCACGCTATTTATGCATCCGTGATCCCGGAATCTGTGGAAATACCAGCTGTGCGTTCGTCATAATTTTCCCACTCACGTACACCACGAAACAACCGAGTTCCGACGTGCGTGAGTTCCAAAAAGAAAGTGTCGTCGTCGTATCGAAGGATCTAAGAGGACTGCAGATAAGATATTTAGCTACCGAAAACCGGAAGTGAACGTGTCGCGTGTTGGAAGTGATTCTATGCGTCAAGATGATGGAGACACAGAATTATTGGGAGGACAACTCCGCTCATTCAATGCAAGTCAAGTACGAGAGGTGAGTATTTGATGGCTAAAATTAATCATTAAGTAATTGTTATTAGCTGCGAATGATAATGTTCACTCATATTCCTCGGGCACCGTAATAAAAGGTTTACAGCAATGTCCGATGCACGTGTCTGTAATTGTCTGGGATAATTGCGCGTGTTGCACGCTACGCGAATTGATCCTCGTGCGGTCTTTTGCTCGTTTCTGACCAATTAAACATCTTTTTTCGGTGTATAATTGGATTTCGGTAAGCACTTCACTTCAAATATTAGCAAATCGAGACAAACATTGTTAACGTTAGTGTTCGTGGTCGAAAATTACCATTAAATAAAATTCAAATTATAATTAATTTCCGGTCCTGAGAATATTGAAAAATGAGGATAATGAATCGGGGGTTGACGATATTGATTCGACAGACAATTTTATTTCTTTATAATAAGGTATAATTATTTTTTTTACTTAAATAAAACATAATTATTTATTTGATGTACGTAATAAAATGTAACCATGAACATCATTAACTATTTTTTGAACGAAGACCGTATAAGTAAGGCTTTATAATCGTTTCTCAAATGTTAGAATCCGCAATTTGCTGCCAGAAAACCGTACGAGATACACTGCCACTGGGTCACTTTTAACCCACGTCAGAATTGCCATGGCACACGTTGTGACGCGTTAACGACATATAGGTTATAAATATGTATAAGATATTTTGCTTGTGTATTAAACACTGTATACGCTTTGCGTTACATTGGTGAAACATGTGCAATAGTGGATCACTATTACAATGTTGCAACGGGTTGTAGTTGTTGAAGGTCGCAGATAAAGGATTATATTTCTATAATAAAAGTAAAGAATAATATTATTTAAAGTCTCATCTTTTCAAATTTTCGTCGAGTACACTCAGTATTTAGAATTAAAGTGAGCAAGCACCAAATCACGAATTTTCGAGTCGTTTCTGGTCTGTTTGGCTTAACATCGCGTGTCGAGGTCGTCGTTAAACAAAATAACAGTAATATAATTTTAGCGTGGCATAAAACAAAATATTGCTGGTGTTTTATAGAATTTTTACTGAATTCCTCATTATCAAATAATTAACTGTTTTGAATATGGTTCCGATCATTTTTAGACAGTAAGACCGTTATACAAATTTAAAAGTATGTACTGTTATATTATTTTCAACCTATACCAACCATATTTCGAAAGAAAATAAACCTAGCAGTTGATGCGACATAAAACTATAAATAAAAAAAATCTCTATTGCGTTTGTTGGAATTCAGGTAGAAAATGTTTATTTTGCATAAAGATCCGCCGCCGCCTACTTATAAGCCGCTCGATGTTTGCGTTATGAAAATCCGGCATGAATAAGAAGTAAAATAACAAAGGTTAGTCGCATATATTTATGGTCGGTCTATGTAGTACGCAAATGCTAACGTGACTAGCGTGTTGGACCACGTGCAAGTGATCGATCAGTGGATTGAATGCACGTCTAAGGACATTCGTGTTGAAAAGCGGAATTGTGCATCACGCGGGTAATTGTCGCGCGAGCGTAATTTCATTATCCGTATTACGCTAATTTATCGCGCGCGGAGAATTCGCGCAATAAAATTGAGATTAACGTAACAAAGCAAGCCGCGTTTATTGGAATAATCGAGTTATTATTCCTGAGAGAGCGATTGGCCCGTGTATCAGAAGTTTCCCAAGGAATCGGCGCTGGCACGAGCCTATGTCAGAGAAGGTGACGCCTTTACTTACACGCATTCAGGTTGCTCGTTCAGAAGCTCGCAACGAGTGACATTCGCGAAGCCTGTCGGCGACACGATCGGTCATAAACACTTGTGAGAGATCGAGAATAGACTGGAAACACGGTTGCGTTACAGGGCGATTCCAGAAACTGGGTCGGACCGTTTCAGCAAAAGCTATGGCTCAATTGAAGCGGAATAAATTAATGATATCGTATCTTTTATTAGCATCGGAACCATCGGCGATTAACGTATACCCAGTTTTCTGGAACGGTGGAAATAACAGGTGTCCTTAATATCGTTACATCATTCCCATTTCGTCTACCGGGTATTCCACCCAACTTGACCACCTTGGGTATCTTTGTTGTTTTTAAAGATACGTCAAATGTCTGAGGGACAAAGTTGAATGGTAAAATGGGGCTCATACGATGGCAAAAGAATTTTTGTCTTTATGTAATTTTTTTAGAGATATGAAGGTCACCTTCATTTTTTTAAATGGAATGAGGTATTTTTTAATACATCAATCGATGCACCTGGACATTTGTTATAAAAAGTACTAACCTATGTATGTCGAAAAGTTAGTAGTTCAGGAGATATTTCAATTTAAATAACTCTAAAACAGCATTACTGTTGCACTAAAACGTTGGCGTTTATTTACTAGTGTAACGTCTTAGTACGACAGTAATGGTGTTTTAGAATTACTTAAATTGAAATATCTCCCGAATTACTAACTTTTCGACATACAGTGACTCCTACAAATATTCGGACACTCTTTAAAAGCCGATTACTTTTTTGGAATTGGACTATACGATTCGAACTTTGTTAGGAAGCTAGAACAATTAGTTTACTACAGGATGTGAAAAGAAATTTTTTTGAAAATTGCAAGTAATATAATTGCTCTAGCTTCTCAAAAAAGTTCAAATCGTATATATAGTACAATATTAAAAAAGTTATCGCCTTTTCAAGAGTGTCCGAATATTTGAAAAAATGAAGGTGACCTTGATATCGCTAAAAAAAATTACATAAAAACAAAAATTTTGTTGGTATCGTATGAGCCCTATTTTACCATTCAACTTTGTCCTTCAGACATTTGATGTATCTTTAAAAACAACAAAGATATTCAAGGTGGTCAAGTTAGGTGAATACCCGGTATAAAAAATATATTAGAGCGTATAAATAAGTTTGTTTGTACAATCGAGAAATGTTCAATTCCAAGAAAGGAATGTTATGAATGATGTAGGAATGTTTCATTATAAGTACCAGTCAATTCTTTCCAAATTTTGTTAGGACGAAATACATTGCGGATTAAACGAACAAAACCATTGTTTTCCTTATTTAGTGCTTTTGATCTTTGATGGTGATGTTACTAACAAATGTACCGTCTAAAAGTGGATTAAAAAAGTTAATTTTGCCGCGACTGTACTTAGGAGCGTCATATCAGAATGCGACTAATGTTGGAAATGCAGATAATGTAGAACAATAGATCACGTAACATGGGGATATAAAATGCCTACGAGAACATCTGAATAGACAGTGTAGTAGCTGAAATTATATACCATGAAGTAGCTCGAAGATGCATTACGAAGAGTATCTTAGGTACGTTCTCACAGACATAATCAAAACAAGGAATGCACGCTGGTCTTGAGATCTGATTATATACTCGGAGAAACCCGGAGCATATAATAGACCAGGTAGAACATTGTTGCATAGAATAGCAGAAATAACACATTGAATGGACATACATAGTAACCGCGAACGTCATCATCACACAACAGACTACAGGGAGGAGATCAGTAACATCATCGTCAAACGTGGAATTAGTAGAAGCCTGGAATTAGAAGACTTGCATGGTACATATCAATCATAGCGTCAATCATTGTAACAACGCCATGTTTATGTATCACGGATCTTATGAAACTCTAATTGAACCGATACACTCGTCGGGCCAGTAGAGAAAGCAATGAAACTGAAAGGCATGGTTTCGAACTTCCTATAGCTGATTGATAAATAATAATAAAACCCGTCTGTGACTTAGTTACCTTGAGCCCATTATAGAACAGAGGTGTACAGGTCAAGACAAAATAAATAATCATGGCAATATAGTGTTTTTATTTAAAATTGTATTACATCAGATAATGCAGGAAAATAATGGAAATAATTATCAGACGATATAATAACACAACTAACACATCCTCTGATAAAAAAAAGTTAATTGTAGTTTATAATTTGTATGATGCACCGGATTCTTGTCGGTCGCAGCAATCAACTGATGCACAGTGCACACGCGACAGGAACGTGATGAAACATGATTATTGTTTACTTTTGTTCCCCCACAATCTACCATCTACAACATACACACAACAGCTCCGCAAAGTTTTAACCCTCCAGTGCACGGGTGAACTCACAATGTCTAGATAGAAAATCGTTCACACCTGCATTTTCATTAATAAATATTGTTCTTTCTGGTTGTAACGAGGTCGTCGCTTTATCGTAAAACAGTACGGCAAACAAAGGAGGAGAATTTACGTAAGCTATCAGGTAATTCCAGGAAGTTGAACGCCACGGTGCATTGCTTCGGAATGATTATCATGATTAATGGTATCGAACCACAATTTATCACTGCCGAAATTAAGTAGATTGTCGTCCTTAATAACGCTGATCACTTTCATGAACGAAATAAATGAAGCTTGCGTTGAAGCACACAGAATTAAGAAGACATCTTGTGGTGGTTACAATTCTTAGTTGGACGTGTTCCCGAGATTTCCAGGTGGCCTCTATTTTTTTATATGGAACTGTGCGATTTCATTTAGATACGCGCGTAGTGTATTCCGAGACGAGTTCAATGACTTCCAAGGTTTCGTCTTCCAAGGTCATTCAAGGTCATCTGGTGTCGTTCAAGATTTAGTGAACAACAGTTTTAGCGAACAAATTTAATAAAAATAAGTCGAAAAAAAAGGAATAACATTTTTTCGTTTAACGCTTCGTGTTTTCGTGAAAATCGAGTCCATTAAAGTTCCGCCAAGTTCCTCCCTATCTTTTAATAAATATAATAATATAGACACGTTTTTAACAATAATAGCTTTATTACAAAAAAAATACTGCCGCAAAAAACATTTTGGCAATAGTCCGCGCCTTCCAGGTTGGAAACCGCTTGGATATGCACAAAGTAGAATTGGTTGATCATGGTCAGACGCGTCAGACGATTCCTATGCAATAGCACGTGTATTCGCTACGTTTTCAAATTCGATTTTTTCGAAAACGAAGCGTCAAACGAAAAGATGTTATTCCTCTTTTTCGACTTATTTTTACATGTAGTATTATCACCCCCTGCTCGGTTGTACTACCTGTCCAGCCACACCCCCTGTACTTTTGTACAACGAATATGTTACGGATAATTCGGAGTTTAGTGGTCACAGCTGGTCAGAGCTAAAGAATTCAGACCGGACACGTTGCATCAGCCTGTAGACGAAGCACCACTTCCAGGACACGCTATAGGACGTCGGCTTCGCGTCTTGGCCGCTTGCGTCGTCGTATCGGCCATTGACACTGTAGATCGATTCGTACGGATTTATTTGAGCACCTTCTGTATACTGCGTGAACGTGTAGAATACCCATCCCCGCACGTATGCACGGCGTCTCGACGGCGATTTAACTTGGAAATCGAACGACACATTTTTTCTTTTCGGTTCGTCTCTGCGGAGACGCTGCAGTACTCTTTCGGCCTGGATCGAAGATACCGAGGTACGGTCACTGACACGGACAGGGAGAGGTGCTATGAAAGGGACAGGTTTTCATTAGGTCAAATCGTATTGTCAAAATTCAGCTTGATTTTTCTTGAACCTTTGGATAGCCACGATGACCATTACGGGCGCCAGGGATGAACTTCGGAATTTTGATATCGTACGAAAGCGAGTGTCAAGACAAATTCATTCGTGTACGATACAATGACTTTCAAAGTCACACAAGGTCAGAAATGGAAGAAACATTTATTGTATATAATATAATATTTTCTTTTTAATTTTTTCCTAATATTTATAATATGTACATATAATTTGTACATACATATAACGGTATAATTTTTGTGCTCATCAGCTAGTGGAAATCAAAACGAATTCACGAAGGCCAAGAAACACACACTTCCTATTAACAAACATATATTTAATTATTTATAATGACATTATTAGAAATGAACGGTCAAAAAACATTGTGTGTGTCCCTTTCGCAGCACCTCTCCCCTACTTGAATCGATGGATCGAGAGCCATGTCCGTGAAATTCGATGAAATCATCGCTTTAAATCTGGTGTAATAATGGCGAGGTGATATTGAAGGCTCGTTGCTTTGCAGCCTTCCGATTTTAGATAATGACGCGCTTCTATAAATACGAGAAACCACGCGACATTGCCCGAGGACTCTCGATTTGATTAATCGGCCATTTGACACGCCGCACCACGGGTAATTCCCCCTTAGTTGTTATCGCGTCCGATGCAGATAAGACAATGGACACGATAAGGCTTTGGACGCCACGCGTGAGCATTACGTCGGTCCACGCAATTCGGCAGAAGCGACTGGCTCTAACCGAATCTAACAGGAATTTTTTGGAAAGCTTGCGAGTGGGTCGGGGTTCGTTTTATAATATTATTAATGTAGGTACGGTGCTCAGTTCCACAAGACAAAGATCAGATTCGAGGTATTAATATATTAATAATATATATATATATATTAATAATATATATATATATATTAATACAGGGTGGCGCAACTAACATGGCCACCTCAAATATCTTTGTTGTTTTTAAATATACGTCAAATGTCTGAAGGACAAAGTTGAATGGTAAAATGTGGCTCATACGATACCAAAAAAATGTTTGTTTTCATGTAATTTTTTCAATTTAAATGTCTCCTAAACTACTAACTTTTCGACATACATAGGTTAGTACTTTTTTATAACGAATGTCCAGCTACATCGATTGATGTATTAAAAAATACCTGATTCCATTTAAAAAAATGAAGGTGACCTTAATATCTCTAAAAAAAATTACATAAAAACAAAAATTTCGTTGGTATTGTATGAGTCCCATTTTACCATTCAACTTTGTCCTTCAGACATTTGACGTATCTTTAAAAACAATAAAGATATTGTATTTGAGGTGGCCACGTTAGGTGCCCCACCCTGTATACATACATATATTATTAATATATTTAATAATTTTAATTTTAATATATCTTATATATATTTATATGGATGTCATCCCACGTTACTTGATGATCGACATTTTGTTATTACCAAAATAAAGTCATTACGTTTTTCAATTATTTCAAAGAACATGTAATGACCGTAAATCTAGTTTCTTGCTGTTATTATAATTATATTTTCTTTTATAATAATATAGTTATTAAGTTTTTGTTGTTCAATAAAGATATGTGGGGGGGGGGGGAGTGAAAAACCGTACACACCAAGGTCTTTCTTAAAAGAAATCATTAAAAGCACTTTCTGCATTTTGAGCAGCTAGATCGGCGATCGGCCGCACTGTGCGCTGTGGAGTAGTCGCAAGAGCATCGCAAAAAGCGATTCACTCAGATTTGGCAGGCTGAGAGATCCGATCAAACAGAAATGCACCTGCTGCCTCGCACAATAGCGTCGCTCGTATGGAGGTCGACACGTCGGAGAGAAGGGAATTTCATCGATCAGCAATAACTTATGAGTCCATGAGACGCAGGGAGGCATCAATCCGGCCGACAATGACCCGCCGTTCCATTGAGCGCAATTATTAACGTCTCTCACGTCCGCTGGGTATCGATGCGTAAACACAAACCCGATCCCGTGTTTCTCTTTCTCCATCTTGACACAGATATTTCCCTGGTTTGCGTTGCCGCTTATCGTGAATCAAACCGAAGGTCCTTCGACACACTTGCCGAGCATTTCAGTCGTTCCGTCAGCCATCGACGATCTCCTGCTCCCCATCGATCCTTCTTTCCTCCGCGAACGCCGTGGAATGCGATCGTAAATTAAACCGCGAGGCGTGTTAGTCAAATTCGAATACACCTTGCTCCCAACATTCTGAAACTGTTCCTATCGATCTGATCTATCGCCACGAGGAAAAATATTGCACTCTTGTATTTGATATCTAATGACTAGACAGTGGATTTTATGACAAAAATGAGTCGGTGTAATTTGGAACAGTAAAAACATTAGAAGAATTTTAAAATACTGTTATATTGAATTTAACATAATAAACATATTAAGATAGAAAATAAATTTCTGCTTCACTCCAGTTCGTTGCAATTCAGGTCGAAAATTTTTATTTTGCGTAAAGATCATTTTTAATCAATATTTGTATTGTATTGAAGAATTCAATATTAATTATTTTTGACTTTTTAAGCTGATTAAAAGACAAAATACATATTGATGTAACTTGAACTTATTGTAATTCCTTTTAAAAGATAAGAAACTTAGCAAGTGAAATTTATTCTAAGTATTTTTTAACGTGGTATGAATTCAGTCTTCTCAAATTGCTCCTGAACATTCTCTAATTGGAAAATTAGTTGGAAAATCGTGTTGCAAAGCGACAATTGAAAAGCACCTCATTCCAGCATTCTGAACCTGTTCTTATCGGCTCGATCTATCAGTGCTATCAATCGCCATGATAAAAAATGTTGTTCCCTTGTAATTGATTTTTTAAGATATGTGCAAACTCGCGTTGCAGGATTTTTAATCAATATCTTTATCACCTCTTCATCGTGCAATAGCTACAATATACGCTATTGTAATTGCTAGACTGTGCAGTTTATGCATTATATGATAAGAATGAATAATTCAAATATCAAACTAAAAAGAAATTAGAAGAATTTAATTGTCACGTAAAGCAGCGTTGTAATTATGAAGAAGTGTCTTGATAAAAAAGAAGTACGTTTAAAGAACAGATGGATCCGTTTCGAAACGGACACAGTCATCGCCGGCCTCGTGATCGCAAAACACATTCACCTTCCCAAAGTGAAGAGGAGAAGGAGGCGATAAGATATAACGTCAGCTGTGCGGTATTGTTCTTATAGACACTCGAATGTGAGGATTATTAAACGACGGTTGCGGACAACAATTAGGTAATCTTCCTTTCGCGAAATCACGGTATAATGATAATCCACACTTCCTCGTCAATACGAATTTATTTTGCAACTCCTTGTCCGCTGAACAATATTCCGCTTGCGGTTCCCAGACGCTTTTAAAAAATCCTCATCCTTTGCCACTTCGCCGAATAACATAAAGCTGTATCCACACTGAAGCAACGACGATCAACTTCCATCAGATCAGATTCATTCATTCGAACGACCACCTCCGTCGCACTTAAATCGCGACTTTACTGTAGTTTGATTTGTTGGCACAATATGGTCGAAGAAGATTTATTTAGGAAGAAGTTATGTTTGTTTGTTGTTATGTACTATCAAAACCAAGACATTTCATATGCAGTAAACTAATAGTTGACGTTGCATGTGTCTCGGAAAAGTCGCCGCTTTTACCGAATAAAAGAAGAATGAGAGGCGACAGAAAGAAAGTCGCTCGATGATGCTCCAGTGTGGACATAGCTTTAGGTACACGGCAAACAGATCTCTATCTCTGAGGTCGCGAGAATCGCCGCTGGCTGACCATGATGCCACGGAAATCTCTGTCATAGGCGAATCAACCTATCCAGATCGTTCCTCGAGAAATCTGTTTTGCTCATCTTCTTTCTTTCGATTTACTTTCTTGCATAAAATCCCCCTTCTTGGGTGTACCAACAGCTACCGAACCACCCTGTATTTGTTGAGACGACAAAGTGCTCCAGATTTGTTTACTTTGTTTCACTTTCTACGATAAACCAGCCGGTTGTTGAAGTATTATTCCACACTCAGATAAATCCCGCAATTCAGGATAGATATATTGCTTCTCCGTCGTATTCTAAAATGCAAGTTCACGAATTTATTAATGCGTTGTTTTGATATATTGTCGCTGGATTTGTTGCGAATTATCGTCAACCAGCGTTCGCTTACGTCAGAAAACTTTCCAATCGACTGTGTCCGGACGCCTTAATACGCATCCTCGCGTCCTTCATTTGCAACCACTGGTTCAATAACTCTCCGACGATTGTTTGTTTACCGGACCGAAGACGATAGACTTGTTAAATTTGTGATTTATAATGCGTTCTTTTTCTTTTCTTTTCAAATCCGGTGTTTTAGGGAACAGATATCGCTTATTAATATTATATTTATCAGTCAATAATAAAAATCGCTAGAAATCTGAACAAATACATTTCTATTATTTTTATAAAGTAATGCAGCCTTATCCCTTTTAGTACCGACCTAAGGTTAGGGAAGAAGCTCATAAAAAACAATATAAGAATGATATTTACAAAATTCAAAAAGGAGTAAGTATATTACGAAATAAAGAGAGAACGAAGTAACGCCAATTGTATTTCAATATTTGTTGAAAATCATACGAATAACATAAATATAAAACATTATGAAAAACAGAAAAATCAATTCTCTTTTAAAAGCAGTATTTGCCCATAAGAGAAATCATCGTTTGATCATAGCTTTATATGTATAGATTGCGTAGTATGAAGTATAGATATTGCATTTTCATTTGTAACAAAATAACTAATATAGGACCACAAAACTAAAGGATAATTCCATGAAGCACGGCAAAAAAGCGTCAGAAGGACTAAAAGTTATTAATTCGTGTAGTTAACAAAAAGTTAAATCCATAAACAATCTTTTCAATTGTTTTGCAACGAAATTAAACCGTTTATAACGTTTTTAAATTTATTTTGAGATAGAGTTCTCTCACGATATATCGTCGTTTGGCACTAAAAGAGTTATACTAAGCGAAAAACGGTTCGTTATCGCAAATAATAAAATTAATGTCATCCCACAGTAAGAAAACACTGATAAATTTTTTTGTTGAAGCTTCGCAATTGTTAAGTATGAATCAAATATCATAAATTGTGGTACAATAGGAAATTTTTCGAATACATATAATACTTTGTTTTCGAGTGACACTAACTTCGGAGATCTGTCCAGTACACGTGCACTTAGTGTAAGCTGTAGGCTAACAGAATTCCGTAAATGTATCTAGACTGCCTCGACCTGTGTGTGTGTGTCCCAAATATTAATTCTACTATCTGAGTGCACATTTACATTTCTCGTTTTCGCTTTGAGCATGTAGAGATTTCATTTTTACAAACTGAATACTATGTCGTTATGGAAATTGGTAGGATTTTATGTATACGCTGAAAACACATTTATGAATTTGTATACAACATCGTTCAAAATTGTGATAATTATTCACCGAGGAAAATTATCGATTAAAGAAATTCTTTTTAAAATCACGCCATAATGTTTGTCATCCGAAATCAAAAGCTCAAAGTCTTATTCAATTACTAGTACGATTGGAATCAACTCTCGAATCATGGAGAATTAGGTAAAAATAAATGTTTACAATATTTCTAAATGTTCACAATATTTCTAAATGTTTGAAGGTTTTAATATCGGTAGAAATTTTCCTTTTCCATATCGAAGTAATTATATCTACATTAATTGTTTTCTATCTTAGATAAGCTGTACGATAATTGTCGTGCGAGCTGCCCAAGCAGATTGTCTGCAATCGATTTGCTTTTCCGGTGAATAATTAACCCCTTGTCCTACACTACAATATCGTGTCAGACTCGTGATGAAGATTCAGAACTGAGCCTAATTTACCTTTCTTTAAACAATACAATAGATATAAATTTTCTCCTGTTTTAGGAAATTACGATCTACAAAAAAGTTCTAATCAGGGCAAGGGGTTAATTATGATCTGAGATGCCCGTTCATGGGAAAATTGAGGGGAGGTGATGGGAGTAGGTAGTCGGCTAGTCATGGCTCGGTGGTGGAGCTAATATCCTGTTTACATTAGGCAACTTTTGGTTGATTAGACACATGACATGGTGAAAGCGTGGGGGACTAGCGTCATAGAAGGGGAAGGTAGAGTGGAGGGACTTAATCTGGCGACTCTGAACGATATACATAAATGGTATTAATTGGATATGACGTATGTAGTAACGGCACAGATGGGGTAATGGTGGCAATGGTGAGGTCACGTAGGTACTAAGGGAAAGGAAAAATTCCCACCAACAGGGAATTCCCCCGGTAACCTTGGTTATGAGAACCAATTTATAAAAATTCATTATATTCGGTTGGAAAGAAAGTTCTTACGGTTTTCGTTATTTTGATTTTGTGATAAAAGCCGCAAGAACTTTCTTTCCAACCCAATAGTTCAGATACATACAAACAAGCCTGTGGAATTTCATGGAGATATGTTAATGACTTATTTCAAAACAAGTTCCTAAAATATATTCTTAACATAGGTCAAGATATGGAAATATCTTGGAAGCAAACATTATGCTACGAAGGAAGGATAAATAAGGTGTGGTGTAAAAATTAATTTTTAAAATATATTCTAACACACTTCAAGGAATGGGCATATTTTCTCGAGTTTTTCTGTAATCACATGAATAATTATTGTGCTACGAGAAAGGTGGGAATACAAAACAATATTAGAGGTCGCAGGAAATTCAGTGAAAATGTAAAATCCAGTTGATGAAATTAGTTTAATTAATCATTTTTAATAATTAGTGACTGTATTACTACACAACCTATTGTTTTTTCAAATCAATCACTCCATCTTTTACTTCATTAAAACTCCTTTGTCATTCATAAACTCTTATAAGAAAAAGATAGTGGATATCTCTCTCTCTCTCTCTCTCTCTCTCTCTCTCTCTCTGCTCATTTTCTCGGAAGGCAAAGTGTGCTGATTATGGAAGTGAACGAAATCATATCTTCTTCCTTCGAGATATTTTTGTATCGGATGTGATAAAAAAATATTTTACTGTAAAATGATGTAATACATAATATACAATATATAGTTTTGGAGTTCACTATGTAATTATATAGTAAATTTAATCAGTATAATACGTAATATACAATATACAGTTTCGTACTTCACTATGCAATTATAGTAAATTCAATTGGCATAACAAACAATAATCGATCTATACGAACTGTAACAATTTCACGCTTTTGTCTCTTATCCTAATGTCAATGTTAACTACATATATGGCCTTTTTACAAATTACATGTCAAACATATTATAACTAAGTGTAAACCATGTGGTCGCTGATGACCTCGCTGTTAATGCGACCGCGTTAAAATAAACTGTGTTGTGTGTGTGTAGATAGATAATAATAATAATAAGGAGATACATTTTTTAAAATTTTTACTTACAATTAGACCAGCACAAGTGCCAATAAAAGACGAATAGAATTTTATTTCGTTACAAGACACAAAAGCTACATAAATATGTATTTCTGAATAATTATAATGAGATGAAATGTGCAATAGCATCATTAAATTCTTTGAATGTTTTTTTCTATTTTGCATTCCATCTACTCAGTTTGAATTCATAAAATCTGCATTCTATACCACTAATAGCACACATATACATATTTGATAGATTTTTTATTTTACAGTATTTACTTCATCCCTTATGCAGACCGAACCAAATTAATTTGCTTTCTGAAAATTAATAACAAAAGCCGGTACCTCTGAAAATATTCCATATGCCATTTAAATGGTGCCCAAGGTGGTTCGGAACCCACCTTATAAATCTGTAGGTCCCATCGCGAAATAATCCTGGAAAAGGTGTTCAGAAAGCGACGTAAAACAAATAAAAAAAAAAGCTTGTACTTGTAAAAATGAGCAGATCAAATGCAAAACAGTAAAAATTTATTTAAAGTATTTAAAAATAGTATTCTATTACTTTTTACTTCAATAAAATAAATAAGAGTACAAAACAATGTCTATGTAGCTCCAATATCTTGCACTTAGTATAAACAATTTTTGTTTTGCAAAAAAATCCGCAGTCTACGTATGACCATTGTTTCACGTAAGATTCGAAGATCGACGCGTGCAACGGCTCCGTGAGAGCATGCAGAGACAATGTTTTCGGATGCCGATGAAACCGGTGGAAAATTTCAACAAGTGCCGCGCGATAAGGCTAGAGTCCCCACCGTCCGGACGCGATTCCATTATTCCTGACGAAAATTCCGTTCCGCCAGCGACGCGCGTCGCCAATTGCTTTTTATTGGCAATGGCCGGCCCATATTTCTCGTAATTACGACGGCATGCTTCTGGGGACGATCAGTAGTGTCGTTCAGAGAAAAAGTGAGAGTTACCTTGGCGGATACACGCCGCTCGAATGTGTGACCGTGTGGAATCGCTCGTGCCCGCGAGCACGCACGCCAACAATTTCCAGCGAGAGAGCTCCCGGAGAGGGGCTTCCCTCTATCGCCGATGAATGCGCGTGCCCGAGCGTGCGTGGGCGTGGAAAATAGTACAGCGATTTTATTTGCGCCGGAAAGGATGATTCACTCGGAAAAAATCTCGATTATTGGAACGCGCTAGAAACTAATTTCAAGACGCGGCCGTCCCACGCCGAAGAGTTATTTCACTTTTCAGGAAAACAGGAAACCTACGCGACCGCTGCAGTCTCGAAAACACTCGACGCTACTTAAATACAATGGATTGGAAAAGTATATTAGGGGAGATCGGGGCTATAAGTTCCGATTTTGGGGAAGCATGGAATGACAATGACTAACACTGATATTCTCATTTTTAAAGAGTAATTTATATATCGTGAAATTTATTACATTTCAAAATTCGCGAATCTCTTAAAATTAAAATATTGTAATAAGAGTTCTTTATATTCTTTTGAAGCGGAACATCCTGCCCCTGGGGCTTAAAGAATACAATTTGCTAACAATTAAAACTTGAATGAAATATTTTTTCCTTGTTAATGAAATACTTGATTGAAAATAAAATTGATTGTCTCCTCTTGTAACGAAGGAACAACATTTTATGTGGCACATTCGTCGCAACGATGATGCAACTCGGTGCCACGATTTCCTCGTGAACGTTCTGTAGCGTTATTATACGTGGGTAATTGAATTTTTGAATAATGGAGCGACTGTCAGCTGTACACCTGATTTTTCTTTCGAGGTTAGGGTGTTTTCGCCTTCTTAACCGCGAACGGAGAGAGTCAAGGTTTCGGCTCGCGGCTACGCGAAATCGGGGTCGCCGCAGACAGATTTAACTGCGCCAGTGAAACTATTTGTAGAATTATGAAATATACGCTGTGGTCGTTGCTCACAGGATAACGAGCTCGCGTTCTGCGGCGTGGATGAATAAGTTTCTCGCAACTATGTATGTACCTCGTTATTTTCTGATCGTACGATCTTTTCTTCCCATTTACAGTGGGGTATCTGGCCCGAAAAGTCGGAAAAAAGACGATTTCAAAATTCTGTGTAAGTATTGTTTTATGTTTTTTAAGATAATTCGAATCGTAACTTTGGAACAATTTTTATTTCCATATTGTCAGGAAGGGTCGAGTAATATTCTTATACTTTTGTTCTTCTTAGAATTTCTAAAGTACTTTTGTTTGAACTGATTGTCGACAGGAGGTGGAAGATTTGGTCGATGGCTTATCTACGATATAGCATCTCACGTGTTTGTAATTTGAACAGTACTTGGGAGAAGTTTCTGAATGTCGTAAATCAACATGAGGCGAAGAGTTTTAATCAGTAATAATTTGTAAAGTAGGACAAAGTAGAAAATAATTCTTGCATAATTGGATAGAGGAAGAATGTACTGAAGATATTTCATTTTGGAGAAATGCCAGACAACTAACGACTCGGTAGATGTTCCTTGTTCATTGTACACAATCTCGTTATCTTTCTTTGTTTCATTGAGTGCTAGGTACTTGGACGACGAAGAGGAGGAATTAAGGGGCATTTCAAACTACCTTTAAGTTTACATTTATGTGGTCATTATTATTACAATTTTTACTAAATTGCGTCAACATTTTTATTTGTTAAAAGCAGTACAAATTTAATAGATAAATGAAAAAAGCGACTTTTTTCTCGAAAAATGTTATTAACTATTCCTATCGTTAACACTATTTGCATATCCGTATATACCACTTGTAAGATATATAAAAATTCCTTGCCATGTTCTGCCCATGTTAATTTTTTTGGTTTTTTTTCGGATATGAATATATTTTTTAAAACTAAACGTTTTGTGCACAAAATATTTAATATTGTATAATAATAATATGCATTTTCATTTCGTAAAATCTTTAGGGGCGATCGTAGTTCGATGGGTAATGTGTTAATTGCACCTGTCGGAAAATCACACAATTAACAGGTGAATCACTCAAGGTGCGATGTGTAGCCATGTACGGGGTGTCAAAAAAGTAGTGGGAAATCGTAGAGGGTAATACTTTTGGAGGTCAAGGATAAAGAACGCAAAGAAATTACAATCAGATAACTAGAGGATTGTTCCAATAAAAGAAGCTTCTTGATAAGAACAATAAAATACATATGGAAAGCTGCTCTCAGAAAAAAAATTGTGAACGACTACAAAATATTAATTTTTAATATTCTGAAAATAATTGATTGTCTACCATTTGAACGTTGTACTATTTAATAATAACTACATATTACAAATTTCCTTCATCAATAACTGTTATGAGTGATCGAAATGAATTTCTCTCAACGATAACATTTACTAACAAGAGAAAAAATGTTCGGATACTTATAATCCTTATTTGTAACCAATACGATTTTAGTCGATCAAATATTTGTTATTCTATGACTTTTTTTCTTTTTGGTTATAACAGTTATAATGGAAATAACCACTTCAAGCGGCAGACAAAACAATTGTAGTCATTCGTAATATTTATTCACAATCAAAATGTTAATTCAATTAACAAGAATTATAACGTCTTATGCGAGTGTAGAAGTTCGGCCAGAATTTTTTGAGATCCGAAAGATAACTGTACGTTTCGACCTCTGATAAAGAGGGTCGCAGGTGTTCGCTGTGATGGTCTGTACAGGTAGCGTCGTCCTCCACTTTTCGGGCGAGCTATCCACGTTGCATGTAAACGTGGTCGCGTATAGACAGTGTCCCGACGACGCGACTCGACTCGACAAGGCAGAACGAGCGCACCGGTTGGCGGGGAGCAGCAAGATTGCTGGCACATATCGGCGAGTCAGAAGTCACGTTGCTCGACACGCGCTTCGAGGCTCGGCTGGATGTAGGTTAGTATTTTTAAGTAAGCAAGCAACCCGGTATATACAAATACGGTGGCCGAGCAGCTCGACTTGCAGCGCAGCGCAGCGTGGCTTGGCGTCTAGCAAAACAATACCGGTGTGTGTGACCGACCATGCCACGTCCTAGCCCCTGCCTAGCCGCTTTAATATTCTGTCTACGATAGCGGCGCGATTAAGGAAACAAGGACCGCGGCTGTCTTGCCGGTTGCCTGCGCACCTCTACCAGACCACGCGAGGTCCTCGCCGCAACCTTAGATGGAATTTCCTTACGCATGTTTATGTAAGTTCCGCACTGTCCGCGGTGAACTCCTTGCACTTTTGTGCGAGTTTCCTAATGGCTAACCTAACCACTAGACTGCGGATCTTTATGCAAAATAAAAATTCTCTTTATAAATTGTACAACATAGGAGCCCCAAATAGAAATGTAATATTTTCTGTAATGATATTTTAATTAGCTGAAATGAGTACATTAATATTTTCAACTCCTTTTAATCTGTCCACTGCCTTAAATTGCACATACTCGTTTTTGCCATAAATGCATAAAATTCGCTGTCTACTAACCACTGCTTCGGTTTGCCTCCTAATCATTTTTTGCCTCTGCAAAATTCACCCATTTACTATTAGGTCGTACGGAAAGTAATTTCCGTACTTCGTTACTACAATTTTTTGCTAATAGAAAACAGAAATTCGACGAGCATAGTAAATGGTAAAAAATTGGCTTTCATTTTCCCATAACTTTTAAATTGATCATATATAGTATCTACAATCTAGAAACCTTAAATTTCGTGTTTCAAGCGTCAACAAAAGTATCGACCACACTACCAAATATCTATTTCGCATTAAAGTAGTTATTTCTCATTGAATAAAAATTGATGTATATTGTAATTGACCTAATATTTTTATCACAGGTCGTTAAAAATTTCTGCGGACTTCGCAGAAAGTCATCATAGTCAAAGTCAAATCATATAAACGTACATAGTAAGCCAATAATTCATATTCTATGGCTCTATCTTTTGTTTTTTTAATTTAGCATTCTGGAGCAGGAATCATTCGAAATAATGATTTATTTTAAATACTTACTTTATTATTTGTATTTTAAATCAAAAACATTATTTACAAATCAGTAATATTTTATTTGAATAATTTTTTATGTCAATTACATTGTCCAAAAAGTAATGAATAATTTCACCCCAAACAGAGGTTTATTGCACTGCCCAAATTAATGATTAAATTTAGACATGATAATTTTTGTAGTTTATTAAAATTGATCTCTAATACACGAAATAAATAAAATTTTAGGGAATGCGAATTATTTGATCAAATGAAAGACGAAATGAAGAAATGAATTTGTTTTAATTCACTGGGTCCGTTCACTGAAGAATAATAAAGACGTCAGGTCCTTTCTGAAACCTTGTTGAAGTTCGTGTAATCTGAACACTCCGGTTTAGCTCAGACTGCGAGGTGACCTGCCGATTTGAAATGGTGTGACAAAAAGGCGTTTTCGAATGGGATAAGCGTCCGATTGGTCGAGGTAAATGGAGGTCTAATGCTTTCCGGCATTAGAGTGTCTGGCGTCTAACGTAAGCATTCTATCAGCGATCGATTAGTTTCAATTCTTTGATAAACGGTTAGAGGGGACGGATATCTTTAATCTTTAACACGTTCCGTGACACGTGGATCATCAGAGGCCCACGGTGCACACGGTGCGGCGTCATTCATAGGACGGGTACAGTCGGCTGCAAAAGTCTGCGTGCACGTGTTCACTCTAGCATTCGGCGATTCGAATCCATAGATTCGTGTTCTGAACAATAGAATGACGCTGGGTACGAGTTCAGTGACTTTGAATTCGAGATGTTTTTGCAGGAATATTTTGTGAATTAAATTGATTAGATATTGCCGATCATAGAAGAGAGGTTGTATTTTTGGTAGAGAATATACAGAGAGAGGGTTTCAGCTAAGGGTGGCCACCTAAATATCTCGTTTACTTTTAACGACACAACAAATATTTATGGCATAATTAAATAGAGCGTAAAACAAGCTTTAAAACGACATATAACTCATTAAATTAAGGTAAATATTTATTCGTATAAAATTGTGCAATTAAAACAAAGGAACAAAAATCCTGCATTTCTTTTTTTACAGCCTAATACAATTCTCCGTTCCCGAATGACCAAGAATTACTGATCACAAAATTCGAGATTATGAAAGCAGTGATTATCGAGTCGATTTCAAAAGTTTCCTAGAACTATCGATCACGTTCGATACTGTCTGTAAGAAATCCAGGATGTATAGTATTTCCCAATGTTTACCAAGCTTGTTACATCCCTATCGACAGTTCCGATTAGTGAGTTTTATAGCGGTGATTCATCATTGGGAAACTACAGCTCATTGCTGTAGGATGATAATCTTCGGTATCGAAACCAACAAAAGTTTGTATCTCCAAGGCAACCCCTTAAAAATATTATTTGAAGTTGTTCAAACTCAAAATTAGAATAATTCAGGTATAAAGAGTGCGAGTCTATGCATAACATTAATTTAGAAACGTGCCATGAAACGTGCAAGCTCACGTTCGTTTTAACTATTACTTATTGCACACGTGTCTGTTCATTGCTGGTTGAATGTACTAAGCTCCGTTCAGACATACGCGTGCTTTAAGACGGTTATTTAATGTTACTCAACTACCACATTAGAATGATAATTAGTTTATTATCCTACGCTTTTAATCATTCACGGTGTGACTGGAAAAATTGCGATTATATGAATAAAATTGAACGAAAAACGTGCAGAGGAACGTGCGAGTTCATGTTCGGTATAGTTACTAATTCATGTGTCTCGTAAATGCAGATTAAATCTACTTACACCGACGTTTTGAAATCAAGCAGCTTTGATGAAGCTGCTTGGAGTTGTTCGCTTCTAAATTAGAATGTTAATTCGTAAATTATCTTTGGAAATTGATTGTGGGAATGACTTTAATGAATGGGCAGCGGATTTGATGCATTTATGACAAAAATGAGTAGGTGTAATTTGAATCATTAAAGACATTAAACGAATTTAAAAATTCTTTTATATTATTTTCGACCTATGAAACATGTTAACACTTTACCTACCGTGCTATACCAAAAGGGAGCATAGAAATTTTCTTTTATTACTTTACAATCTTAAATGAAATTATTAGATAACGTTATTGAGGCCTCAATTTGAGGGTGACCTGTTAGTTCACAATGAAAATTGCTGTTGCTATTGAAGGTTCCATTAAAAAGTGTTTAGCCATGTACCATAGATTTTCCAAAATTATGCAATAATCACCGGTTGGTATTGTGTTAAGAAAGAAAATAAATTTCTATTTCACTCCAGTTGGTTGTAAATCAATATTCTTAAATTTTTCTAATCTCTTTTACTGTATTACATTTCACCCAACCAATTTCTTCATAAATGAATAAAGATCGGCAGTCTAATTATTTTACACTTCTTAAAATTCCAAATTACGATTGGACGAAAACAAAGGTGATTCTGTAAATAAAACTAAATTAAAAACATGCAAAGAACCTTGAAATTCCACGTTGGTTTTAAGTAACTAAATATCACTGAATGCATGTGCCTGCTCATGGCTATCTGAATCTACTTACACTGACGTTCAGAAATACAGCAGTTTTAGTTCTTAAAAATTCGCGCCACGGTTGGAAAAATTTATTCTACGAATACAATAAAAGGAAATACATGCAAAAAGTCCGCAAGAATGTGTCTGTTCGTGGCTGTATGAATCTACTGAGGTCCGTTCAGAAATCCATGTAGGGGCAACAGGAGTGGTTGTGTCGGCGGTTAGTGTCACGTCGGATTTTTGTTGTTTTTCGAGCACCCGTTACGTACACGTGCGCGAGCATGCGACGCCGTGCATATTTATACATCGTGACTTTCTACTTACGTCTAAGCGCGTCCAAGTACCGGCCACGTAACACGCGATCGATCGGATTATATGGTCCACACGTGGCCGATAAGAAAGTGCATGGGCAAAAAATGCTCGTTGTACAAAGAGCCAGTGGACGGATCCATGCTCGAAATTCTTGGAAGCCTCGAGGCTTCGCTGGCCGACTGTTTGTTGAACAGTGTCACGGCCACATATTGTCACGAAGCGTGTGCGTGCGTGCGCGCGTGCACGAAACACTCGCTGGTATTCACGTGTCTCCGCGTTCACACTATCAGCAACTCCTGGTGATTATCGGCACACATACAGTCTTCTTCACCGGGTTACCCTTGGTTCGTCGACAACCCATTTCACCGACACTGTTTTCATCGACACCGTGTCGAAGAAAACATAGTGTCGACGAAAGTTACTGTCGGTCAAATCGTGTCGATGAAAACAGTATCAGTGAAATGGGCTGTCGACGAACCAAGGGTAACCCTCTTCACCAGACAATGGAGTTTCACTTTTGGTTTTTCCAGTTATCATATTTCTCGTCCCTTTTTTCCAATGTTTCTCGGACACCTAGTATAATCGGTTGTACTGTGAAAATTCCGGGCGAGATAAACTCGTGACGATGATTCACAGGCTGTTGGGGGGGTATGATAATTGTTACCTTGTAATAATGGTATCTGTGGCCTCATCGATTTCCAAAGTCCAGTACATGTTTTGCATCTTGAAAACCAATTAGCTGTTCCTATAGATTTTGATGAATTTATGAAATCCCTTTTTGTCTCCATTACGTTTTTTTAAAACTGCAGAAGAAAAAGTCAGATTTTGTACAGTAATCGCTCCTTCGTTGTCCTGAATCGTGGGCACGATCGTTGTCCAGTGCCTACCCACTCCACTGCCTGTCAACCAGACGTGTCGCCAGATGTGTCCCAGGCCTGTCCAGACCGCGCAGAACAGAGAACAATAGGAAAGGAATATGGCAAGGAAAAAAGGAGTTTTCTAAAGCCAGACAGTTGACTGCTTTTGACTGGGAATGCTTTTCTTTGTCATTTAACTAGCCGTTTCACTAAAGACGCAGTCATAAATCAAAAATAGTGTCCGGGCACGGTCGTTTTCCGCTCACTCCCGGCCTTTGGACAACGAAGGAGCTTTTCTGTAGTTAAAGAATTTGTCTACTGTGGTAACCTTGTATGGTAGTGTTTGATTCAAATTGTGAATATGATTCTTGGGAAAATGAAGAATAGTGTTGTACATCAATGATATGAATTAATGCTAATTCAGAAAAGTATTAATGAAATGATAAATACCGTGTCTTCTCATGTGAAAATTGCGAGAAGATCTAAGTAGCATGACGAAGCATTCGAACACTTCTGAATATTCCAAACGATCGAGATGACGATAGAGTTTGCTAACAAAATTTTCTTAACGCTTCACAGAATAATTAAACTCTTATTTAAATTCAGTATCTCTCATCCTGTACCTCATGACGGAAAACACGTACTCGTTTTTACATAAATCTTTGCATTATTATATAATTTCATCATTGCATTTTATCACTGCATTTGATCACTGCATTTATCAATTACAATGACACGCGCTTAATTTGTTTGGTTGAATACCTTGTACCAGGGATGTAGACTTTCCCATATACAATGATTTTTCCTATACCCGTACCACAAGGACAGTTTTAGGGTATAATGAATTATTTCTTCTGTTCTGCTTAACAAAAAATTATAAAAAAATTCCGAATTTTGGCTGCCAGATAAAATTAACATTATATATGACAATATATGACAAAATTAAAGTTATCAGATGACCACGTTTACATGGTTTACGTAGTAGTATTAGTGTTTTCAGATTTATCAATTTAACTAAACGCATTTACAAAACAATTAAAATCTTAAAAAGAACCGAAAAAATTGACGTTTCCCATCGAAGATTTAGAGATGTCAGTTTTATAAAAATTCAGTAGTAAGATGATTGAGCGTACAGTACATAGAAATTTTGCTTTGTGTTTGAAGTGAATTATCAAGAACGAACAAGTTCCAATCATGGTAGCTGTGGAAGCAACCATAAGGGCAATGGGTTAATCGAAAAGCGTTATCTGATGATATGAAATGGTTGTGGATGTTTAAAATCGTTTCCCATGGGAAATAAGAATGCATGGCATCGCGGTCAGTTCTTAACGCGTTTCTCAACCGTCGCGCGATCCTTTCACGGGAACGCAGACGGTGGAAGCGATAAATAATCTTGAGAAATTCTTATTGTGGCGGTGATCGGTCGGTATTCGACATCGCAGATTTATTTGTTATTTGCGCGTAGGCAATTGCGTGGCCGGCCGAGTGTACGCACGTGCGTGAACTTGTGCGTGCCGGGAGTAGTATTAACGAGAAAGTGAACGGTAGCAGCCGATGAATACGCATGTCCAAGTCGGCCAGAAACTTCTGAGAAGGACGTCGCCGGCATTGACTAACATTCTGACGTTGACTCAAATCCGAATTTAAATTGGATGGGGTTACGTAACGTCGGAGAAGTGGTCCCACCAACCTCTCCTGACGATTGCATGATCATCCTGCGCGATACTTAATCTGTAGAAGCACTTTGTTGCCTCGGTCGCCGACTCCTCTTTCTTCCTCTGTGGAGTACCGTCAAGTTCACAGAAATCGATGGATGCCTGATAAAGGTGGGTGGTATGTGGCGATTTCATATCCGTGGCGAATCGCG
This sequence comes from Lasioglossum malachurum, assembly GCA_028455605.1. Classification (NCBI taxonomy): domain Eukaryota; kingdom Metazoa; phylum Arthropoda; class Insecta; order Hymenoptera; family Halictidae; genus Lasioglossum; species Lasioglossum malachurum. Next base: position 11,040,843 of record CM052316.1, on the reverse strand, counting down.
TCTTATCGGGAACATGTGAGGCACTGATAAGCCCCGGGTTATTAATCTTTCATCCGTTTGGTCAATGATATACATGTCTCCGTCGAGACGCCAGAGCTTGTTTTTATTACGTGAACGATTTACTTTGTCCGCGGATGTGTAAGTGTGTTTAACACAGGTTGGTTATCGTCGTCACAGATATGTGACGTTTCAATCAGCTTGCTCAGAGATAGTCAAATTACTTTGTTATTTCAAGTCACAGCAGCATGATCTTCTGCCAAATTGTCGAATTCTTAACTGACAGTGATTACTAAACTTTGGATCTTTATGCAAAATAAAAAATGTACGTATTAATTGCAGGATACAGGGTCCAAATAAAAAAGGAGAAATTATTAATAACTAATAACTACTAATAACTGTGAATTAAAAGTATATTTGCATTCGTACGCCTAGTGTACAGAAGTTTTCTTGTTACGGTAAACACAGTAACTAAAGGGTTATCCAAAATAGACTATAGGAAGTTTTTTTATATAAAGAACACAATATTTTTTATTTTATAGGTTTTTTTATTTAATTATCAGGTGTCATCTATGACAATTATGTGTAAAAGACGATATCTGTCAAATGACCACCACGACCACGTTTACAGACATCAATTCGAAGAAATGCTCAATTCTTGACAACAACGTGGAATAGATGTTGATGGGTAATTAGCAACACTTTCACGAACACCAGCAATGTTTTCATTCGAACGAGCTGTTCTTGGTCTGCCAGACATTGGTTTATCATGAACAGATCCAGTTTCATCAAATTTTTTAACCAAATTTCGAATTGTTTAGTCTGATGGACGGTTATCTGATATATTATGATGGGTATTTCGTATTGGACACTGATTTGCAAAATAAATTTTAATAACTTTAACACGCTCTTCAATCGTATACGACTCCATTGTTAAAATTGTCTATCATTGTAGGTTAGAAATACAAGAAAGTGACAAACAAACATGGCGTTTGACAGATATTCTCATTCAACATCCTAACAGTGTTCCGATATCGCCGAGCATTTTTCGTTCGATGGATGGCCGCTGGTGGCGCTTTCAGCCTTAGTAAAGTAAGATTCTCGATAAAATGGGGTACCTTGAGCACCCCACAGAATTTTAAAAGATTTATATGATTTGATTCTGAAAAATGAATGTACAACTAGTGTATTTGTGTATATTTTGTAACTCGTAGGACACGTCCTGGAGTCTTTTTGTCCGGTAAGATTATTTCAGTACATTTCCGCCAATATAACTGCCTCAGGGCTCTGGCCGCTCTGCTACCCAATAGTAGATACGTTACTGTTTTGGCCGCGCAGAGCCACCAGCGGCCATCCATCGCACGAAAAATGCTCGACAATATCGGAACACTGCATCCTAAAGGTACTTTTGGATAAGCCTGTATAATACTTAAGGCGGTAGACAAGTTTAGAGGATTGCAAGGGTGCGCGATTCGAGTTCTCATTTCTCGATAACACAAACACGGGGTTTTTCAGTAAAAATCCCATTTTTTTATCATCGAGAAATGAGAACGCGAATCCTGCACCCTTGCAATCCTGGAAAAAGGAGTCTAGCCCCTTAAAGGTTAAGTTAACACGTCAGTAACGTGTTAAAATCAATTTTTGAGCAAATGGAGTGTGCTTGGTAGCCCAAAGCGGCCAAAGAATGATCCCAGCGAGCTAAGTCAGTAAGCAGGTCGTCTTCCAACTGGTTAACCGAGGCACGTGCACGAGGCGAACCACTGGTAGGTGCAACCATATGTGAAAGTGACAGCCACGCACGAACAGCCGAGCAAGGTGGTGGGCAGTAAGGTCGACGAAGGACGTTGCGAATCACATAAGCGCTGCTGGCGATCTGTCGTAGCCTGATTCCGAGCCAATTAAAATCCGAATTCTAATTAAGGCAGATTGGAATTTTTGAGCATTCATCACGAACCGTGTTAATCGTTACGGTCAGATTTTATTATTAGCTCTCTCTCGGACGGCTGACCGTTCTTGTAACTACAGGGTGAATACAGGGTGATTTACAATTAGTGGTGCAACCGAACAGGGGGTGTGTAATCTATGTAAATCGAAAATGTAATTTTTTCGATTTATAACCACATAAGTAAGTGATTAGTGCCACATGAAGAATGTTCCTTTTTCAGGTCTTTTTTATGACATATTGTTACATACTTCTTTTCTGTAGTAATTTTGTCCTATGTCTTCCTACAATTTATACAATATTTCTTTTCTGAAACGAACGTAATAAACAAGTTTATTTTTGATCGCGCAATACGAATTATGGATACTAATCTTTTTATTTCTCCACCTTTTATTCTTCTTATACACATATAATTCATAATTACGCTGTACTTTGTAATTGTAATTTATAGTCATAATACACTGTAATTTGTAATTTGATTGAATGAAACGACTGAATTTCGAACTATGAAATAATTGAATACAATGTAATGGAACTACTTCGTAATTATAATTCGTGAAGTAATTCAATTGTAATTCAACACAACTCTGACCCACTTAGAAGATAAATAGTCTTAACGGACGTAACAATGTTAACAGTCCCAAATGTTTAGGAGATTCCTCATAGTTGTAAAAGCCTCGGAAATATTGAAAGTATCGGCGTTGGAGATTCATACGAACGATGACGTTGACGGTGATTCATAACATCATCTTCCTGGTATCCTCTTACTCATCCAGATGTTTCGTACAGTAGTGTAATGTCGGAAAACTGCTAAACCTGTTTTGACTGTTAATTGCCTGTTTTTTTCTTAAATTTTTGCTACCATATAAGAAAAAGACGCTGACGTCATTCTAAGGAATGTTCTGCTTTCTTGTAGATAGTCGCACACACACACACAGAGAGCTTATGTCCTGTAGATGAAATAAATAAATGATTCGAATTATTGTGTCTGATCATGAAAAAATTAGCATTTCTAGTTTTTCTATATATTGGTGCATCTCGACGAATTTCAAAACGTATATTTTTCGAACTATTCTACATTTTCGACTTATTTAGCCTTCCCGGTTGCATCTTGAATACTCGAACAGATTGCATATTTAGATCGTGGATGTTTATGCATTTATAGCTTATGCAAATTTATAAATCACGAAATCGTCTCGTCGTCACAATAAACGTTTTTACTATCCTGATTTGAAGATGCACTTACCAACACAAAAAAGTTTTTATGGGAAACACACCTTCCAGACGGACAGATATTTTTAAAGAACCAAGATCTATACATAAATTATCTTAACTTTCATGTGTTGTCACAGATATGGTGGACAGCTTCGTTAGTTCAGTATACAATCAAACAAACAAAATAAGAGTTTCAAATTTTTGATATACACTACTTTTTGGATGTGTCAACACAGGTTGGAAGCTAACTCAACAAGATTTTCGTTGAGTTAAATACCAACCGATTTAATGAATGCACGAATGTTTATTTTCGGTGGAGCATCCTTGATCCAAATCGTCACTTTCTTATAATATCGATGTGTAATTCTGCGACGACGTGTTATGTTATGTTAATGGAATCGGCACTTCGCTTGAACTAATTTTTCTTTGAGAACTAACCTTTACATAGTAATTGTTTAAATACTGTTCGAGTTCCGGACCTGCATTAATCCTTAACCTAGGTCAAAAGGATTATTTATTATGAGACTGCGGATCTTTATGCAAAATAAAAAATGTTTGAATTGATTGCAAGACACAGGAGCCAAATAACAATTTCATTCTTCTTTCAATTATCTTATTAAGGTGGTACAAATACAATGGTGGCCCTAATCTTTTTAATACCTGCACTGTTTTAAATTGTACGTACCCATTTTTGTCATAAATGCATAAAATCCGCAGTCTATTTGTTATATTTTATTAAAGTTCGTTTACTACATTTTATAGCATAATGACTGAAAGGTGCCTCTAACTTTTAACCTGGATCTAGAAAGAAATAATAGAAATTGCTAATAACTAATAACATAATTCTGCATATCTTTTGAGCAGTTCAGGTCTTTTAGCCTAGTGTGTTTCCAAAGAGAAGTTGAGATCCGGTTGCAAACCAACGTCTCCAAGACAGGAGATGTTGTCGATTCCTTCACGTTCGACGTCTTATTGTTAGACATTCATTGATTGAAACGTCTGTTCTTGGTATGCACACAGTGTCGCCAGATCAAGACTTTTCTCCCACTCAATTATACCCCTTCTACGACGCATCCCCACGCTGCCGCCACGGACCGGTCACGTGACGTGATTCGCGCACCTAATTCGCGTTGCATCTGCATCATGACTAGCACGGTAATGGCAGAGAGGGGGTAACTGTATTCCCCTCAATTTCCCCTATCTGACGACACTGTATACACGTGCCGCGTCTTTCACGTCGACTCACGATCGCAAACGGCGCTTCTGTTGCTCGCGGACAAGCAGAATGGACGAACGTGCTGCGGTCGGCCCATGATTTCGTAACAAGATTCCACCGAGTTACTCCATTAATAGCATCTGCAATTACACGGATCCACCCATCGGCGCAAGAATATCTGCGAACTCTGTTCAGCGGATCGTGATCATGACGTAACCCGCGTTCACGCAAAAGACGTGGCGTTTCCGATATCGACCGAACCAAGTTCACTCTATACTTCCGGACATCAATCCATCCAGCATACAGGGTGTCCCAGCTAACTTGACCACCTTGAATATCTTTGTTGTTTTTAAAGATACGTCAAATGTCTGAAGGACAAAGTTGAACGGTAAAATGGGGCTCACATACGATACCAAAAAATTTTTGTTTTTATGTAATTTTTTTTAGAGATATGAAGATCACCTTCATTTGTTTAAATGGAATGAGGTATTTTTTAATACATCAATCGATGCAGCTGGACATTCGTTATAAAAAAGTACTAACCTATGTATGTCGAAAAGTTAGTAGTTCAGGAGATATTTCAATTTAAATAACTCTAAAACACCATTGCGGTCGTACTAAGACCGTATTTTAGAGTTAAATATCTTCGTTGAAATTTTGCACCTTAAAGGGGTCTTTTCCAACAGACGACGCTCGCACAGTTCCACACTCATACACCGCTAGACGACGTGTACGTACGCGAGGATTGCAAGGGTCCGGGATTCCATTTCTTATTTTCGGATAATGCAAAGACAGGGCTTTTTAGTAGTCAAAACCGCTAGATGAAAGATCAATCTAGTGCGCTGTTTGCCTCAAAAGTCCTTCTTTTAAGTTTCCGAGCAATGGTTTTGCAATATTCAGCTGCATGATGCCCGTCGGAGCTTCGAAGTTGTAATTTGACAATCAATGTCTTGAACGTAGATTTATCAAAATTTGATTTTGTCGACTATATCACTTGATTTTATTGAATTTTCTGGGATTGTAATTTGGCAGTCAATGTGTTAAAAGTAGATTTATCCACAGTTTTATTTTTTTTATCAACTAAATTATTTGATTTTATTGCAGTTCTTTTTTTAAATCTTTCTGTGAATCTGTGACATTTCTATGGTTTATGACTCAGCAATCAACGATTTCATTTCGTTGACAAAAATTCCAGAGAACGGTTTCATTAAGGTCGCAGTAGGCAGTCGTTTAAACAATAAATAATCAGCGGAATACTGCGAAGCTGGAAAACGTGCGCGCAGAGCTTTGCTTTTCTTCTTTATGTAACGCTTCCTTACAGAGATACTTTCGTATCCGCGTTTATTTACGAGCGATCAGGTTACGAGGATGCGTGAGTTCAGCTATGGATGCACAATTGCACAGGTGTGCATCGTCGAGTGCAGATCGGAGCGGCGCGGCGCGGCGAGATCGTGCAAGCGATGCATGAAACAATGAAGAAGGAGAGAATGCTCGCGAGTCACATGCCGGCAAATGTCAACCACGTGCAGGTACACGAGGTTCTCGCCTATAACCTGTTCAACGTGATTACGCTACTGCAAGTAACGATGCAGAAAATTGTTGCAGATAATTCACTTGGCTGCGTTACATCATTTACCGTGTACCGCGGAAAGAAAAATATCGTTTAAAGAACCCCTTACTCGTCGGCGAAATCAAAGACATTTCTTTAATTATGCTCTCATTCTCATCAATTATTATAAACAAAACAAATTTGAGATACAACAGTAATTTGACTCGAAGAAATTGCTTACAGTTACAGTGCAAACCGTAGTGCACATACAGTGGGTGTAGAAAGTATTCGTACGCCCTTTGAAAAAGAATAAGTTTTTTATAATTGTACTAAACGACCTGATTTTTTATAATCAATTAGAAGCATTGCTTTACAAAATGATATGCAAAAAAGATTTTGCCGAAAATTATAATTTACAAGGTTACATGCACAAATAAAAAAGGCATTTTTTTAAACTTTTTTATTTGGATGCTTAATAAAAATTTCAAATATATGTTTTGCATCGAAATTGATTTCGCAGGAAAAAACGACACCCATTAGATCTACAAAACATATATTTTAAATTTTCATTAAGGACTCAAATAAGCAAGTTTTTAAATATACCTTTTTTATTTTTGCATGTTACCTTGTAAATTATAATTTTTAGGACCTCATATTTAAAATATTACAATATATGACAAGTGAAACAATATTTTGAAAATTTTATAAACTCTATCCAATATATGGGGTGTCCCAAAAATGTTCGAGTTCTTTGAATGGGGCGGTTCCCGAGGTCACATTCGAAGCGACATTTTCATTTGCGAATACATATGCCCGCCTCGGCTTTGTTAAGGAGTTATTAAAAATGAGTTTGTCCTTTTAGAAAGTTTCTTAACCCTATTACGTTCCTCAGAGTGAATATTCACTCGTTTACTATTTTTGTATACTATCAAATGACTGGTCTTCTTTATCTGCGTTTTGAGATGTGTTTCTCTAACGTGTGACGTCATAAAATGAAACAATTTGTTAGGTTCACGTGTACAGCAAAAAATGGTACGATATTATAATAGAATCTTTTATGTAACTATTTCCGAGAAACGTATGAGGGTTAAGGGAGGTATCGAACAATAGAGACACATAAGCGCTACGCGTACCTGTTATTTCTACTTCAACCTCGTGCTGGGTAAAGGGACAACCTTTTTTTCCCGAAAAAACCGAAACGTGTGATTGCCATAAATTCTAGTCTCACACAGCGGTTCCTCTCGTGCCCTGTTTTTTGTCTGACAAACCCCGTCGTTCGTCATGTATAATGCCCTTCCTAAACTCCTCAGAAAAATCTAGCATAAAATCAGTGTCGTTCGAACCGCGGTAGAGAGAACATCTCTTAATACGTGTCAATTCGAAGCTCGCGATTGTTATCTAACACCAGTTGTACAGTGTGTTGACCTGACCGTACGTCCCTTAGCTTCCGGCACTGCCGTACACCTGAATTCAGCTGTGCAGTTCGTCTCCGAATGGACCAGCAAGTGCATTTACGGCTGAATAAGTGAGTTCTGATTAACACTAAACCTACCGACCATCAAAAGTGACTGATGCGTATAGTATTATTAAAATAACAAGATTTTTATTTATATTTTGTGCGATTTTTACTATAATATATACTGGAGTTAAAATATATTCAATAAATTCCCATGAAAACACCTTTACACTTTCAATAATTGTCAAATAAAAAATCTAAAATGGGTCATTTGATTCCTCGTGGTAGGTTTAGTGTTAAATAAATTTCTGCTCCTTCTCTTGTTCACTACTTCACCGCGACGCGACACCATCGCTACGCTCTAATGTAAATAAAATTTCAAGTCTCTAGCTCATCGGGAAGTTAGTTTAAAATAAATTGCAAAATTTGTGCCGAACAGACAAACAGACAGACAGGCAAGAAAGCGAGCTAATAAAAACGTGGTAAAAAGATCAATTTCGCATTAAAAATAGCACGTTATAAGAAAAGTGTAATTCGACAATTAGCTCTCTCTCTGTGTATAGAATAAATTGAAATATACATATAATTTCATAAGTTTATAAGTATAAAGAGCTCTTGAGATATCTCACGGATAATTGTCTGAAACACAGAATCCGAAAAACTTCATTGCAATGCCACGTGTTGTCTCGCCGCAATTGTTTTCATTGCGTTAATAGGCTGACACTAAATGTCGAATTATAGCAGTGTAGCGTCGTTAACGTTGGAATAGCGTTAAAGTATAAATACTACGTCAACCTATTACGCAGAAAGTCATTGACATACAGGAAGCAGCAAAGGCTATTCCCAGTAGTAACTAACGCAAACGAAACGTGTTTGAATTTTCTCTCGATATTATGACAAACAAATCAGAATATTTTTCCAGACAGAAGATTCTTTATACAATCAACGCGTTTTACATATTCCGGTGTCTCACGGACACTACTCTTGCTCATACTTAACGCTTTCGCGATTGCACATTCGATGCGCTTGGTACATATGCTCCCGCATACCGTCGCGCAAGCAGTTTTTGCACAAGTATATTTATAGTACAATAGTGTAATTATAGCATTCTTTGACGAGACAAGCATTGAAACCACCGTTTATACTTTCTTAGAGAGAAATGAAAATCGCACGATTTGTTCAATGTGTTTGATATGTCCTCATAATTTACAATCTCCCGTGTAATTGGTTACATATGTTTTTATGAGATCAGTGTAGGAATTATTCATAGCGAATTCTCATCAATATGTCAATCCGAGAATTCCTTAGAATCCATTTAGAACAATAATTATTTTATTCGAATTTTTATTTAGACATGCGCCATAGAACTAATGGGTTGGCAAGAAAGTAATTTCGGCATTTTAAGGTGAAATAAAACCAAATTTCTTTATTCAAGCGATGAACTTTAATCGATAAAATATTTTCTTATTAACTCTTTTTGACATCCGTTCATAGAACAAAAGGGAAAATATCTTATTCGTTAAAGTTCATTGCTTGAATAAAAAATTTGTGTTCTATTTCACCATAAAATTCCGAAATTACTTTCTTGCCAACCCAATATTTATAACGACGAAATAATCAGAATAAAATCGGAACGTCTTGTTAATGGAAGGAGTAATTTTAATCTTTTCAAAAAAATCGATTTTTTAATCTACATATTAATCTTTTCTGATTCTCCTAAAAAAATATGCGGAAGAATTTTTGAGATCGCTTTTGGATCCACTGTAGATATTATACAGCTTCTATTATAATATAATTAGATCTTTATGCAAAATACAATTGTCTACCCGAATTGCAATAAACTGGAGTGAAGTAGAAAATTAATTTTTGCTTTCGTAATATGTTATGTGCAAATATAATGGCAGTATTTTTAAATTCTTCTAATGTTTCTGTTCTATTTTAAATGACACCTACTCATTTTTATCATAAATGCATACAATCCTCCAATTATAATATACACATACTTGTGTGAATAACGATATCGGTCATTCATAAAAAAAGTGACATAAGTAAAAAAAAGAAAATGTAAAATAATTTGTTATTATATGTAAATACTGGGTAAATGATCACGTACATTAGTTTGAAGAACACACATCACAATTTATATATTTATTATTATACTTTTTTGTTTATGAATGACCGATATTCTCGTTGAATCAGTTGGAGGTGCATTTACAGCTTCAGTAATTGCAAAATAAAAAGTGGGTCATTCAATTATAGTAGGCTCAGCGTTGAACTTTCTTTTGTCCGGCACCGTGTGATGCACGGGACAGTAAACTCGTTAGCGTTCATAAGTACTAAGCTAAAATACACACACGGATTCCAAAGCTGGATCCTACGGAGGACTAGCAATTTATTATTGGCCGGTTATTATACAACCGCGGGTAATTGCACGCGCGATGGCTCTCGTATCGTCCTCTACGTTGCCTGCACCGCTATTGCGATTCCGGTAAACCGCCGGAGAAATAACAATCCCGCGATTGGTTGTCGCAGTGTGGACGAATTGTGTAACATCTTGGTGTGCAATTATATAACGTGAAATGTAATTATGTCACGGAGCGGGAACGATAACGTATAAATAGAAGCTTTGCGTCACGATGTTCGAGGCATCGCGGAGGAATGTTGTCCCGATGCTGATCGATGTCGATCACAGTTTCCGCGGATCGTTCCGAGCATCCTCCTCGTTCATCTTCAACGCTTTCATCCGTGCAAACTTGACACAGCAAACATTAACTACCGATTTCGTTTCGGAACGAGCTAAGCGTCCTTTCGTGTCGGTTTAACGAAGCGGAATTAGTGAACATATCAATTATTTATAATCTTGCATGACAAGTTGCTGTCGTTAAATCTTTATGGGATACTCTCCATTGACAGCGCATGCAAATGTTTTGTACAGCTATATCCAGAGTCACCACATCAAGACTTGTCTTCCCACTCTACCTTCCCCTTCTTCCCCTTTTCTTCCTCCACGCTTCCGCCGTGGCCCGGTCACGTGACAAGTTTCGCCTATGTCGTGCATGTGTCCGGTACAGGCAGAGGGAGGAGGGTAGCTATTCCTCTCGATTCTATGAAATCTCTCGTGCTATAAAATCAATATAAATTATATAATAATTTGATTCTGTGCAACTTTATGTTACGGTAACTATACCGGGCTTTTTTTGTAACAATCGCAGCTTCCCTGTCATCGATAAACTATTTCATTCCGTATAGATCGACTGCGAATTTTATAAATTTAGAATAAAAATTATCAGATTAAATTCAAAACAGTGAGAATATTCGAAGAATTTATAAAAGTTGTGCTATGTTCGACTTTTTAAAATGTATCGCTTATATATATATTTTTCCATTGTTATACATACAGGGGGTGGTGGGGCAATAACTAAGTCCACTTTGAATATGGCTGTTATTTGTAATAATATATATATATATATATATATATATATATATATATATATGAAAAATATTATATAAAAGAAGAAAGACAATTATTTCGATAATATCTCGTTAACTATTAGATTTAGGACATATGGGGGTCAATACATTTTTACTCAGAATTCGATAGTCTATCAATTCATGATACAGAAAGTAGGTCTTTCCATTTAAAAAATCAAGGTGACCTTGAAATCTCCTCTATGCCAACACACACGCAGAAAATGTTTGTGTCATAATATACCCTCCTCTATACCGTGTATGTTTTGTATATAACATTTTTTCGTATTATTACAAATAACGGCAATATTCTGAACGGCAATAAATAACGCCCCACCCTGTGTACATATACTGTTTATTAGCAACCGCATTATACAATCTAATTATGGTATTTTACACCTATACATACGGGGTAACAATTCTATTTTACAACAGAAATCTACAGCTTGAAAAAATCCAAGTACAAACGCAATAATAAATGTTAAAATGAAATTTTAAATTTACCTGAAAATGCATATAAATTGCTGCTAGTATAATATTAATACCGAATGCAGAAAATGATTACATTGGGTTCAGAATGGAGAGTATATTCTATATGTTTATAAAAAGGTAAATAATTAGGCGCATAAAGTGGATTTTTCAACTTCAACGAGGTGACTAACAAACTGTTTATCGTTCAAACCGTTAGCAAGAAATGTGAGTCTGAGACGTCATCGGTGGATCGTTAGAGTTCCACGTTCCTAGATCGTCATACGTGTTACGTGATCAAAGCAATGTTTAATTTGTCGGAGAAATACCCGGCACGTGTCGCGACGGGGAAATTTTTCGCGTTGGTCCGTCACATGTTCGCCTGCGCTCTCACGTTTCGAATAATAATTAATCATGTCATTATCGTGCGAACGTAGATTCCTCGCGATCTTTCAAACTACCTATGATGGTCACTATTACGTAGAATGTCTGACCCGAATGGGCTATTTGACCCGGAAAGTCGGAAAAAACTATTTTAACGTTATTTATGGGCTCAAGGTCATAATATGCGAATGGTTTCGCTGTTGCTAAAGGCAAACAATGTTCACGCTTCTAAAGCGTGGCAGATGCGGTACAGTCGCCGAAAACATTAATGAGAATACGTATAGACCAACAACTGATTGCCAAAGCTATGCATGCTATTCGCATTCTGCATCTTAAAATAGTCCGTCGTGTCTACATTGTAATAAGCAAATTCGGATCACTCGTTCTTTGTTTACACCGTGTACAGTACGCGACGACAATTAATAGAGTGAGCGGCAGAATGTCTAGTGGAAAAAACAGCGAAATAAATATAAAGGATAACAGAATAATACTAATAATTATAATTAGACAGCGAATTGTATGCATTGACGACAAAAATAAGTAGGTGTAATTTATAATACAATAAAAACTGTTTGTTGCAGTTCGAGTAGAAAATTTTTATTTTGAATAAAGATCTACTAACAATAATTTTTTAAACCGTTGATCTTTTTTTTTCATTTTGTTCGTATGAAATCGAATGTATTTACTTGGGCCACGCTTCCAGCACAAAACTAGCAATTTATTAATATAATAAAAATATAGATACAAAAAGTATGGAAAATTCAAATGAAAATAGAAAGATAGGTGGTGATTTAGGAAAGGCACAAATTTTGAGTCCAGTAAAGTAAAGTTCACGTCTCAATTATATTGTTCGTTCGGTTCTTTAGAGTGGAATAAATCACAAAAACCGAACGAACTTATTTTCCAACCCAATATCACAGATATCAAATATTAGAACTGGAGTTCGTAGTCGCACTTGAGCATTATAACAATGACACTTCATTTATTTAATATTTTTTGCATACATTCAACGAGAAACAGAAGTTTCAATAGAAATATAAAATTGCACGGCGAGCCGCGTGTTAGCCACGACTGCTCTAAACTCTCGACGTGAATCCCGAAGCTGCTGCTGAATATTTAATCCGTCGCGGTTCTCGAGGTGGCCACCTAAGGTTTGTTACGCCGACATAGAATAGAGAGATGCCCATTACGGGCTACAACTTTCATGAAAAAGACATTCTTGGAGTTATCAATAATGCACGATGGCTCGTGCCTTTTTCCGTCGACTCTATTTACGGAGTAAAATCTATAACGGTGCAGAAGTGGACGTGGTGTGCTCCCGCCGGGTTATTGACTGAAACGTTTGCAGCGATTCGTTACGTAAAGTCGGAGACGACCGTGGGCGAGAGCTAGATGTTTCCGCCTCGAGATATTCCACTAGTCGATCGCTAATCGATTGATACGTGGTCGTCAGTGGTAACCCCCTCGAACGATTCGAGAGTGGATGGGTATTTACCATTGGCCCGGACATGAATTGCGGCTCTCGCGCGTGACATTTAAGACGTACATGTACAAACAATTGCAAAATAAGAGGAATTCAACCATTTCTTTGGTAGACAAGATTACGTTTCATTGAGAAATCATTATGTACATCTTATTACAGTAAATCCTCTATAGTCGCAAAAAGGCCGTACACAACAAACGCAAAAAATATCTCGGCTCGGGTATATCGGCGTGAACCACTACTAATGCGACGCAGAGAGTCGCAGTCGCCGGCACAGTTCAAAGTTTCGAAGACCCCTGCGTCCTCACAATGTAATACCAATATAAACATTTTTTTATTATTACTTATTATTTTATGAAACTTTCACCATTATATTTGTGGCATTTTTCTGCTTAAAATAAGACCAAACACGATATAATTTCTACTGTATTTAGTGGTGTTTAATTGACGATGAAAGTTTCGGCCGCAAGGAAGGACAGCGTATGGGAAAGAAAGAGACGCGGAGAGTCGCAGTCGCTTCGGCCGCGCGCGGTCTCTCTTTACACGCGCTGTCCTTCTCTACGTTCGGCTCGGCCTGTTTCTTTAAAAAATCAAGATATACACCTTATTATGTGATGTTTAAGTGATATCTGCTGAAAAATTCGGTGAAATATCTTCAACTATAAGAACGTGGCAGCCATTTTCCCAAAGCCATGTCTAACTTTAAAAAATAAAATTTTTTATCTAAATTTTCAGCTTGTTTCGTTTGCAAATAAAAGAAGAGAGTAGGTAATTAAAAAGAGTAAAAGGAGTACTAAAAATAGTTTTGAGAATGTTGCTGCAAGATTTTATCAAAATCGTCAATATTGTCAAAATCCGTCAAAATTTATAAAAAAAAATTAGTCAAAATTGTTAGTAAAATGTATTTAAAGTTTTTTTTTTACTTTACGGTAAACCAAAAATAATTAAGCACACAGGTACATACTTTTAAAATTAAATGAAACATAAACTCTCAGGAAGAAGTAATTTCCCTGATAATAAAGGGAAACGAAAATGTTTTCCGAATCGACCGGTTGCGTAAAGTTCCTCCATGAATATTTCCACACGATTTGTAATTGTTGGCGGGCAGAATCCGGAGTTAAACGACACCGTAAGGTTTCAAAATAATCCTGAGAATTTGATGGCGTCAGTCACGTAAGGATCGTGAATTCTTGCCGCGATTGTACCGTGACGCACAGTGTTCCGACGAAAAGAAATTTCTCGCGACAGTTCCGTGAACAATGGCAGTAACGGCATGAAGGATGTCGTGTTCAAGTCACTTTCGTCGCTTTCACATTCTCACGAGTTACAACAAAGTACACCAAGTTTTATGGCTTGCGAAAAAAATAAGAATTTTCGTTCCTTTAACACTGAAACTAACACGACCCCATCAAAATGATAAACAGATTTATTCTTTTATAAAATCATTTAAATTATAGATATGTGTGTTTTCTTGTGTGAAAAATTGTTGAGTATATTTCTTTATGCAAGTAATATGTTTAAATTTTAATATTAGTATTATTTTTTAAAGGTATAAACATCAGTCATGTTTAATGCTCGGTAATTTTAGTGTTAAATACTTACTCCTTTGCTTGTTCCTAGTATTTACGATAATACTGACAAATAGTTCCCCTTTTTTACCAAACAACATATTAACTCTTTATCATTATATAATCATTAGTATGTTATCTTAAATTTCAAACATTTATGTAAAGATAGAAGGAAATAACAAAATCTAAGTTTCAACATTTGCAACATTAAAATCGGTTTTATGCATTCATCAGAATTTACAATGACTAAGCGAAGAAATAAATTTCTACTTCACTCCTGGTCCCTACAATCGACGTAGAAAATGTCTATTTTCCATAAATATCTGCAGTCTAATATAATTAACTTTAAAAAACCGTATCAAGATTTCCAAGAAGTTTGTCTAAGTGCACGTTTTGTTTGTTTACAGTTTGGACAGTAGATCGTGCAAAGACGAGATATGCAGGATGGGAATAGGCGCCGGATACTGTGAAGGAAACCTGAATTTTGCTACAGCCTCGGAGGATGACGAGGTTTATACCAAGAAAAAGGTTTCTAGAGTGAGTCCTTGATTTATACAGAATAATTAGGTCATCTCATCTGTCGTTTCATTTCTTACCATACTTTATATGCAGGGTGTTCTCCATATACGGTAATATTCAAAGTTGACATAGTTATTGCCCCAACCTGCATATTTGCGACCACGTTGTACAATCTAATTATGGTATTTTAAACCTATACATACGGGTAACAATTCTATTTTACTTCTATGGATATGATGATATCTTCTATGGAAGAACAATTTTTATTTGTCCGATTATTTTTTAAGTTTTTCCAAGGTCATCGTTATTTTTTACCGGGAAAAAGATGGGTTAAGCATATCCAAATGTATTTTTTCAGCCGCTATAAGATGGAATAAAAAAAGATAAAGATGACCTTGAAGAAACTATGAAAAAATAACCGAACAAAAGAAATTGTTCTTCTATGAGATTCCTCCTTATATACCATTTAAATTATGCCATAAATATCTTTTGTGCCATTAAAAATAAAGAAGATATTTAGGTGGCATCCTTCAGCTGAGACACCCTGTATATTATAGTAAAAATCGCACAAAATATAAATAAATATAATCTTGTTATTCTTATAATACTATACACATCAGTCACTTTTGATGGTCGGCAGGTTTAGTGTTAAGGAATTTCGCTCTTATGTGTTAAAAAATTGATGTGTTTCGAACGGTATCGAAACATGAACGTGAGTCACAGTACATCGAATTCTCGGCAAGAGATCCGCGCGGGGGGAGGGGGACCGGAAGGAAGATCGGCGCGCCAAACACCGGTGTGTACACGAGGGACACGCGTGCAGAGTCGATCGACGATTTAGGCCGACATGACACAGAGAGACGGAGAGAAAGGTTTTCCGTGTTGTCGTTCGTATCAGCTCGTGTCGCAACCGATGGTCGCGACGATGACGGTCACGTTTCTCGAAATCGAGGATTGCGACAAACGGGTATGTCCGGGCGAAATCGGATCCACGCTCGTCACTCGGATCTTTTATTAATTCCGATCTATTTGGGGGCCGTTTTCGCCAACTTTTCACAAGCTGATCTCGCGATGTTCGGTTTTATCCGAGGGCCCTCTCGCACGTCTCGTCTCTTGACATTTCATTCAAGCGGCTCGTGTTACGCCCGGCGTATTTATGGGACGACACGCTGGCCTCGCCTCGCATCGCCTCGCAGAGATGCATCCGCTTTCAGGAACGCACCTGTTAAAGTCGCTTACAAATCGTTCGAATCGTTACAAACATAACGCGCAAGCTGGCGCGTCTGTGATCATCCGCTCGTAGTGGACCGGTTCGGAGAAGTTGATGACGTTTGATCAGAAAGTCACCTTCCTCGAATCGCTATCCAGTCAATCTGTTTTGATTTCTAAGTGGTCCGCAGAAATGAAGAAATCAATGAAATAGAATAGACATTTGACTCTCATCCGTCCCTCGTGCCAAGTTGACACATTGTTCACATAAAGGTTAATGTTAATCTGCCATTTTTAGAACAATTGCTCTGAAACTTTGACATTTATTTTTTTAACATGAAATATATGTATAATGTATTATATATGTATATATAGAGTGGGTTACCACATATTACTACTTCAATTCACATGATTTTTATTATTCGTAGCGGATAATGGTTCATGCGTAGAGGACATGTGAAGGTTATTAACTTCTTTTAAAATGGATATTTTTTGTTCTACCACTTAATGCATCTTGATATTTTTTACAAGAAAGTGGTGTAATAAAAATGATATGTTTCTATTTAAAAGAAAGTGAATATTAACGTCAGCATGTGCCGCACCTGATGTGCTCAACTCTACGTGTATATTAATAATCGCGTATATAAAATTGAAGCAACAAATTACCAACAAAAGTATCAAACACAAATGACACATTTGTAAATTGAATTTGTAAATTCAAATATACGGTTTCTAATGCGAGGTTAATTTCCATCGTATCTCAGTTTTAGAGAGCTACAACTCAAAATACGTTTCTAAAAAAAGTATAATAATAGATATATAAATTATGGTGTATTTAGAAAAAAACTGCAATTTTCACCGTCTTTAAACGTTTGTAGATAATGTATAATTGATACAGATCTACGAAATGTATTTTTTAAATTTTCAATATAGTTCCCCATAAAAACCCTGCCTTAAAAGTAACTGGTACATGTTCCCTTATAAAAATAGACTCCGGATAGGTATAATTCAAAACAGGAAAAAGATTAAAAGAGTTTAACAATGCCGATATAAATTGCCGAAATCATTAACGAGTAGACTGCGGATCTTCATGCAAAATAAAAATTTCTTACCTAAATTGCAACAAACAGGAGTGAAATAGAAATTTATTTTGCTCCCTATTATGTTTAGTAGGTTGAGAATGATATAATAGCCTGTTTAAATGTTTCTAATATTTTTGCTATTTTAAATTACACCTACTAGTTTTTCTCATAAATGCATAAAATCAGCAGGCTATAATGAGGGAAATAAATTTTTCCTTAGTTCCTATAGCTTGCAATCAATGTATAAAAATTTTATTTTGCATGAAGATCCGCAGTCTACTTATAAAAACGACAAAATTGATTTTGTTTCGACTTTGTGGGGCTCCTATTGAAATACGTACTCTACTAAAGATATCTATACAATAATTTCTTATGAAATCATTTTTATCATCTCAATAATTGTAAAATAGAAAATCTATACCGGTCATTTTGACCGGTGGTGGTAGGTTTAATGTTAAACTAAATCCTCGTCCTGTTACTAAACTCAGCCAAAATATCGGTCGATTCATTGTTTAGAATTTTGAATGCGAATGACTGTAGGAGTAGCACGTGCATCCTAGTCATTAGTGCATTGCGTGGCGCGCCGAGTTGAGCCGAGTCGCGACGCTCCGCGTTGCATCGGCTGCGACGACGCAAGTGCACGCAAGCAATTGTGCAAGCTGGCTTGAATGATCGTTCGACGGGACACGATATCCGTGCCACGTTGCCCGGATATATCGAGTCTATCCCCTGCCAAAAGTGGCGTTTCACGCTCCCGTTCGATGGCCGACCATGCCAGGATTCGAACGTGCTCCGTTGCACGTGATCCGCGGCGCAATTGCAGACTCGAACGGCGCGCATCTATTCACGACCGGGCCGCATGCTCGACGTGTGTAAATATTAATTACGCGCCGCTCAATTTTTCTTTTCTGGCGCTCGCAGCGCGGATGTTTCGCTCGGTCACGTTCCGCCAAGGCATCTTTCGCGACACAAAACGCGAGCTTGTTCCTCGACGTTGCCGCCGGCGCGTGCAACACTTAGCTAGTTTATAAGTTTCTGCGACTCTCGTTCCGATGAGCGAACAACGGCATTGCGTTATCGACGCGCAAACGTTTTATGCTTTAAGGGGATATTACACTTTCTCGGTCGAAAATTTGAATAATTTTTATGGGACTGATAAACTAATGAGAAAACATTTTTTGAGTCTGTAATTTTTTTCACATATATCTTAAGTCTTCACATACAAGACAAAGTGTTTATATAATTTTGTAGATGATTTCTTATAGGGATTTTTTCGCAGCTTCATTGGAAGTCATTTTAAAAATTTTGATCTTATGGCGTGCACGATTGCGGCTCACTGGAATGTTTGAAAAAAAAAAAAAGAATTATCCTTAGAAAAAGTATGACTATGGCCCCAGTATATGTAGACTACGATTATTTTGTTCGAGTAAAAATTCACAAAATGGTGAACCTCCAAAGTTGATGGTCTCAGAAATAGCATTTTCTTCGCAAAAGAAAACTATTCTAGTCTATGCTGGAGCTATTGTTGTGTGGATGAACATATTAAAATTTCAGACCGATTGGTTATATATAAATGGTTTTAAGTTATCATGTATGCCGATTACAAAAACGTTATTTCGAGAAAAAGGCGTTTAAACGTTTAAAGTTTTGACAAACGAATTTTCACGTTCAAAATCTACTTACGTTCAATCAGCTATGCTTTCTATAATCGTCTATAACTTCGAAAGCATTTCGAATTTTCCTCTGAAATTTTCAGAGAATATTATTGAAATATGCTACTTTCCAATAGGATACTTTCTAAACAGTCGATTTATCCGACCCGAGAGAGAAAGTCTAATGTTCCCTTAATCACTAGACTGCAGAGCTTCATGCAAAATCAAAATTGTCTATAACAATTGCAAAAGGCGGGAGCTAAATATGAAGACCTTTTTCAATTTTAATAATGTAAATAATTAATATTCTCAAATTATGTGTGTTGATCTCTCATCTGATTTGAATTACATCCAATTTTATCACGCATACATAACATCCGCATTAATTAATGTTTAAAATACCGTTCCTTTGAATTTTGCATACCTCCCGCATTCCGTTTAGATGTACCTTCGCATTCTCGTTGTATTAGACGTGAATATTTTCTTCTCCGTTTTGCATCAGTGTTGTTTGTGTAGAATAATTATCCTTTGACTGTGGGACTCTTTAGTGCAGAGGCCATAAGCATTTTGCCACGTCATGGTCGCGTGACGATCGTTATAGTGAGCTTAAAATAATTCACAATTCAATTATTGCTGTGATGAAAGGAAAAAGTGCATTGTTAAGAAATAGAAAGCATTTCTATTTAAATCTGATTTTTGTCAGTCATTTCAGTTTAATAAAAGAGATAATGTGGAACAAAGTATAATTGTTTGCATTAAGTGCAACATGTATAAGAGAATTGTTTCTTTTCTTAATTAAATTTTCTTGGGCCATTCATTTTTGTCATAAATGCATTAAATCTGCAGTCACGTTCCTAATCAAATTTCTTGAGTATATAATATTATAAATAGTTGTAGATGACATTCTACCATAGTTTTTATCTACTTTTGTTTTACTTTTTGATTCGACCAATTAGTCGTAACATACAATTTGAATAAATTCATTAAATTATAACAGTGGATGAATTGTTATCAGAGAAACGTAAGACAGATAGATTAGTTAATTAGTTAATCGTCGCGTCAGGTTTGAATTATTCAGTAATGTTTGTTAGGTCTGTAAATTGGATAAATATATCGGTGTATATAAATATACATACATGAATATATTATAAAAAAATGAAGATATTAGAATCGAACTATATATAAAGTAATAATCGAATCAATTGGGCAATCTTCTGCTGATGCTATGTTATATTTTTCGTTGCTATGCTCTATCTATAATCTATACGGCACCGCACTGATTTCAGCATCTTGTTCCTAATTTCTTGCATTAGGATGACCTACAATCATCGCACCTAGCGATTATTCCTAGAATGACCTTTCCGTTTAGTCATCAGAATAAATAAAACGCCGAACACTTATACGGGCATTATCAATACAGCGACACAGTACATACCACGTTGTTCGTGTCGTAATTTAAAGGATATGAATCCACGTGTAGAAATAAATCGATTATATAAAACGACACCTTGATCTTGATGTTTTATTTTTTTTGTGAAATTTAAATTTCTATAATCTTGTACTGCATGTGTGCTGGATGCTATTAACATAAGGTCACAAGTAAAACTGTTAGCACAGAATCTTATCGTGTTTAGATTACGTAGATAGGCGCAGTATGTCGAACACAGATATGTGTGAAGATATATGTGAACAAGAATGTGATAAAAACATTCTTTGATAACATCAAAAAACGATCTATGCAATTGTTTAGCTCTTTACATAACTAAGGGTGTCCCAAAAATGTACTTCCCTCAAAGAGACGAGTACAAAGGTCATTTGAAATAACATTTTCCTCTGTGAACGTTTCCCCGCGGCGGATTCCAGTTCGTCCAATGCCAACGCCGCGCTCAGCGGGAGCCACTGTGGCCACGCTCTGATTGGTCCGTGTTTTTCGTTAATAACAACTCCGGAACGATGCCGCGTAGAAAATTTCAGAGAAGTATAACATTTTTGGGACACCCTGTATAGTTAGCATATATCATACGAAACTGCTTTTTACTCTGTATTGTTCGTTCTATTACCTTAATTACATTTACTTGAAAAGAACTGTACCTTGCAGTTCTAAGTGTGTCCTATTTGAGCTTATTTTAGACCGAAAAGTATACTCCAAAGAGTTGGATTTACTATGATAGTATGCCGCACAGGTATAGCTACGATGTCACATTCAGAGGAGTGTACCATCCCCCTACGGTCGTGCTACTTTTACATAAGTGAACTGTTGTTCAAGATACGCAATAATTTTGATCAGACATGCACGAGTAACAACGTTCGAGCGTTGTATAGTCATCGGGGAAAGTGTCTGGATCGAAGACCGATAAAATAGCACTTTTTAGCAGGTTCCGTTTCAAACATGTATATTGGTAGTGGGCGAACAGGTACATTGGTAGTGAGAATCGCGAAGCGACTTTTTTTTAATTATTATACATATAATAATATAGTATACATATATACACGGTGTCCCACATAACACTTTTCACGATTTTTCAAGTACTTGCGATAATCTGACAAAAAAATATTTTGAACAGAAGTTGATCAGTCTTCGATTGGCTATACATTGCAATAAAAAAGGTCTGATAATTTTCTTTTTAATTATTGCCAAGACAATCTTCATCTTTTAAAATGGTATTTCAAGGTCATCCGAAGGTCATGGTATACTAGGTCGCTGTATTCGTCTTGATACGGGCTATACTACTGTTAAGTCAAAAATACAAAGTGCCATTTAAAAAAAGTGAAGATGGCCTTGACAATACTAAAGAAAAAGAAAAATTTCGAACTTTTGAAAACTGATCAACTTTTGTTTAAAATATTTTTTGTCGGATTATCGCAAGTACTTGAAAAATCGTGAAAAGTGTTACGTGGGACGTTACGTATCCATGTATGCCGATTTAACTGTAGTAATTGCTAAATACTGTTGTGGAAGTATTTGTTAAATTGTATTTAGTATTTGCAGCAACGATCGAGAACTCCTTTAACATTGATAGACAAAATACATGTTTATTTGTTTATTTCAAGCTTGTCTTCATATGTTCCCATCGACACTTTTAACGTGAAAGTAATTTTTCCAAAAAAAGTTGCACGGCTTTAAATAGAATTAATTACACAATTCTAAGGCCTCTCGCGATCCTTGTTTTATGCAACGCTCGATAAATGACTAAAATGGATGTTCCGATGTTATTTAGGTAAATGGATATTATACAATTGGCTGGCGTGAACTGTTGCGAAATAGTCGAAACGATTAGTAACATAAGCTCACGCTTATTTTCGCGAAGCGAACTTACCGCGCCGGCTTAAAAATAATTTACTTTGCGTCCACGTCTCAAGTGTTCACGCTCCCTAGCATCCTTGACTCGTTTCTGCGGATCACCGCGAAAACAATCCTATATCTTCGGAATCATCTGGATTGCCAAATCAAGTTGTCGCCGAAGTTGTTCGACCGAAAACGAGGCGAAAATCTCGAAGCCTTTATCTCCGGTTACACAACCGGGGTTCCGTTGTAAACTGTTGCGTAATCGCGATTAATCTTTCGTCGATCGATTATAGAGACGCTGCGGTCACGTACGGATCGACCGCTTTTTTCATGTAAAAACAGATCTCTGAATACATTATGGATCGTCTTCGAGTCGCTAGACAATGTCTATGACAATGATGAATGATTGATCGAGACAGACGTAAACAGATAGCTATAAATCGCGATGCACGGTTTGCAATAGACGTATTAATAGAAAAAGTGTTCTTTTCGAGGATGTGACTCTCGCAACAGTGATAAGTCGACAATGGATCTTTGTGCAAAATAAAATTCTTTTATATTAATCAACAAATTAGAGTGAAATTTGGTCAACCCTTTGCCATATAATGTCGAGGCAGACTTCAGATGAAAATATATATTTCAAGCAGAATCTATTAACCCTTGGACAGCCATTTTTGTCACTGTACAATTGACGATGTTCAAGATCGATTTATCGGTTTATGTATTTAGAAATGTTTTCTCTCGCTGCTAGTGCAATCTGATTTATTCGCTAGAAATTGAGTAATTTCTAATCGTTTTCATAATCCAGTGGTTACATGATTATTTTTATATTATGGGTCAAAATAGACCCAGGCACCGCGTAGAGTTCAGCATAATCGTTAATCATTTCTTTTACAAATTAAAATATGTAATGAGCAACAAAAGTCCATTCATTTTTCCAGAAAAAAGTTCCTAAAAATCACACTTTTCAGTCACAATCTCATTCTATCTTGAGTCTCAACATTCATATATCCTTGAGTCTCAACATTCATATA